>OZ030005.1:186799658-187109658 GCA_964023405.1 Apodemus agrarius
AAAGTGCTAGGATTCTAGCCTTCCTCCACTCACACCCATTCCTAGTAAGATTATTAGGTCACGGTCTTTAGACTTTGGTGCAGAACTGAGCAAAGTACACTAGTGTCCCAGCCTAATTTGGAATGAATGGTCTATAAATATGAGACATTAGGATTACAACAGTTACTCAAATGCCAAGTGTCTTGGGAGGTTCTCATAATTCTAGCTAATATCATTATCAATAAGGATTTATAAATCTTAGGCAATATCTGGCCCTCAACTCAGTTTTTTTTCCAGTTCTTAGAACAACTTTCTTTGTACACTTTAAAAGCCTTGGCAGTGAGATGTTTACAGGGTGGGTCTTGCGGAGGCCGAATGAGGGACAGAGCTGATTTCTCCTTGATTCGCTCCTTAGTGTGGGTGCACGCACAGCCTAAGCTCAGCCTTGGTATTTGAGCTCGTGTGCTTGCTCTAGGTATTTTTTTTAAAGATTTATTTATTTATTATGTAAGTACACTGTAGCTGTCTTTTAGACATGAGAAGAGGGTGTCAGATCTCTTTACGGATGGTTATGAGCCACCATGTGGTTGCTGGGAATTGAACTCATGACCTTTGGAAGAGCAGTCAGTGCTCATACCCGCTGAGCCATCTCTCCAGCACCCTGCTCTGGGTATTTTAATGACTGTTTCTGTTCTTATACAGCTCACTGTGTGTGTTAGACTGTATGCCACATGCATGTGCATGCCTGAGGAGACCAGAGGAGGGTGTTATCCCCTTCAGCTAGAGTCATAGATAGCTGTGGACTTGTGGCTGCTGGGACCCACTGGTCCTCTGCAGGAGCGGTCTGTGCTCCTAACTGCGAAGCCATCTTTTCAGCCCTGCACTTTTTATGTTAGAGTGACCAGAGCATAACACTAAAATGTGACTTTGTCACTGAATTTATTTAGCATGGACTAACAAAGAAAACAATATGTATTTATTGATAATGTGATGCAAAATAAGTAAATAAATACATTGTCTGTGGAATGAGACCTTAATACAGTTATTTTATATCCTTCACTTTCCTCATTGTCAACATTAAGTTCTAATTGTTATATAATTAAAAATTCAAAAATTTAAATATATGATTTTTGAAGAGTTTTTTAAAGTCTAGAGAGAAAAAGTATCTATATCTATCAATCTGTCTATCTATCTATCTATCTATCTATCTATCTCTGACATCAAGTTTGGTAAATTTCTTCCTGATCTTTTTTTTAATCTTTCAGACAGAACCTCATGGAGCCCAGGCTGGCCTTGGATTCACTAGATAGCTCAGGATAGCCTTGACTACAAATCCTCCTGCCTCTTCCTCCCCAGTGCTGGGCTTACAGATATGTACTTCTGTGCTCAGTCTCTTTCTTCTGTGAGTTTCATGTAAAACACATACAAATATACTTTCTGATATATAACTTTGCCATGTATAGCTGTAATAAGTGTTGATTGAATATCATATGCGGTATGCATCATTTTAAAAATACAGTGTAGATCACACAAAGTGTTCTATCCTATTGGTTTCTTGTTTACATTACATGATGCATTTTATCATGTTCCTAATATTTTTCAAACATTTGATTTATGATGTTTGCAATAATAACCCTTCATGGGTTTTTCAACATACTTACCACTTAGGGGTTTGGGCTGCTTTGTCTTTACAGTTATGCGACTCCTTTTAACGACTTTAAACATGGACCTATAACCACTACGTTTCCTTCACACTGACTCCTGATTGTCACAGTGGTCCAGACAGGCTCTATCAGTTCATCTGCTTGCCAGGTCCCATTGCCAGCAAGCAAGAGGCTACCAGTGTCTCCACAGCTCCACACTGTGAGCCTGACTGGGAGGAACAGCCCCCAGGTTGAAACCATGCTACAAACGATCATCTACAACCATCCTTGGCACTCTGGTGCTTGCGTTTGTGTGGGCGTGTGGGCATGTGCTTGCTGGAGACACGCCCATGTGGAGTCGCTTGCTCACTCTCCTTACAGCTTTGCATGGGTTCTGGGATTTGAACTCCCAGCAAGAGCTTTTATCTGCCCAGCCATCTTGCCGGCCCTAAGCTTTTCAAAAGCAAATATTGTCAGACAGTTCTAATAGAATCGACCACTTATGTTTTGTGATCTGCCTGGGAAAGTCCTTTGCCATTCATTCCTATGAGATCGTAATCCTTTAGGATTCTTAAGTGCTGTGAGGACATTTGATTATATTTTGTAACATATTTTTCTCATTCTATTTGCATGCTTTCTCTCTCTCTCTCTCTCTCTCTCTCTCTCTCTCTCTCTGTGTGTGTGTGTGTGTGAGAGAGAGAGAGAGAGAGAGAGAGAGAGAGAGAGATCTGATGTTTTAGTTAGGGGGTGGTCATAGAATCTGGATCCTTCTTCCTCACTTTCCAAAGTCTGGATTACAGGTGTGTGTAATCAATCACCATGCTCAGATTCAGGTTGTGTTAAAAGGGCACAGGGATCGTTACCTAGAGGCTCCTGGAGGTGTATATAGCTACTCAATCCATGGAAATCAGTTTTTGTTTGTTTGTTTGTTTTGTTTTTGTTGTTGTTGTTGTTGTTTTTCGAGACAGGATTTCTCTGTGTAGCTCTGGCTGTCCTGGAACTCACTCTGTAGACCAGGCTGGCCTCGAACTCAGAAATCCGCCTGCCTCTGCCTCCCAAGTGCTGGGATTACAGGTGTGCGCCACCACACCCAGCTCATGGAAATTAGTTTTATCTGTGAATGATTCAACAGTAATACAAATAATAATCACAATGTGTGTGTGTGTGTGTGTGTGTGTGTGTGTCCATGTGCCCACTCCTCTAGTATCAACACAAAGTTAACATTAGAAGCTCTGTTTAGCTCCATTTGTGGTTAAAAACAGAGAGGTTCAGACTTGCCTTTAGTTATTCAAGTAACAGTTTGTGTAACAATTCCAATTCCAAAAATCACCAGGAAAGAAGAAGAAACATTGTTGCAGAAGAGGCCAGTTCTCTAACCCCTGTGTTTCTCACTGTTTAAAACGCACATCAATCACCTGAGAAATCTTGTTCAAACTAAGGTGTTGGTTTGTTAGGTCTGGGCTGGGAGTCAATGTGTGTGTATTCTAAGGGAGTAGTTTCTTTTGAACTTGCCCAGGCTAGTTTCCAGCTCACAGGCTTAAGTGAGCCTCCCTTTTCAGCCTCTAAGTTTCTTGGTGCACAGGCATGTGCCACCACAAACAGGATGATTCTGCCCTTTTAGCTAGTTTCTGGGGTAATGCCAGTGCTGACAGGAAGCACACCACAGTTAGGTCAGAAAGCTGTGGCATACTGGGTTAATGAACCTTTAGTGGTCAGCTTGTCTGTTTCTGTTTGAAACAACCTTTCACAATACAAAACACCTTCATTCATAAGAACTATATTTCTTCACTTAAAAATTGGTTCAGTAGCCAGGTCTGGTGGCGCACCCCTTTAATCCCAGCACTCAAGAAGCAGAGGCAGGTGGATCTCCGAGTTCAAGGCCAGCTTGGTCTGCAAAGTGAGTCCCAGGACACCCAGGGCTACACAGAGAAACACTATCTCTTGAAAAACAAACAAAACAGAACTCCTTCAGTTCCAGGGGTGAGGGGGGTGGGGCTACGGTAGGGGGGAGGGTGTTCCAGATACCTTTTAACTTGGTTCTTCTGGTCAGTGAAGGAAAGCTGTATATGTAGATGACAGGTTTAAGTCTGCGGTCAGAGAAAGCCACGACTTCACCAGGAACATTAGTCGCCACGACGCCCACAATCCCATTAATACACTGGAGTACAGTCTTCTTCTTGGTTTCGAGGTTAATGAATATTACATAGTTCCCAGAAGGGTAGCAGATGGTTTGGTCATTGACAAAATGAACGTTCTGACTAGGGAATCCTTGCACCCATCTTTGAGAAAAGATAGATCACTGTCAGTATAATCCACGCTCGCTTCCCTTTCAACACAGCCACTAGAAAGCCATCCCAATCCTTGAAACACATCGGCTCCGTTTTTAACTCCCTTTCGGCTCTCGTCTTTCAGATGAACACACGCGCTCATCGTGAGAGCAGTATGAGTTAATGAACTATAGAAATTTAAAGAGCAATAGGTCTCGGGCCAGTGAGATGGCTCACTAGCTAAAAAGGAACTTGTAGAAAACAATGTATCCAGGGTTCATTTGACTTTTTTTTCTTTAAACTAAAGTCAAAATCAATTAAAAAATCAACTAAACATAAAAAAAACCCTTTGAGTAGGACAGCACGCTATGTAGTTGTAAACCACATGACATGACTTGCTTATAGTTTACACGCATGCAGAATACTTGGATGTTTTAGACCTAAAAACACACATAAACACAGGGGACAATGGAGTATGAAATCCACGAGGACAAAGGAGTTAGAACGTAAGAGGTGCATTTTAGGCCAGGACTGTGTGCTGTGCATATGATGGAAGGAAAGTCTGAGAGAAGGAAAATTCCATTTTATTTAAATATTAGAGATATATTTGAAAGTGGAGGAAAGACAGGAAAGGACACAGGTTTTCGGAGTCCGACTCCCCCCACCCCCACCTCCACCCCCATGAAATGGGAGCGCACAACAGTGACAGGGGACACGGAATTGCAAGCAATCCTCCAGCACGTGGAGAGACAGGAAAGTCTCCTTACAGCTCTTCCAGATGTCTAGGGCCCAGCAACTGTGCACATGAATCCGGTGTGAGAGGGGGAGGAGTTAGAAGGGAGAGAAGAGGCTAAGCCTGGGGTGGGGGTGTGTGTGGGTGGGGGTGTGTGGGGGTGTGGGGGTGTGGGTGGGGGGGTTTGGGGGTGGGGGTAGGGGGTGGGGTGGGGGAATCGCCTCCTAAGAGGATGCTGATGAAGAGGAGGGCTGAATGGGCTTCAGGAGCTCTGGGGCTGGGTACCAGGGTAGGAAGAGGATGCAGAAACAGCAGGCGGGTGTGGGGTGGGGGTGGGGGAAGAGAAATGCCTGTCAGACATGTGAGGATAGCAGTGTGGTGAGGGGGGAAACTGAGGGCCGCTCGGTCATCTGGTTAGGAGACCGAGGGGTCGAACAGAAGAGGCTGCACAGGGCAGTGTGTGTGGGTGTGTGTGTTAGGGGTTTTGGGGGGGGAGAAGCAGAGCGAGTCTGCTTGGAGGGTCCGAGGCTTGGGGGTCCCGGCAGGGTCCCCCCCACTCCAGCCCCGCGATGCCGCACCTCACCGACAGGGAGGCTCCGGAGTAGTGGGCAGAGGCAGAGGCTGTGGCAGAGGCCGAGGCTGTGGCAGTGGCAGAGGTAGTGGCAGTGACTTCGTCGCGCTCGCGGCCTTGCGACATGCCGACTCTCTGCCCACTCGGGGCTGCGGCCGTTACCCCGTGGCCCTGCTGGTCGGGCTGAGACGCCCGCGAAGACGCCACTGTTTACGCCTGTATCCGGGAGACCGGGAACCCCGTGCCCATTGGCTGGCGGGCCTCGCCTATGGGCGAGCGGCAAGTGAAGCCGAGCCGTGGGACCCTAGGCTGCGGATGCAGGAGCGGCTCTGCTTCGGCAAATGGTTTCAGTATTAATAAATGTCAGGGCAGTTATTAATTTTGCATGCTGCCCTGCCGTGCTGCTCCTAGCTACATGCTAGAAATATTTCATTTATTTGCCTGCACGGGTTGAGCCTGCTCGGTACCCAATGGGCAGAAAGCCAAGTCAGAATCCAAAGGGTTAAGGGCACAGTGGCAGAATTCAGGTGTCTCCTATGGTAGCTCAAGGAGGCAGACTGCAGGAATCTGGGGGCTGATAGGCCATCTTTCTCTCCTATCTCCTTGCCTCTCTCCTGTCCTTTTTCTTCCCTGGGTTTCTTCCTCCTTTCTCCAGTTCCTTCCTTTACACCTGGCAAAGAAAATAATATGTTGGGCTTCCCATTCCCCTCCCCCTCCCCCCAAGTGCTCATGGCCGGGCTCCTACTTCTCTTTTCTTCTCTTCTCTTCTCTTCTCCTCTCCTCTCCTCTCCTCTCCTCTCCTCTCCTCTCCTCTCCTCTCCTCTCCTCTCCTCTCCTCTCCTCTCCTCTCCTCTCCTCTCCTCTCCTCTCCTCTCCTCTCCTCTCCTCTCCTCCTCTCCTCTCTCTTCTCTTCTCTTCTCTTCTCTTCTCTTCTCTTCTCTTCTCTTCTCTTCTCTTCTCTTCTCTTCTCCTCTCCTCTCCTCTCCTCTCCTCTCCTCTCCTCTCCTCTCCTCTTCTCTTCTCTCTTCTCTTCTCTTTCTCTCCCTTTTCTGCCTCTACTACCCTCTTAACTCCCCTTCCCATGCCCTGAATAAACTCTATGCTATACTAAAAGAAGAAGAAAAAAAAGGAGGAGGAGGAGGAGGAGGAAGAAATAAAATAATATGTTGGGAATGGCTGAGCGTGGTCTAGGGAGTGTTCACACCTTAACTGTAACTGTTGTTACAGTGGCGGGGCGGGCCTTCCCCAATGCAGATGTTACAGCCTTGACAGGGAAGATATCCTGGCCATTGGGAACCAAGAAATACCTACCACCTTGTCACACCTTACAACAAACGAACCCAAGAGATGTATTGAGAGGGGGAAACCCAGGGTCTAGAAGCAGCAGTAAACTGAGAAGGTAGACTTTAGACAGCGTTTTTTGGATGCTGCACTTTCCAGGGTCGCCTGGGATTGGTGGGATTTTTTTTTTTTTCCTGATCTTGGAGCAAGCTCAGAGATTGCTGGGATTCTTTTTCTTGGTCTTGGTCTTGGGGTCAAGTCAGGGTCACAGTGTTTATTCCCTTGTCCTTCTTCCTTACAATAATAAACCATGGGTGTGGTCAAGTAGATTGAAGAAAGGGGCTTTTTAAAGAAAGAGAGGGGAAAAAGAATGAGTATATCAAACATTGAAGCAATAATCCACAGCATCAGTGTTTAATAACAAGAATGGTGCTGAGGTAGAACAGAAAGATGGGAAAGGAAAGCCCACTAACCAGAGTCTGGCAGCTGAGAATCAAACATTCCCAATGTAGGATAAAACCCACCAATCCCGGAACAGGAAAACCCACCAATCCCTGAACTCTTTCAAGCTCAGGAATTGAAATCTCACCAACCACCACCCTGGAAATCTCCATCCTGGAAAACTCTGTGCCTCAAGAAATCTTACATAAGCCCCGCCTTCTGCTCAAATAGCTTGAGCAAAAGCAGCCACTGTTGGTGGGTTTTTACCTCCCAATTAATTTTTTGTTGTGTGCTGTGACTTTGTGGTACTCCTTGGCTCCGGATTGCCAGGATACCTCTCAGAGCAGAGCCCTAATGCTTTTGCCAGTGTAGAGCTTTGGCTGGGGAAACTTACCCCTGCCTGAGCAGAGCTCTAACATTTCCATTAGAGCAGAACTGTAACACTTTCACTGGGGAAATCATTCCCGCCCAAGGAGCAAAACTGTTACACTCTCACTGGGAAAACTTTCCCCTGCAGCAGCTGGAGCGCAGCTGTAACACGTTTGAAGTGGAAACTTTCACTTCAGAGCTGCAACGCTTACACCAATACCATCAGCATTTGCTTGAGGTTTTACCCCTTTCCAAGCAGTGCACCTGAAGTTTTCCAGGTCTCTAGAATTTCCCTTCACAGTACAAGGACTTGTCTGTATAGTCTCAGTGGCTCCTGGGCATACCTCACCGTGTTAACTCCATTTAGGGACCCTCCTATAATCTCTCTCTCTTTCTCTCCCCCCTCCTCCCCCCATCACACACACACACACACACACACACACACACACACACACACACGCAGTCCTTTGAGATGTATCTTGAGAGCTGCTGAAATTGTTTATAAGGTTAATGCTAGGACATTCCATTGGAACGCTCTTGAGACTCCCACACCCACTCTAGTCTCCTAGGAATCTTTTTTTTTTTTCTCATAAGCACTGTATTTTTTTAATCTATGATAAAAGTGTGTTTTATTAAACTCTTCTTTGAGAAGCCCACACCCACACTCTGGAGGTGTGCCTTGTTCATTCCTTGAATTCTTCCATTCTTTCATTGTTTTGAGACGTTTGTAGTCCTGGCTAACCTTTTGTCAGTAGTCCAGGTTGGCCTCAGACTTAGAGAGATTGGCCTGCTTCTGCCTTCTGATGCTTCGACTTCAGGTGTCTATCTGCTGCCACACTGGGCTTGTTCTTAACAAACTGAACCTGCTTCCTATTGGCTTGTCCTGTAAGTCCAGCGTATGCATGGATGGGTACGTGTTTGCATGTCCGTGTGTACATGTCCGTGTGTGTGTGTGTGTGTGTGTGTGTGTGTGTTTATGTAAGCCCTGAGTCTGGACACGCCTCTGCTCCCGATTAGAAGAATTTCTCAAGCTGATTTCAGAGGCAGTGTGGCGGTGCAGCACTATACTTCTCTGACTTCGCAGACAATGTCAGTGAATGAGTTACTTCAGAAACATAAATGACCGCATTTGTGCCTTTCCGTGTTAGAATTTATTTTAGAACAATGAGCTCACAAGTTACATCGATTCCACTGGCTTTCATTAATCAACTACTTGGCCATTGGCAATAATAGTTTCATTCTAATTACTATTATGAGCTCTCAAGTTACACTATATATGTGTGTGTGCATATATATATATATATACACACATATATATATATATATATATATGCACACACACACAATATATGTTATAGAATATGTGTGTTATGGAATGACTAAGAAAAAGTTAGAGAGGCTGAAGATCTCAAAAGGGTCTCCTGTGGGCCTGTGTACCTGAGGTGGAGGCTCGGCTGGGTGTGAGAGAGTTCTGGCAGAGGGACTAGGGGTGAGCGGGGGTGGGGGGAGTCGCTTCCACTGCCGCAGCTGGTTTCACCTCCATCTTGGCAGTGCCACTGTCTTGTTTACCCACATCGCCCTACACTGAGGCAGGTCTGGCTGGGCGGACAAAAGGCTACCTAGCCAGAGAGGAGTGTAGTAGAGCTGCAGGGGGTGTTTCCGGAGAGCAGAGCAGACCTCTTCCCAAGTGTTACAGCTCTTAAGACAGAAGCTCTCAAGATGATGTAGTAGTTCTTGCACACCTTTAATAATCATCTATAGGATTCAGGGTAGGGTTTATATACAGTTTTGGGGTGATTCAGGGTTTGACAGCAGGTACTTCTCATTGGCTGGGACCAAGAGCTTGGGGAAACCTTATTTGCAGGTGGGAAGGCTTGGTGCTGCTCCTAGGTGACTGATAGCCACACCTCCTGGAGGGAGGGATGCGAGGGGAGGGCTGTGGGGGCTGTAACTGCCACAGGAGCCAGGGCCCAGGGGGCATTACCAAACTCCTTCTATCCCATGCAGGCGGAAGTCACCTACCAGGTTGCCGGGGTTCCATATTGGTGCTCGACCGGGACCAGGCTACTGTGCACAGCTCACCTCCCAACAGTCCCTCTGAAGGCAAGAGTGGAATTGGTGTAGAGGCAAAGAGATTCATTGTAGCAAAGTTTAAAAAGGTACCAACACAGGGAACCCAGGCACTGACCTGTTCTGACACAAGGCTTTGGACAGCACAGAGAGCAGAGCAAAACTCATTAGGTTCTCCAGCCCCTGGAGAGATGGCTCAGCAGTTAAGAGCACTGACTGCTCTTCCGAAGGTCCTGAGTTCAAATCCCAGCAACCATCATGGTGGCTCACAACCATCCGTAATGAAACCTGACGCCCTCTTCTGGTGTGTCTGAAGACAGTTACAGTGTACTTAGATGTAATAATAAATAAATCTTAAAAAAACAAAACAAAACAAAACTCATTAGGTTCTAACAAATGGCATCTTGAGTGGACCAGGTTAGGAAGGGGATCGATACAGAGTGGAGAGAGCTGGGAGTTCCTGCTGCTGATCCCGTGGTAGTCTGATGCCTCCTAACCCAATGATGGGCGCCCATCTTTCACATGATCCAAGAGATGGACTTAGGTTTATCTGATGTGGTTTGGACATACCCATGTGTCCATTTATTCCTGATTTAATTTGTTCCATTTATAGATGACAATAGTTCGTGTGATTAATTTATCAGTCTGTCTCACGGTTGATATTTCACAGACAAGAGAAAGACAGTAATTCAGTCTCAGAATTGGAATTATTTTATAATACGGAGTCATTCAGGGCAAAGCACAGGTTGAAAGCAAACTGTTCTATACAATATGGAGTGACTTAGAGCAGGCTGAAACCTGGCATTCACGGTCTGAGGTTTAACAGACAAGAGCTAGACAGGTGTCCTGTGGGAGTGGCTTCTGTATGAGGTCACAGCAGCCTCTACTCGAGGCTGTAATCTACAGTTACTTACCGTAGCTGTTATCAAGTAAGCATGTGCACAAGACCTTCCTGGCCTGATGTACTCTCTTTGCTTAAACTTGTATTAATCGATACAAGTTACTCCATTTTGACTCTAATGTTTTTTTCACTTTTTTTTCTTTTTCTTTCTTTCTTTCTTTTTTTTTTATTTTTCGAGACAGGGTTTCTCTGTGTAGCCCTGGCTGTCCTGGAACTCACTCTGTAGACCAGGCTGGCCTCGAACTCAGAAATCTGCCTGCCTCTGCCTCCCAAGTGCTGGGATTAAGGCGTGCGCCACCACCGCCCGGCTCACTTTTCTTTTATACTGTCTTTTCTCCTCGATTTCCTTCAAAAGCATTTGAACATCTCCCATACATTCAGGCACTGGCTGAGTCACTTGGCACAAAATGCAAGATTTCTTCCGTGGTAGAACCCAGAGGAGTCGGGTTACGATCTACTTTGTTGTATAAATAGGGACTTTTGACAGAGAACTTGTCTGAGTCTCCTGCTGCCGACATCACCAGGAAGGACATAGACTGACCTATGATTGGAGAAGAATGTTTTATTGATGAACAGCTTGGGTGATGGTGGGTCAGACTAACGTAGCAATGATTAAACCTCAGCACACGGGGCACATGGGGCCTTTTGGACTGGACTAGGGTGGTGGGCCCTACTCACTGTAGGAAGGTGAGCTGCATCTCTGACAGTAGCACTTCCACTGTGGTGAATAGCCAAAGATGTCTATGGGTATTCATGGGAAAGGGCAAACAAAACAATGTAAAACAAAACAAAACAAAAAACTTAGTTAGGGTTTGATTGCTGTGAAGAGACACCATAACCAATACAACTCTTATAAAGGACAATATTTAATTTGGGCTGGCTTACAGGTTCAGAGCAAACCATTATCATCACGGTGGGAAGCATGACAGTGTCCAGCCAGCTATGGTGCTGGAAAAGGAGCCGAGTTCTATGCCGTGATCTGAAGACATACAGAAGGAGACGTTCTTCCACATGCAACCAGGAGAGGACTTCCTTTCCACACTGGGAAGAGCTTAAGTATAGAACATCAAAGCCTGACAGTGACAGACTTCCTCCAACAAGGCCACACCCACTCCAGCAAGGCCACACCCACTCCAATAAGGCCTCCTAATAGTCCCACTTCCCATGGGCCAAGCATATTCCAACCACCACACTCTCCTAGTTGAGAAAATATGAGCTGGGCGTGGTGGCGCACGCCTGTAATCCCAGCACTTGGGAGGCAGAGGCAGGCGGATTTCTGAGTTCGAGGCCAGCCTGGTCTACAGAGTGAGTTCCAGGACAGCCAGGACCACACAGAGAAACCCTGTCTCGAAAAAACAAAAAACAAAAAACAAAAAACAAAAAACAAAAAAAAATGAAGTCAGTATTAAAAATGTCAGTATGTTGCATAAATACCCTGGACTTCTGGTTTTCTTTGAGCCTTGTAATAGGCTGATGGATGCCAGACACTGAGATACCCCAGACTGGAGGAGGGAAAAGTACATATTTGCTCTGACAGGCAATATGGCAATTTCACTCTACACTGTGGTCTTGAACAAAGCATTTTCAGATGATCAGCCAGACTACAGGCGGAGCTAAGCAGTGCCTGCTCAGTGGTTGCAAATGGAACAGACATAATGTGGAGGCATCAGACCTTTTATCTCATTCTCAGTGCCCGCCAGGTAGCTGTGCCTGCTCTAGGAAGGAGTCAGTGATTTGAGCAAAAGCTTTCGAGTTTCTGCAGAGTAACCAGGGCAACCATTACGGCACACATCAAAAGTGTTATTTTAAAGCGAGCCTGGTGAGAATCTAATAATGGAATGCTTAGTGGCATGACCTCAAAAGCAGTGGATTTTGAGTCTGTCCCGAAGGAATGTTGTGATTCTGCTCTGACAAAGTGTCTGGCGTTGGAGTTGATTCTGAACAATGACTGAGGAAGTCCCAGGAGATGGGTTCCTTGCTAAAACTTCCTCCTCTTTGTTTACCGTTTGTGCAGCCAACTGAACCCCCACTGGCTTCACCTTGGTTTAGTCAGTAGGAGTACACAGGGTATCAACGTTCTGGCCGTGGTACCCACTCTATTATCTTGTGATAGTGCTGCTGTTGACAGCAAGAGTTTAGTGGGTAGCCAGTCAAAGCCTCAGAGGTTTGGTTCCTTCCTTTTTCTTTTATTCCCTCTTACTGGGTTCCCTATTTATCCCAATTTGTCTTAAGGTCTCATAAAAGCTTAAGGACAGTAATGCCTATCAATACTTTCCCTCTATTTCTTAATCATTAGATCTGACTTTCTGCTGACGCCTTGTCCTCTTGGGTCTTTCATGTTTCTGAGTTCCTTTGGACTAAAGAAGAGTTCTTCCCTAAACAGGTGAATGCTCTGTGGCTTTCCTACCATTGAGTTGAGAATAAGCACCATGATGTACTGACAAAAGCTTGGGTCAACAAAACGAAAGTACAGGATAGAGCAGCGACCGTATCAGCCTTCAGAAGATCTCCTCGGAACCTGCGATTTAGAGAAGTGCGCTCTCCAACTCCGAGCTCACGGTCCTTCTCTCTCTGACTCTTAACAGGTTGTGATAACTAGGAAGACCAACAACATTATCTCTACAATTCCTGTGGCATTTTTTTTTTCCGGATGACGTTTCCCTGGATGCATTCATGGTGCTTTTGTGAAGATTAGATGAAACTGCAAAAAGAACCTTTAGCAACTTGGGGATTTGGGGAAGGAGGATTGTGAAATCAAGGCCAGCCTGGGTTACACGGCAGGAGTCTGTCTCAAACAAAACAAAGCAGACTTTTACATAATATGTTCAATATGGATGTGCAGTCGCGTTTCAAAACGTTGAATAAGGATGTGCAGTCCTGTTTCATAGTCGGTTCAAATGGAGGGTGGAAATGTGACAGGTGGAGCTTCTGTTTGCTCTTAGTCTTCAAATAAGCACTGTTTTCTTAAAAGACACAAGCACAGTAGGAGCGGAGCCATGAGGAAGGAGACCATCTTGAATTAAATCTAAGGTGAACTGGAAGGGGGAACCATTTGTCAATTTCATTACGACAGAATTGGTGTGCCTTTTCTTTGCACTCATTGAAATCACTTGGATACATTCTTTATTTACATTTCAAATGTTATCCCCTTTCCCATTTCCCCCCCTCCCGGATAGCGTCTATCCCATCCTCCCTCCCCCTGCTTCTCTGAGGGTGTTCCTCCACCCACCCGCCTCCGATCTACCCTGCCTCAATTCCCCGACACTGGGGCATCTATCGACCCTTCGAAGGACCAAGGACTTCTCCTCCCATTGATGCCTGACAAGGCCATCCTCCGCTACATATGCAGCTGGAGCCCTTGATTGATGGCTTAGTCCCTGGGAGCTCTGGGGGTGGGGAGGGGGGTCTAGTTGGTTGATATTGTTGCTCTTCCTATGGAGTTGCAAACCCCTTCAGCTCCTTCAGTCCTTTCTCTAACTCCTCCACTGGGGACCCCGTGCTCAGTCCAATGGTTGGCTGTGAGCATCTGCTTCTGTATTTGTAAGGCTCTGGCAGGGTCTGTTTTCGCAACACAACTTATTTAGGAGTAGATTTCTATCCTGTTTTACGCTGCAGAGCCTTAAAGGGGAAATGGCAAATGACAACCTGCCAGATTTGAACCCAGCTCTTCTGAATTCCATTTCAAATCTTGCCTGCAGTCTCCCTGAGCCCTACCCTCTGTGCTGATAAAAGCTTTTAGTTTAAGGATGCAGCAAAAGTGCTGTTTTACTCTCTGGGGATTTTATTCCAAGCCGTAGGCATGCATCCTGGACATTCAAACAGGAGTGGGGGCCTCCCAGCCTACAGCAATTTTAAGATATATCCCTGGAGGTTCTAATCTGTGAAGAAATGTGACTCTTAGAACAGATACAACACCACAGCAGCTTTAGGAGAGACTAGGACCCGACAGCAGTTGGAAAAGTCAGCTCCGCCCTTTTTAATTTTGAAAAGGTCACTCGACCTCTGACCTCTCAGTTTCTCATCCATGAGATGGTACAATTGAGACAGCACTCAATTCTTAGGAATGAAGACCTTTCACAGTGGACAGTTGACAGGATTATCTCTTACATACTGATCTGGGACATTTTCCTTTAATGATGTATTTGAAGATGTTTTAATAGTTGCATATGTAGTTCTACTTCATCTTTTAGACAGTTGCTTTTCTATTTTCTAAAGATAAGGTTTCTCTTTGTATCCCTGGCTATCTTGGAATTAGCTCTTTTAGACCAGGCTGGCCTTGAACTCGAGGAGATCCTCAGCCTGCCTCTGCTTCGGAAGTGCTGGAATTAGAGGTGTGTGCTGCCACCTCTCTGCTGACAGTTGCCTTTTAGCAGTAGAAGGTTTTGTATTCTTTTTTTACCCCACGAGCCAACATTTTTCTTTATTCGTTACTTGCCTGTGAAGTACTCTTTGGTAACGTCCTTGGCCTGAGGTTCTCTGCTGTGTAACCCTCAGCCACCACCCAGCTGCAACCAACCATTTCGCACGGCTTTCCCTCTCCGCAGGCTTGACAGGGACCTACCCATTCCCCTAGTCTTCTGTTGACATTAACCTTAATTTAGTTGTTTTGGCGTTCAGCATAAGTGCCTCCACCAACTTGGATGCAAGCCTGCAGATGGGCGTGGCGCTCCTCTATGGCTTTGGCAGCTTTATGTGAGCTATGCACTGGGCCACCGTGGACGGGGTATGGACATCCATCACACTTCTAGCAGTAATGCTTTCCTCGGACGTGGAGGCAGGGAAAGGTGCTTGTCTATCCTAAAGAATCCAGGGTCTTAGCTGGGCTCAGTGTACACCTCTATCTCAACACTCTGGGAGGCAGAGACAGGTGGGTCTCTGTGAGTTGGTGCCTGGGCTGGGCTACAAAGTGAGTTCTAGTATAGACAGGACTATATAGAGAGACCCTGTCTCAAAAAGAAAAAGAAATCATGTTCTTATTTTTTTTTCCAAACTACATAGCAAAATATTGCACAGGAAGTCCCCTTGTTTCCCCACCTTCCCCCCACCCCCACTTCATTCTGTGTCACAGCAGGGCTGTTGGCTAGAAGCCATCTTCCAGCTGAACGGAAAGTGGCCAAAACCCTTGAATCATCCTTTGGAGAACACAAACCGGCCCTCCCCCGTTCCTTTCCTTCTTGTTGGAGGGACTCACTCTCCTAAAGGCTGTTGTCTTAGGGTTTCTATTCCTGCACAAACATCTTGACCAAGAAGCAAGTCGGGGAGGAAAGGGTTTATTCAGCTTACACGTCCACATTGTTGTTCATTACCAAAGGAAATTGAGACTGGAACTCAAGCAGGTCGGGAAGCAGGAGCTGATGCAGAGGCCGTGGAGGGATGTTTCTTACTGGCTTGCTTCCCTCGGCTTGCTTTCTTATAGAACCCAAGACTACCAGGATGGCTCCACCCACAGTGGGCCCCCCCAACTTGACCACTAATTGAGAAAATGCCTTACAGCTGGATCTCATGGAGGCATTTCCTTTTCTCTGTGCTAACTCCAGCCTGTGTCGAGTTGACACGCAGAACCAGCCAGTACAGCTGTTGATAGTTTTTCTTGGTTTTTAATTCTGCTGCATACACGTGTGCTACAGTTGCCAATGATTTCTCTCTGGACATCTGAAAGGTGATGTGCGGTCATAACATTTCTATTATTGCCCTTTCTTCTGTGACCAGTTATGTTTCCAGATGCATTTGAGTTGGTAGCTAGGTCTGCAGTCTATGAATGCCTACTAGTTGTCCATTATATGCATAAACCTGACTAAGTCATTTTCCTCTCCATTTAACTTAAGCCCCTTTATTTATGAACCATTTGTCCCTGTGTGGCTTTTTAAAAAAAAGATTTATTTATTTATTTTATGTATATGAGCACACTGTAGCTGTACAGATGGTTGTGAGCCTTCATTTGGTTGCTGGGAATTGAGTTTAGGACTTCTGCTCACTCCGGTCGGCCTGCCCGCTCCAGTTAATCTTGCTCTCTCCCGCCCAAAGATTTATTTATTATTATTAATATGTACACTGTAGCTGTCTTCAGATACACCAGAAGAGGGCGTCATATCTCATTACAGATGGTTGTGAGCCACGATGTGGTTGCTCGGATTTGAACTCAGGACCTCTGGAAGAGCAGTCTGTGCTCCTAACAGCTGAGCCATCATCTCTCCAGCCCCCCTGCGTGGCTTCTTATTGTGATATATATATATATATATATATATATATATACACACATACATGCACATCTATGTATGTATATGTGTATGTGTGCATGTATTTATATAGTTACGCATATGTGTGTGTGTATATATATATATATATACACATATATATATGTATATATATATATATATATATATTGTTTTTTTTCACTGACCAGACTCTGGGCCTTTCTAGCTTGTTCATTCAACCATTTAGCCGGTATCTTTCCATGGAAATTCTTTGATAAAGTCTGTTTTCCCTGCTACAGGCAGCTACAGAATTAATGAAATCAACAGAAAAGTTTATGGAAACAATGCCTCAGGGTAGCGGCCCAACTTTGACCCAAAGAAAGAAGTGAATGTAATTGTAAAACTGTATGAAAAGGTTTTAATCAAAACAGCCATTTAAGTGTTTCATCCTTCTTTCAGGGTGCTCACATGGCTTTAGATTTAAATAGAGCAAGAATTTTGGGGAGTGGTAAGAGGCATGCTCTATTAAGCGGGGCCAGCTGGGCTATGGTTTGGTCAGGCTGTGGCTTGGTCAGGCTGTGGTTTGGTCAAGCCATGATTTGGCCAGGTTGTGGCTTGGTCAGCCCTTGGCTTGGTCAGACTATGGTTTGGTTGAACAGTGCCTCAGTCTGTTTCTACAAGATGACCTTGAAGGAGTCTTTATTGCTTGTGTGGACAATTTAGTTCCCTCAAGATGGTGGTTCGTGTTTGGGGATGATCTTCTCATAAGATAATCTATCTTCCAAGTTCTTTTATTCCAGGAATGCGAGGTGTCTTCAGGTTTATGGGAACTACTGGAACATTCTCTGATATCTAAAATGAGATGTTATAAAAGCTAATAGTCAGATATTTCAGCTATTCGTAACTTATAAAAATAAAGTTTTTATTAGAACATCATCTGCGAGACAGTTGATATGACCCTCAACAGCCTGAACTTGATCCTGTCAGTATAGATTATAAATTGGACAGTATGAAATTACCCATTGCTCTCCTGAAAAGTTCCAGAAGGTTGCTGAATCAGGTGGATACATCTGGGCAGTGAAGGTGGGCATTACATAGACGGTAAAAAAAACTATTTCTTGTCGATAGGGCTTTTAATTTTTTCATCTTCTTGCAATATAGTCGTTTCTGATTAATCTCATCAGGCCAATAACTGAAAGTTACAGCTACGAAACATATATCCTGTGGCATTTTAACTGTGGCCAATAGAGATTGTCCAGATGTTTGAGTGCTGTGTGTTCTCAGTTGCCAGGACTTCGGTGGCGCCAATAATGTAGCACAGTGGTTTTCTGTAACTGTATATTTTTCTTTTTTAAAAAGATTATTTATTTATTTATTTATTTATTTATTTATTTATTTGTAAGTAAGTACACTGTAGCTGTGTTCAGGCACACCGGAAAAGGGCATCAGATCTCATTACAGATGGTTGTGAGTCACCTTGTGGTTGCTGGGAATTGAACTCACGACCTTCGGAAGAGCTCTTAACGGCTGAGCCATCTCTCCAGCCCTGACCGTATATTTTTCTTATTTGAAGAGTTCGTGTTTTTTGTTTGTCCATCCAGACTGGAAGCCCCACCTGCTGGGTGCTGCTATTTCCTGGCCGCGGTTGTTCGATGTATCCGTCGTTTAAGTCACTTTGGCACCCTGTTGCATAGTTCTAGTGAGCACAAGAGAAGCCAGGATCAAAACTGGAGCTGCCTCCAAGGTTGGCTCTGCTGCTCCAAAAACAGAGTCGGAAACAAAACCCAGGCGTATTCGTTCATAAATAGCATCGGAGTTACTAGCACTAGCTGTGTGAACCCTGCTGTGCAAACTCTCCTCAGTCCTAATTAAGAAGACAGCAGTTTTTGCATACCCTCTGGCCAGATTTTTTTTTTTCTATAGACCTAAAAGGCTAAATTCCCTCAGCCCACTGTGCTTAAATCAGCTGTGCTCTTTCTAGGTTTCCAAACACATGTTTTTATGGATGGAATTTCGAAAGGACAATCGATTTCAGAGGCTAATAACATCCAGATGTGTGTTCTTTTCTATATGCCGACATGTGCCTCCGTGGGTGACAGTAGGGGCGGCGGCTTATAGTAAGCTAGTCTTATAGTAAGCTAGTACTGACAGAAGAAAAGACTGTCCGGGTGGTTAGACCACCTCCAGGAAAATCTTGGGGCAGAGCTAGAGTTAAGAGTAGGGCTCAGAGGCTCCTAGCAGCAAGGGTCGAACCCGAGGTCGGTACAATTTGGATTACCCAGGCACGCCAGTGGAGTGGGCGTGGGAGGCATGGGGGTCAGAGCCAGAGTCCTGTGTGAAGGTAGACAGGAGACCTTCTGCCTGGAGGGATGGGTGGCTCTGAGCATCTCTGCTTTGGCCCGCTCCAGGTGGCCATCACGTGACAAGAAACCACCGATCCTCTCGTGTGGAGGCGGGGTGTGTGTCTCTGTGGTATTGTTCCTCCTTGTGCTACCGCCGCAGCGAACGTGGGAGCCCATCGGTTACGGTCACGCAGCTTTAGGATCGCGGCAGCGAATGCTTTCCCTTTAAGCGCGGGGGCGGCTCCTGGCCTGGAGGCGCGGGCTGGGCGGGGCTGAATTCTGGGACTCGGAGCTAGACGTGGCCACGTGCTTCCCGAGAGTCGCCCGCGAAAGGGAGCCGGACCCCCGTGGCTCTCGGCCTGCACAGCGCAGCAGCGATGTCCGGAGCATCAGCCAGGAGCCTGGGGAAGGGTAAGGCTGCTGGTGGAGGAGAGGCTGCAGGGACCTGGGATGCCCCGGATTCCCGTGCGATAGGGGACGTGACCGCCTTCTCTCTCCTGCAGGAAGCTCGCCCCCCGGCCCGGTCCCGGAGGGTCAGATCCGTGTCTACAGCATGAGGTTTTGTCCCTTCGCTCAGAGAACGCTGATGGTCTTGAAGGCCAAGGGAATCCGGTGAGGACGAGGGCGACGACTTGCGGGGCGAGCGGGGCGAGCGGGGCGAGCGGGGCGAGCGGGGCGAGCGGGGCGAGCGGGGCGAGCGGGGCGAGCGGGGCGAGCGGGGCGAGCGGGGCTGGTGACTGTGCTTCAAACCCTCAGGGCGTCGGCCTTGTGTTCAGGGGGAAACAGTCACGGTCTTTTGCAGGAGACTTAAGTTGCACGCTCTTTTCAAGGGGAGAATTGTTACGGACTCCAGGGCTCTAGGGCAGCTTGTTTAAGCAGTCCGTGGCTCAAAAAAACTGCTTTCTGGCCGAGGTTAGTGGTTTACACAAGTTTGCCGGACACTGGGGCGGCTGTCACAGCTCGGGTCCTGCGATTCTTGGTGAACTAGAAGCTTGCTTCGCGTTGCACAAAGGTCACCCGCCTAGCAGAGTTCTGAGTCATATGCAGGGTCATTTGGGTTGTAAACACAGGGAAGTGTTTGAGTCAAGTCTCTGTAGAGCCATTGACCTACCGCTTCTCCACAGTTGGCGAGTCTCTTGGCTTTTCCGATACCATGCTCGTTGTTGGACCATTTTCCTTCCAGGGTCTTGGGGGAATCTTTTCAACTATTAGACACCTGCTCTTTGGAAGCTCAACCTTAAGAAAAAAAACCCTCATGTATACAGTTAAAATTTGTAAACGACTTTTAGTCGGCGGGGAGAATTGGCTAAGCAGGCAGTTCTTTTTCCTAAATGTTAAAATGTAACATAAGGAAGTAGTTGAAAATGAACTGTTACTTTGTAACGATTTTAATTTCATTTGGATTGGAGATTTGGTTTTGAACACAAGAATATCTATATACCTAAAGCATTTTTTTCTGCATTAGTCGGAACTTTCACAGAGAAACTCAAACTGAATTGAAAAGTAAAAGATATTTATTATCTTTATACATACAATGAGAGAGTCCAAGAGCAGGGCACAGCTGGATTCAGGGCACAATGCCTTGTGTTATGTGTTTCCCACTGAAACTCTGTGTGGAAAAGAATTATATTTCGCACCAGGACTTTTCTAAAGCAACACTGAAATTACTTTACCGTAACAGTGGGGTCGGGGCTCTTACTGGGAGAAGGGTACCTTTGAACATAGCTCTTCTATGTTCACAGACTGATTTTGAACCCCAGGAAGCTTTTCCAGGGGCAGTAACGTCTTACACAGGTCATGTGTGCTGCACACTCTCTGTAAGGAGCCTCCTCCGGCCCGTGGGCTCAGCTGTGCTGAGTGCTGGCTCAAAACGCCAAGCTTCCAGCATTCGCGTGTGTTCTTGATCTGCAGAGCCCAGGACCTGCCTTCCAGTTTCCATATTTAATTCTCAGAGATGGACATTATTCTACGGCAGGGGGTTTTGTTTCTCCCACGGCACATGGGCTGTGTGTTTGTTATTCTGTAAACGTTTTAACATGCATGCACACGCGCACAAGCACACACTTACTTCAGTGTTCACACTGGCTGTTTGTTCTTGAGAAGGAGTATGCACTGAAATACATAAACTAAATCTGATCTGTTTTGGGTGCAGGCACAGGAAATCAGACATGCTGGGATGGCTTACTTTTGAGTGGTTTCTCCTAGTGGACATTGCGCCTGATTTGAGTAATACAGACATCGATTTAAGGGTTAGACCATTTTCCTTTCTCACAGTCTCTGCAGGATACATGGCATACACAATTACAAACTAGATTTAGCCTGGTTCCAATGGATTCTTTCTTTCTTTTTTTATTTATTTTGTATGCTTCTTAAAAATCATTTTTATGTGCATGTGTGTGCACATGTGCATGAGTTTATATGCTTGCAGGATTGCACAGAACAAAAGAGGGCATTGGATCCCTAGGGAACTGGAATTATAATTGTGAGCCCTGACGTGGGTCCTGGGAACTGAACCCAAATCCCTTGCAAGAGCAGCAAGTGCCCTTAACGACTGGGCTGTCTGTCTAGTCTCCTCTTTGTGTGACAAAGATGGGTCATGGAGCTGCTGAGGGAAACAAGTTGGATAAACAGAAGAGCGAGCATTGGCTGCCCCCCTGCAGGAGGGCATCTGAACCAGGGTCTTCACCTGCAGGCGCAGCGCGGTCAGAACTCTCCTCCTGGCTCCAAGGTGCATCCACTCAATAGATGGTGGAACCGGTCCACTCTAATTCAGGGAGACAGAAGCTGCCTTGCTCTCTTCAGTAGCCTTGTGTCTTTCAGGCACGAAATCATCAATATCAACCTGAAGAACAAGCCCGAGTGGTTCTTCGAGAAGAACCCCTTTGGGCTGGTGCCGGTTCTGGAGAACAGTCAGGGTCACTTGGTCACCGAGTCCGTCATCACTTGTGAGTACTTGGATGAGGCATACCCGGAGAAGAAGTTATACCCAGAAGACCCTTACGAGAAAGCTTGCCAGAAGATGACCTTTGAGCTATTCTCTAAGGTGTGTGTACGAAACTCCAGCTCTTGTTTGGAAAACAAAACAAAACAAAACAAAACAAAACAAAACAAAACAAAACAAAACAAAAACAATCCGAAATGCTCGCTTCGTTTTAGGCTAACCCAGCGCTGCCTTTGTGATGGTTCAGGGACTGGGGCCCTAATGGGGGCTCTCCTGCCCTCACCATGCCCGCCACACTCTGCTCCTGCTTGTCTTCCTGTCAGCCCTCTTGGCTGCTTCTCCTGACCCCATCCCTGATGATTTTTTTATTTTTTTATTTTTGAGCCTGCCACACATTCTCCCTTCCCTCCCAGTTCTCACTGTGCGTCTTCTCCCTTTCTTACCAGGGTTAGGCATTTTTGATATTTATGCTTGGACCTGCTGCCTTCCTGAAACATGCCCAGGCTGCCCGGGACGCCAGCTCTGTTCCCCACGAGCCTCTCCTCATGAAGGCTGTTGGCCCTCTGCCTGCCCTCCTGGCCTCGCTGCCCTAAGAATATGAGGCCTGAGCTTCCTCAGCTGCTAGCTCGCTGCCCGGGTGTGCAATGAGCTGGGGCAGGTCATACTGTGCGCTTCGGGGCAGCTCCCTTGCTTTACTTCTAGTGTGTTAGTTCGCCCGTGGGCATATCTAACACGGATGGCCTAGGGAAGACTCACGCGTGGTTCCTAGCAGCGTCAGACCCTGTTGTGGCAGTAAGGTAACAAGTGATGGAGAAAGTCACTGATGTTCCACTCTGACCCTGCGTGCGTATACATGATCTGTTGCACCTGCACACTCCAGTGCATATAGCTTCTCCCCAACACACACACACACACACACACACACACACACACACACACACGCTCTTGAGTGTGGTCAGGGCATGCCCATAACACCAGTACTCGAGTGGTTGAAGCAGGAGGTGATAGTGTCTTTTGTTTGTTATAAAGGTGGTAGCAGTGGCTGCAAGGTTAAATTCTGGGAGAACAATGCGAGGGCAAATATGTCTAGTCATTTCTGCAGGTGGTGGCAGTACAAACCTGTTAGTGCTTGCTGGCACTGGCAGCAGCTGGTACCTCCTCAGTTACTCTATTTCTCTGTGTGATTTTGGAAAATTCCCAGAGTTCCAGGCCCATTTGTTCAATCCTAGGCCATTCAGTGTTCATTTATGAGGTTTCTGGCTCAAACTTGGCTAACGTGGGTTCCATTATCTGCAAAGTACAAGATCTGGAGCTGCCCCACATCCTAGTCTACAAAAGAGGTGTAAACTATCAGGCCGTGGCTTCTGTAAACACGGCCACTTGGTCTCTGCAGCACTCTGTTTCTATAGCACTCTGGAGGGTTCTAGTATGTTGGTTATGTGTGTGTTGGCAGGGCAGGGCATTAGCCTCACCCAGATAAACTAAACACTCATTCTCCCTGCAGGTGCCGCCTTTGGTTGCAAGCTTTATTAGGGCGAAGAGAAAAGAAGACCGTCCCGGCATAAAGGAAGAGCTGAAGAGGGAGTTCAGCAAGCTAGAGGAGGTACGCGTTTCTCGGCCTCCCCTCGCGCCTCTAAAAGCTCACCCTCCAAACCACTGTCTGACAATTAGAAAGAGTATCCCATCAAAAATAAATCACAACGGTTTCCTGTACGCCATGCTACGTGGGATATAAATCAAGACACCCAAAAGTACCATTATTGACTTTACTTTTATTTAGTTTTTTTGAGACAGGTGTTCTAGGCTAGCCTCAAATCCACTGTTCAGCCCTTACTGGCCTTAAACTCCCAATCCTCCTGCCTCAGCCACGTGAACACTGGTGTTGCCGGCATGCTCGACTACACATGGCTTATGGGCTTGAAGTACTCAACACGTCTGCATTAAAATATCAATGGAAAAGAGCACCTATGTTTCTGCATCACTTGTTCCCATTTTTCTATTGTTTTCAGACTATGTTCATATACTTAAAATAATAATTTAACCTAGTTGTAATCAAACAGTAAATACTGCCATATTGCTTTTTCTTGCTGCTGCTATAATAAAGGCTTCCCACTACGAAGTCTTCCAGGAATGCAGACACTTGGGAAAGCCCCTGTGTCTTTTCCTTTTGGGGAGACCTGTCCTTCTTCACAGTCTTGAGATACTCTGTCCCCACGTAGCCATGGAGAGGCAGAGGCACTCCCTTCTATGGGGATGCGTCCTAGCATTCCATCCTAAGAACAGAGTTTGTTCCAGTTTTTTTTTCTTCATTCTGTTCTCATTACTAAGTTGCTATTTTTAAGATTTTATTTTTCTGTGTATGTGAGGGGATGATGAGGGATGTGTGGCTATAGGTATTGAATTCCCTGGAGCAGGAGTTATAGGCATTTCTGAGCCACCTCTTGTGGCTGCTGGGAACCAAACCTCAGTCCGTTAGAGAAGCAGTTCATGCCCGTGAGCTCTGAGCCGAGCATCTCTCCGGTCTTAATCTGCTAATTCTTACACTGTGAATGCTCAGTGTTCCTGGCACCTGTTACACTGACGGAAAGTTCACAGAACCATTTCCCTTTAGCCTGATGCTTGTGGTCTGTGTCCTGCTTGCTTACCAGGCCAAGGTCACCTGATATGGCGACCTGAATTAAACCAAGCCAGTTGGAGGGTCCAGAGCAATTCTTAAGCTGTGGCAGTTTTTATTGGGAGCAATCAGACTTTTTATACCTTTATCAGGAACAGAATATAATGGTGATTTCCAGGATCAATACAGTTGTAGTTGCCAGGATACAATGGCATTTGCAAGCTATCCAGGACACTCAAGATCGTGAAGTCTAAGAGTAGTTGTCCTGTCAAGTTTCCATGCTTCCTTGACTACCAAGGGAACAAACAGAGAACCACAAAGAGGCCTGGATGCTTCACTGCCCAAGGGAGTGCTTAATTTTCTCAGGAACTGAGAGGCACACGAGCACCTGAGAAGCCACAGACTCTAACCTGAAAATCCTGTGACTCATGCCAGGCCAACTTTATGATTCCCCGAAGTAGTCTTACAGATTTTTCTGGGACTGAGCTGTCTCAGTGTCACGGGGGTGGCAGCTTGGTCTCAGTGGACTTTCACGGGTATCATAGACTTAATTAATAAAGGATTTCTCTGTATGTGTTCATGGGTTTGACCCATAATTTAGCATTTTGATATCTTTATTTGGGTCTGGTATCATGAATTTCCTAATCCCCTAAAATAACTTCCCGTAATGGGGCATTTTTATTTGTGTCTACAGTATATATATATATATATATATATGTATGTGTATACAGTAGTGTATATAGTTCAGTTCTTTTACTGGTAATTCTTTGTGGAGTTATATATTTGTTCTTAAATCAGATTTGCTAATTCCTGCTTTTCTGTGGGACAGCACGGAAGCTGGAATCAGGTTCTTATTTTAGTGAGAGGAGACAAATAATCAGAAAGACATGAACAATCTATCCACAGTGCATAATAGTATAAGGATCTCAGAGGGAAAAAACAGAGACTTTATAATGGGAAAGTTGGTTTGATTCGGGTCTTTTAAAATCCTTTGACTGTGTCAAAAGTAGATAAAGAATTTTAGTCATGTGCCCTACCTCCTTCAGGTTCAATTAACTTACAGGTTTAATTGACCTGATAATACTCCCGGTTTCCCTCTTTGGTGAAACCTTCCTGTCAGTTCACCTTACCTTTCAGAAGCTTCCCATCCGGGCCTTTGGGTTGTTTGAATAATTGTCCCCTGTGTAATCGTCAATTCTGTCTGCTCCTAGGGTGTTTTAACTATGTTTTCCCCTAGAAACCTCATGCAGCGAAGCACTCCGTTCCTGAAAGTACAACTTATCAGCTTTTAAAAAAACTAACACATCATAGTACCAAGCGTCTGTATTAAGAACCAAGTGCTGAGTTTCAGTTGTTTCCTACTTTATACAAATGCGGTGTGTACTGTGCAGGCTTTAATGGCTTCTCGCACTCTGCTTTAGGGTTATAGGATTCATTTACGCTATGTGTCGTTCCTTCCTGTTTGAGGTCCAGGGTTCTAAGGTTTGATTGTATCGAAACGTCTCTACTGTACTCTGGACAGGTAGCATGCTCACAGTTGAGCTATTCCATCAGTTTGGGGATCTCTGACCACCAGGGTCTCAGCAGAGTAACAAGTTGCACGAACAAGAAGGAAATCTGGTTCAACAGGACTCTGGAGTGGAGGGTTCAGACATCCAGAGTCAGACGCCGGGCAGTTTGTTTTAGGCATTTTTAAGCACACTGCAATCTTCTGTGCACAGAGTCATAATTACAGTAAAGCTCTTCTCAAAGTACAGGTCCGGGAAGGTGGGCTCTGGAGATAGGCTACACGTGTTATCTTAAAGGCCTCGGGGAGGATCTGGTGAGGTCTCAGTCACACAGATGGATAGTGTAGAGGTCATCTGGGCTGTCAACCCCCTCCGGGCCTGTGGTGGGAGTGTGGAGGAGCCCTTGGCCATGCAGATAACGAAGGTCATCTGGACAATTAACCACCCCCAGGCCTGGTGGTGGGAGTGTGGGGAAGCCAGGTGTGGCTTGCCCCATCGGAGGACACGGGGTTACTTAGGCTACTGGCCACCGCCACTCCCAGCCTTCCGGCAAAACGGGTTATACACCTTTTCCTTTGAAAAGACTACCCTGTGTGTTTACCATTCCTGGTATCCCTACTGCTGTCTGTGAGCACAAGGACCTTTGTACTCCCAGCCTATCTGTATATTATAGCCAGTTCAACCTCTGGGTTGTGACCCCTTTGGGGGTCAAATGACCCTTTCACAGATGTCACCTAAGACCATTGGAAAACAAATATTTACATTATGATTCATAATAGTAACAAAGTTACAGTTGTGAAGCAGAAATGAAAATAACTCTGGTTGGGGTCACCAAAACATCAGGAACTGTATTAAAGGGTCACAGCATTCGGAAGTTTGAGAACCACTGGTATACTATCTGTCGGATTTCCAATTAGAATTGCTGGGCTATGGAGGGTTTTAAATCATATTAAAACCCAACTTGCCTCTATCAGGATAAAAGGGGACTTAGACGTTCTCTACCTAACTCGCCTCTGTTGTTTTCAGTGATTTTTTTTTTTCTATCTGCACAAATACACGTATTTTTCCTTTCTTTAACATTCAGGCTATGGCTAATAAGAAGACAGCCTTCTTTGGTGGGAATTCCCTCTCCATGATTGATTATCTTATCTGGCCTTGGTTTCAACGCCTGGAAGCACTGGAGCTCAATGAGTAAGACATTTGAATCTTTTGGCCGTAATTTAGGCTGAGAGCTGTGTGTAATGTTAGATGTGGGGTTTTCCTGAACCGAGATGCATATTGAGCGTCACTGGCGTGAATGTGAGGCAGCGAGAGAGGGCAGTCCCGGGTATCCGGAACCTGTGGGGTCACCTGCTCCTACCCATGCCCAGGCCAGGGGAGGAGAAGCCATCTGTCTATGACATTGGTGTCTTAAATTTACCCTCTGCCGGCTAAAAATCCACACGGGTGTAGCTAATTTCAGTTAGATGTACCCTCCTCGGTCTAAATTTAATTAACCAAATAGTGTTCTTGATTTCCCCTTTGTTGAAACCTTAATATCAACACGCCGTTCTTACTTCCCGCCTACTTGTAAGAGCTCCGCCCTGCTTTTTGAACTCATGCTGTGAGATGGCAGTCCGTAACCTGGCTTACTTCTACATTCTAGGAGTTGTGGCAACCTGGGGCTACCTCTGTTCACATTTCCTATAGAAGATGGGCATTTAAAGCTGTTGTCTGCCGGTCTGTCAGTGTGAAGTTCCACTGACTGGCTTCCTCTTCTGAGAAACAAAGACCCCAATGCCACTCCAAGCTAAAACCTTTTAGTGTACAGCTTGCATTTTTTTTTTTTTTTTCCGAGACAGGGTTTCTCTGTGTAGCCTTGGCTGTCCTGGAACTCACTCTGTAAACCAGGCTGGCCTCGAACTCAGAAATCCGCCTGCCTCTGCCTCCCAAGTGCTGGGATTACAGGCGTGCGCCACCACGCCCGGCTTGCATTTTTAAAGAGCTGTGTTTAAAGACAGATTTCAGGAGCTTAGGGTGATGGACTGCGGTAGTAGCTGAGACTCTGGGGCGGGGTGGGGGGTGCCCGTCTGGCTCCTTTGGCTCACAGCTCTCGTCTTCCCACAGGTGCGTAGCCCACACTCCAAAACTCCAGCTCTGGATGGCAGCCATGCAGAAAGACCCCATTGCGTCATCCCACTTCATTGATGTCAAGACTTACCGAGATTACTTAAGTCTCTACCTACAGGACAGCCCCGAGGCCTGTGATTATGGGCTCTGAAGGGCAAGAGCCCTCAGCCAGTGTTTTCCGTCACGGGTTGAATAACATGCTTTTATTTTACCCAATACTCACTGGCTCGTTTCTCATAATTTGACCTTATGGCCTAAACTGGGTTTCCTCCGGGTCCCTCCCCCCACTACTGCATTTCTGTTTCAGAACAGTCCGTTCTAATGGACCTCACAGTCTTCACTGACACTCCCCTCCCCCCCCAACCAATGAGTTTTTGATTTCTCGTCTCTGAAAACTGTGAATTCCCCTTTCTTTCCATCATTAACTGTATTCCTCTTGTGAGCATGGAAGAGGGAGTCCAAGCCACCTCAATGACTTGGAGCCTCTTGCTTGAGCTGTGTGTGTGTGTGTGTGTGTGTGTGTACATGCCTGTAGGTAGAAGAGCATAAAAGATGCCTTGGAGCTGTTGATACTGGCAGAGCTGTGGGGTGATGGGAAATGAATCTCCCTCTGGAAGAGCAGCAGACAACCACCAAACGATCTCACTAGCTCCTACTTCTAGCCTTTTCTAATTCTTCCAAATAAGACAGATATAGTTCTTATATAGGAGTGTCATATGCAATACCGTTAAGATATCACATCTGCCACTTCAATATAGAAGACTAAATAAATAATGGATGAAATCTCCACCGGGAAAGGTTAATCTTAATACGTCTATCATTTCCATATGAGAAGGTAGTCTGGGAACCTCACTCCATTCTAGGGATGATGCGGCTGGTCCAGAGGTTAAGTGGGGCCTTAAGATGTTGGCAGAGGATCTGGAAAACATCCCGGAGGACAATGCCCTTACGAATGGCACCCACCGACCGGCCGGTTTTCTGTATTTGTTTTCCGGCTTGCCTGCGGAAAAAATCTCGGGGTGATTCGTTAAGGGCGCATAACAATCAGGCAAAGCTGAGCGCCGCATTTAGGGTTTAGCTTCACGGTGATGTGGGGCCGCACCCTGGGGGAGCCAGGGACTGGCTGACTTCACAAACGGGACAACTAGCGTCCCGCTCCGAGCAGAGCCCATCTGTGCCGCCGACCACCGGCCCCTGGGCAGGCCCTGGCGGTTCCTCGCGGATTTCCAGTAGGATGCGAAACCAGCGGCTGAAAGGAAACCGCCCGCTACCGACTTCCTCTTTCGGTAGCCATAGATTTCCGGCCTGACCCCCAGCTGCTGTAACGCGGTCGCCTATTGGCTCGCCCTTCCAAACGAGCCAGGTATTGGCTGGAGCTCAGGGCTCGGCGGCCAATTGCGGGGTAGGACGTGCGAAAAGGGGCGGGACTGCCTCCCGGCGACCCAATTCCGGGCTGGAGCCGTAGCCACCGGAAGGTTGCTCTGAGATGCTCTTTCCGCCACCGCCACTGGGCGGTTCGGTCTCGACTGCGCTGTATCGGAAGGGAAGAGGATTTTGAGGTCAATTCTGAACTTTGGGGACTTCTTAAAGTTGGGCTTTTCGGAATAGGACTGACAACTTTGAAGTTTGCACTTTCATTTTAAAAGAAAAACCCTAGTGTTCAGTCATAGCTAATGTTTCTTTTTTTTTTTTTAAATTTCCACTAGAAAAGTGTAAAGAGTATAGCACTAGGGTAAAGAAATCGTAAGGAAGAAAGAATAGTCAATAGTCTTAGATTATTGAATGTCCTTTGAGCCAGAATCCTGTAATTAAAATTAATTTTCTGGTTTGGATGAAACCAGAAACAGGCAAGCAGAGTTCTACAGATCTGGAGTTCATACCTTCGTTTCAGCATTACTGGTTGATGACATAGACAGGCAGGAAAATTTCGTTTCAGGCACTGCCTGTCTTTTGAAGGCTACAGAAATCGTCCCTTCTACGTTCAAATAATAATAAATGCAATAACAGCTAATGTTAGTACTTGCTAGATGACAGACATGCTAAGTATTAGATGTTTGCCATACCGATCCAAATAGCACTTCCCTAAACCACATGGTATTCTTTATTATAGATTAGAATGCCGGTGTGTTAGAAAATCAGGGTGTTGGAGGTTTTTATTATTTGCCCAAAGTAACCCAGCTATTAAAAGGGGAAGTGATTCAAATGTAGCCTATGCTTGTTGTAAAAAGACTGTTCTCTAGATAAGTTTACAGATCTATAAAATTCCTTAAATTTAGAGATTAAGCCGGGCAGTGGTGGCACACTCCTTTAATCCCAGCACATGGGAGGTAGAGGCAGGCAGATTTCTGAGTTTGAGGCCAACCTAGTCTACAGAGTGAGTTCCAGGACAGCCAGGGCTATACAGAGAAACCCTGCCTCGAAAAACAAAGCAAAACAAAACAAAAAAACAAAAAACAAACAAACAAAAAACTAAATAAAAAATAGAGATTAAGTCAAGACAGAATAATATGCTGTTATCAATGGATTCCACATCATTCTAATTCTACTACCTTAGAATAGAAAAGAAAAATTATATCTGCACTGAATATGTTCAGATTTCTCATGTCAGTGTCCCATAAGCAATACAATGTAACAAAGTTTACTTTGTGTTGGATATTACAGGTCATCTAGAAGTGGTTTGATTTGTATGAGAGGGTATGGGAGATTATTTGCAAGTACTACATCATTTTATAGAAAATTCTTGAGGATCCATGGAATGTGGTGCCCAAAGGTCCTGGAAATAATTCTGGGCGCGTTCCGGTCATATCTTAATGATAGATTGGTTTCAGCGGATGTTGATGCTTTTGTATGAGTTTACAAACTTTGATGTCAGACTCTTGAAATTCTGCTTTTGACTATTCAAATATCAAGATGTATAAATGTGTCACATGTTATAAAGACACAGGAATAAGGAAACAAGTACTTTAAAAGAAGGCCCCTTTTGACCCAGTCTTCCATAAGTGGAAGGGAAGGTCCTTCTGTGGTAACTTCAGGAATCTCATTTCAAATGTCCCAACGTTAACGCCATTGGAACATGAGCTCCCCTATGATCCTCACTCCTTGCAAACCCTGAATAAAGGCAGCTGTGAGAGTAGAGCCCTTTCCCTCATCTGGTGCACAGAGTTCAGAATAATAATGGAACACCCAGTAATGTAGTCTTTCATGTCACGTGGGCTTTCAAAGCGATGGATATAATAATAATCTAGTTTCTGCTAATATTAGAGACCTGTGATAAAAAAGTTTTTGTTTTTGCCCCCCCCCTTTTTTTTAAACTCCAACTTGGCATAATTTAATTCCAACACTTGGGAGGCAGAGGCAGGTGGATCTCTAAGTTTGAGATCAGTCTGGTCTACAGAGTGAGTCCCAGGATAGAGTTACATAGTGAGACCCTGTCTCAAAAGAAAAAGTTAAAAAAAAAAAAAAAAGACCTTTCTTCAAAACCAAAAAGTGAAGAAATTATTTCCACTCTATAAACATATGAATCACCATGACCAGAGAGTCCTCTCTTCTCAGAAGAGCAGCTCTGGGACTGGGGAGATGGCTTAGTGGATAAGGTACTTGTTGAGCAAACACAAGAACCTGACTATCTCCCTAGACCCACAAACTAGACCATGGTGGTGGCCCATGCTGGTAATCCCAGTGCCGAGGAGGCTGAGGTGGGTCCCTGGGGCTTTCAGGCCAGCTCCCGGTAAAAAGGTGAGACCTTATCTCAAAAAACCTCTGGCCTCTGCCATCCTCTCTCTCTCTCTCTCTCTCTCTCTCTCTCTCTCTCTCTCTCTCTTTCTCTCTCTCTCACACACACACACACACACACACACACACACACCACGTGTATATAACATGCATACATATATATGTATATAAATATACATACATATATATGCATCTTCACATACAGAGAAACAGTGGATATGATTATATTTCAGATGTCTGAAAATTTATTTCTAATAGATTTCTGTGACCTTATTAAAATTTTTTTGTGCTTGAGTTGGTCAATATAACAAAGATGCAAACATGAAATTGCATAGATGGAACATTTGCAAAAAAAAAAAAAAAAGAAACATTTAGAAGTTACCTACTGAAATTTTTAGAGGAAGCAGAGAACAAGCTTAAAGGTCATGATTAAAATTCTTCTGGGAAAACTGCTGTGATCTTTGGCGAGATTAAAAAAATCACATTACTGAGACGTAGCCTGCAGCCTTCAGCACGTCAGCCAGCATTAAACCGCTACCGGGTGAGATAGGCGTGGGGACGTGGGTTCCAGTTCTCATACGCCCGACAAAGCTGCACGGCAATGCGTGTCTTCTTTATGGGTGCTATTAAAATGCCTTCTTATGCATTAAAGTATTTCTCTTTAATTTTGAGGTTCATTGAGATTTCACCTCATGCTCAAAACTGTCGTGTACATACCAGTTTGGCTGTCATCCTAAACAAGGAAGATGGAGGTCAAAGAGGCTGAGCATTTTGCCCAAAGGTCAAAGACACGTCTCACAGCCCATCTGGGTCCACCCATTTTGAGAATCCTGACATTATACCACCTCCCGTAGGTGGAGAATACTTTCCACCTTTGTCCTAACTACTACAAACAGACTTGTATCTGAAAACATGACCTCCTATATATGGACATACTTTTCATCTTGAGACAATGGTCACTCTGTAGCCCTGTCTGGCCTCAAATTTGTGGTCCCCTCGCCTCAGACTCCGAGTTCTAGGATCATAACGTGTACCACAACAGCTTGCTCAGGCAAACCTTTTATAAATGACGTTCCCAGCTCTCAGATTTCATTTCCTTTAGAAGGAGTGAATTATGAGGGGGAAACTGGAACTGTTTCCCCTTCGGGTATAATAGAACCTCTCAGTGTGCAAATGGAATTCCCATCCTGACCGTTGCTATCTCAGCCATTGCAACATAAACTATGAATGACCAAATTAAAACCACCGGCTAACTCAGGCCACCATCTGGATTTTATGCAGTTCAAAGTGCTAAGAATGCCTTTCCAAGCTATTGTTTTAAGTAGCTGAAAATAGCAAACACAAATCATGGCGTGTGATGTAGAGCTCAAGTTGACCAGTAGTGAATGGTTTGTGAACTGTGACCTGGAGTGACATGTCAGGGCATGTTCATCTATTATAGCAAAGGTGCTGTTCTGAAGAGGTGGGAGACTGTGTGAGGTAGGGAGAATACGAGGGACCTCTGCGCGTTCTGCTATATATTGTTGTGAACCTAAAGCATCTCTAAAATTAGAGGCTATTGAATATACATATATATACGTATATATACATATATATATATATATATATATATATATATATATGGTTTTCTGCTTTATGTGAAAGGTGAATGAAAAACAAGAAATGGGAAGGAGGGCGTGGCTGGGGAGGGTTTCCTTATCGGTATAAGGGAGAGTGCAGGCACAGCTGGAGGCTGGGGACTTGTGGGAGTGTCCTGAGCAGACAGAAGCAGCAGACTGAGTTGGGCCCTGGGAGGAGAGTGGGGAGGGAGAGAGGGGAACCAGGAGCAAGAGGGTCAAACTGGTAAAAAGGCTGGTGTAGCCAAAATGGCTGGATCATAGAAAGCAGCTGGGGGAAGGGCAGCCCAGCATAGTCCCTGGGCTGGAGGAGCTTAGGGTAGGGGGCGTGTGCCAGCCAGAACTGCTGGGGAAACCTGTTGGCCACAGGCACTCCAGCTGTTTGTCTTTGGTTTGAGACCCAACAGAAGGTACTTATGTCGTCTCAGAAGCCGTCTGCCTACCCTGCCTTACCTAACAGGGAGTGGTTCTTGTGTTCCCTGTTTCAGTTTTTACCATCCGGCCTGTCCGTCCTGATCAGGGTTAGTTCCAGGGGAGCAGTTGCCTGTCAGACCTGCATCTGCCACGGTGGAAACTGAGACGCTCCCCCCTCATCACAGCAAGGCAAGACCCATCAACACCAGGCGATTCCCATGCCCTTCCAAGCCTCGCTTCAAACATTCCTGCTATTTCCTAATTCACATAGGGTAACTGCTGACGCTGCGTTGCTATTTTAGCTTAACTCCCATGGGATCGTCAAGTTCTAGACTAAAACTGTAGTTGAATGATTGTTCTGACGATTTCAAAAGATTTCCTATCCTGTACAAAAAATATCATTAGCCAAGACATTCTGGAGGGGTGAGCATTCCAAGGCCCAGAGTTGCCCATCTTATGAGCCACATGATAAGGCTTTGTTATTTTAGTAAAAAATGTTTGGTTCCACAATGAAGCTGCCGATGTGCACTCTCTTTTTCTGGGCATAAACTCCCCACTGTTGCAGCCCAGACAATGGACCTTTTAAAAGTCTTTGAACTTTCAAGGTTCTTTCCCTCGATTATGTGTTTATTTTGGACAAATACTTTAGTTTTTCTGGGGGCACTTTTGTGAAGGAGTAGTATCGATTATATGACCCAGAAGTTTGGGAACCAAAATGATTCAGACATAACGGAGTATGAACGAGACTCTCGATGCTTTTCTTTCCTTCCTTGTCACCCCATAAACAAAACTGTGCTGGGAGCCATTTCCACTCCATCCCAGGCCTGGAGAATTCCCCCTTCACCTGCTGGAGTGCAGAATCTCAGCTCAGCACCCACTCCTGCCTCTCTCACTCGTGGGAGTGGCCGCTGTGTTTCTGAGCTACGTGTCCTTGGAAGCTAAAGCAACGTCTGTCAGAACTTGAGGCTAGAGGAGGACTCAGGTGGTTCTTGGCCCCTTAGATGTCTTGGTCTTATTCACTGACAGTTTATTAAATGGTAGAAGTCTCACAAAGAGGACGAGGGAGGCCCAGAGAGAGAGGGGCGCGGTGTGGTGCTGAGGCTGGATTCACTTCCTGAGTGATGCAAGGTCTCAGCATCTCCTAAGTCTGAACCGAGAGAAATGTGGGTTTTAAAAAGTCAGAATTGGTGAACAAGTTATACAGAAGGAATGGTAACTTCTCTACCTGAGACCAGGGTTTACGATGGAAGGAAAGTTAACATTAGCCTAGTAACCTTTTATTCGATTCCTTTGAAATCCAAGTTGGGGTTTAAATGTCCAGTTTTCCTTCTGAGGATGGGAGCCCACTAAATGCCTTCCCTCTGTCTAAAGCCAGAAGCACTTTCCAGGACTTGGTTTGGCTTCCATATCTGGGGAAGTATCTGTGAGGGGTTGGGTTATACAGGAGTCCCAGTTCGATTTCTCTCTGCCCACCAGAGCACTGCCAACTGTTGAGGAATTCTATCTGAGTCTGGAGGGAGCACAGCTAGCTAGCTGTCCCTGGAGCCAGCAGCAACAGAGACCCACAAGGCGGCGACTGTGAGCTTTCGGGTACTGCCTAGACTCCTGGAGGTTAATGTCTGGGGATTTGACAAGATGCTTGGGAAAAGGTAAATCTTCTAGACTTGGACCCTTGGGCTGGGCGAAGACCCGAGACGGATATGCTTTCCCTGGATAGGCGCACAGCCTGTGTGCAAACATCCGGTCTGGAGCCCGAGACTCAGTGCGCAGACTCTTCCCCGAATGCCCCCGCCCTCCACGGCTAACCAGACTCTCCATCTTCCTGCTCTTGCCCTTTCCTGTAGGAAGCTGTCCCCCAGGGCCGGTCCCTGAGGGTGTGATCCGAATCTACAGCATGAGGTTCTGCCCCTACTCGCACAGGGCACGCCTGGTCCTCAAGGCCAAAGGCATCAGGTGAGAAACCGAGGCCAAGAGCGCCCTGAGCAGGCATGTAAAGTCTCGGGCTCCTAGAAGGGGCCCCTCTTCCCTTCCTTCTAAGTGACCCCGATGGTTGACTTTTGGGCAGGCTCTCCCGAACTGCTGAGTTCTTTCTAAATCAGGTTGTCCTGACCTTTCAGAATAGGCAGTGTAAACGGAATGCTGCCGTCTGGTGAGCCGGCTCTCTCCATCCACTGTTCAGGAAGGGCACAGCCAAACTCCCTCAGGCCTCTTAACTGCCCCAATGTAGCCCAGCCTTTGCCACAAGCAGCTCGGATGAACTCTTCTACTTACTTCTTCTTGTCCAACATTTTCTTCTTTGTTCCATGTCTTCCCCTCTCCCCCACGCTATGGCAGTCGTACAAAAAAGGAATTCAAGAGAGTAGGGTCTGCCTCATGGGAGGACTAGAACCGAGCCTGGCACCCATGGATATTAAAAAGTGTTTGATGGGCTTGGGGGTGCAGCTGAGTTAGTAGGAGGGCTTGCTCAGCATTCAGGAACCACTGATTCACCCGCAGCTCCCACACAGAGCCAAGTGTGGAGACCGTCCCTGGGATCTCAGGACTTGGGAGGTAGAGGCAGGAGGGTCAGAAGTTCAAGACCACTCTTGCTTACATACCAACCTCCAGGTCAGCCACGTGAGACCCTATCTCTCACACAGAAAACAAGTGTCCCGTCAGCCTCCGGCTCTGGGATTGGGAAGTCGTAGGAGTGACATCTGCGGTTCAATTCATGTCAATGAATAGAGAGACCCACCGATATGGAGACATTTTAAATGAGATTTTGTTAACTCTGCCTAGATGCATATGTATAACATGTGTTTCTAGATTCTTTCCTCTTGCTCAGATCTCTCTGGCCCTGTGGCTCAAATCTATCTGTACCCATGGTTTGTTTGGTTTTAGAAAAGCCAGAGCAGCGGGACTTGTTGCTCATTTGGGGACAAGCGGGCAGCTTAGGAACTGATGCAAATATTTGTGGGGCTTCTTTGTTTTTGATACAGGGTCTTATGTAGCTCAGGCTAGCCCGCCCCCCCACCCCCACCCCACGTACGTTATGTATCTAAGGATGACCTGGGACTTCTGGTCCTTCTGACTCCCCCTCCAGAGCACTGGGATCACAGCAGAGCATTGCTGCACCTGACTCACGTGATGCTGGGGCGGAGTCAGGGGCTTCCTGCCGCTGTAACTGGCAGCTTCCTGGTTTTGAAACCTCTGACACTTTGAGTAGGGAGGACCGAAAAGTGAGCGCCTGGGCTGAAGAGATGGCTCAGCAGATAAGAGCGCCAACTGTTCTTCCGAAGGTCCTGAGTTCAAATCCCAGCAACCTCTTAGTGGCTCACAACCATCTGTAATGAGATCTGACGCCCTCTTCTGGTGTGTCTGATTTTAGCTACAGTGTACTTACATATAACAATAAATAAATCTTAAAAAAAAAGATTAAAGAAAAGAAAAGAAAAGTGAGCTCCTGCTAGTGTGCTGGACCCTGTGAAGCGCTGCACACGATCGGGTTTGGATGCTGCACCGCTGAGGTGGTACAGTTATCACCTCCTTACGGCTGTGGACACCTGGCACAGCGAGGGGGAGGGACCAGCTAACATCTCAGTCTGGCCAAACAGCTTCGTGTGGGTTTTGTATTAACTGTTAACACCCACTAGTCTGTTCTGACCTGTAAATAACACACTTGCGATTTTGTGGTTGTTAACGCTTTGGTTTGGAGATGGGGGTCTCACTGTGTAGCAAAGACTGTTCCGTCACTTATAACCCTCCCGCCTCTGTCTGCTGGGTCCTGGGATTACAGATCCGGGCCCCCAGGTCAGCTGGCTCTGTGCTTCCAAGCTTTAAGCTCTCGGTGCTGTGCTTGAGTGTTTGAGTGTCCGGAACCAGGCAGCCTGGCGCTCTCTTGCTTCAGCTACTGTTTAGTAGATGGTACCAGGCATGGGATTCAATCACAGGGAGGGGTGAGAGAAGCCATAGGAAGCAACTCACACCACCGCGGGAATAAATACAAACATCTCACATGTTTCACACTAAACTCCAGTGTCAAAGAAACAGTTCTAAGTACCGTGTTGATATCGTAGCTGTTCCTGTTTCGTGGTGAGTATCTGTCTTTGTGTTTCTCACTTCGAGTCTTCTTTTCCTTTTTTTTTTTGTTGTTTGTTTGTTTGTTTGTTTTTTAAGGCATGAAGTCATCAACATTAATCTGAAATGCAAGCCTGATTGGTACTATACAAAACATCCTTTTGGCCAAATTCCTGTCCTGGAGAACAGCCAGTGTCAGCTGATCTATGAATCTGTCATTGCTTGTGAGTACCTGGATGACGTCTACCCCGGAAGAAAGCTGTTTCCATATGACCCGTATGAACGAGCGCGCCAGAAGATGTTGCTGGAGCTATTCTGTAAGGTACCCGTGACTCTGAAGAGCCTGGCTCTGCCTTGTGTGTTTCCCCAACTTCAGTCTGTTCTAAAGTCAGTCGTGACCTAGTTTGATTTTAACCCCGTGAGCCTCTGAAGAATAACTTCCCTGGGATTAGAGTCGGGGTGACCACTGACATTAACAGTGGGAGGCAGAGACTCAGGAGGCTAGAGGTGGGCTTCCTAATCCTGTAAAAGGAGCTTTTCTCAAGCTCCAGGTATGGAACATTGGAGGGAAAGTTTGCCTAGAAGAAGGTTGTCTTTCCAGGGGCGCAAGAATGGCAGCAATTTAGGAAACATGAATAATGAGTCGCTGTTGATGACGAAAGCAAAGGTGACCGGAACGTTAAGACCTTTGAAAGTAAATAAAGATGATTCAGTATAGAGCTGCAGAGTGAAGTGCTTGGCGCAGAAGCACAAGGACCTGATCTTGGACCCTCAGCATAACATAAAAAGCCAGCTGACTCTGTGCCCCACTCTTTAATAGGGATATTTGTTTCTCTGGAGTCTGACTTCTTGAGTTCTTTGTATATACTGGATATTAGCCCTCTATCGAATGTAGGATTGGTAAAGATCTTTTCCCAATCTGTTGGTTGCTGGTTTGTTCTGTTGACAGTGTCCTTTGCCTTACAGAAGCTTTGCAATTTTATGAGGTTCCATTTGTCAATTCTTGATATTAGAGCGTAAGCTATTGGCGTTCTGTTCAGGAAAATCCCCTGTGCCCATGTGCTCCAGGTTCTTCCCCACTTTCTCTTCTATTAGTTTCAGTGTATCTGGTGTTATGTGGAGGTCCTTGATCCACTTGGACTTGAGCTTTGTACGGGACATAAGAATGGATCAATTTGCATTCTTCTACACGTTGACTGCCAGTTGAACCAGCACCATTTGTCGAAAATACTGTCTTTTTTCCACTGGATAGTTTTAGCTCCTTTGTCAAAGATCAAGTAGCCATCTTGATCTTTGTTGTGGGTTGTTTCAATTCTATTTAATTGACCTACCTGCTTGTCATTGTACCAATACCATGCAGCTTTTATCACAATCGATCTATAGTAGAGCTTGAGGTCAGGGATGACCACATGAAGCTCAAGAAGAAGGAAAACCAAAGTGTGGATACTTTGGTCATTTTTAGAAGGGGGTTTCAAAGTACCCATAGCTCACAGCCAACCAATGGACTGAGCATAGGGTCCACAATGGAGGAGCTAGAGAAAGGATTCAAGGAGCTGAAGGGGTTTGCAGCCCCATGGGAGGAACAATAATATGTACCAACCAGTACCCCCAGAGCTCCCAGGGACTAAACCACCAACCAAAGAGTACACATGGAGGGACCCATGGCTCCAGCTGCATATGGGGCAGAGGATGGCTTTTTCAGACATCAATGAGAGGAGAGGCCATTGGTCCTGTGAAGGCTCAATGCCCCAGTGTAGGGGAAGGCCAGGACAGAAAAGTGGGAGGAGCTGGGATGGTGAGCAGGGGAGGGGGATGTGATAGGGGGTTTTCAGAGGGGAAACAAGGAAAGGGGATAGCATTGGAAATGTAAATAAAGCAAATATCTAATAAAAATGTAAAAAAAAGGAAGAAAAACCAGCTAGCAGTGCCTACCTGCAATCCCGGTGTTGGGAGGGGCACAGGAGGAGCGTTGGGACTTGCTGGCTACCTGAATCTTCAAGCTCCAAGTTCACTGAGAAATTCTGTCTCAAAAAATAAGGCATTTGCCACCAAGCCTGATGACCCAAGTTTGATCTCCTGGACAGGTGTGGTGGAAGGAAATTGACAACTGAAAGGTGTTCCCAGACCCTCATGCATTTGGTGGCACTCAAGCATTCATGCCATGCTTGCACACACACACACACACACACACACACACACACATGCACACACACACAAATGTGCACATACCCAAGCATGCATGTGCACACACACACACACACACACACACACACACAAATATTCATATGCCCAACTTAATGGTGTTAATAGCTGACATATATCGATCACCAGGATGTTCCAAACCTTCTCTGACCATTGATTCCCTCCAGACTGCCCTTGGAGGTGGGCGTTGTTCCTGGTTCAGTCTTTCACATAGGAACACTGAAGCTTAAAGTGTCCCACCCCAGAGTGCATTACGGCACGGGGGTAGCTGAGCAAGCAGGGGGCAATGAAGACCCTGCTAAAGCCCTTGGCTACAGCAGCTGCTGTCAGAAGCGGTTCCTTGCACAGAGACCCCCCTCCCCAGAGCCTCTCACCAAGGATGGGGACATCTGCATTGGCCAAGTCCTCCTGTGCTGGGGTTGGGACGCTTTTCTGCATTTCTGTCAGCATGGGAACAGTTCTCACAAACATCGCGACTTAGGGTTGTGTCTTCCGACTAGGTCCCACATTTAACCAAGGAATGCCTGGTAGCGCTGAGATGCGGGAGAGACTGCACGGATATGAAGGTCGCCCTGCGTCAGGAGTTGTGCAACATGGAAGAGGTACAAAGGGGCATCTGTCCTGTCAGAGGCAGTGGGCCAAGCTCTGTAGTGTCTCTAACCTAGTTGCCTGACATGGCCTGCGTGCAGACCTTCTGCTAAGCCCCATGTGGTCCCGTTCCAGTCATCTGACTGGGAGCTGCGGTGCCTGCCTTCCTGACCTCCTCTGAATGATTCTTGACAAGTTGTCTAGGACAAGCAGTGCCTCTGTCCTTTCCTGGTATGGTGGCATGCCCTAAGCATCTCTGCAGGGCTTCTGTGGATGAGGCTGAGGTGTTGCTTGGTTGCCTGATAATGGCCGAGAACCAACGGAGGCAGTCCAGGACTGTCTCCTCGCGTCCTCAGGAAGCTGGCAGGGACCGAGGCTCCTCGTTCTGTCCTGTCACACCTAGTGTAAGGTTTGCTCCCTCATCACAAGATGGCAGCTGGAACCTCTGCCCCCATCTTCCACTTAGCCTCTCGCAAAGAGAGCGGAAGAGAAAAGTGGCGTGTCTGCACCCCCTAAAGGACTCACCCAGGAGTCCAGTGACTGCGTACACCTCGGTGGCCAGACTTTAGTTGTCAGGTCGTGACCATCAGCATGGAGGCTGCGGAGGATGGGGTGTGTGTCTTTTAGTCAGGACACCCTGGATAAAGTCAGTGTTGTGTATTTCAGAAAAGGAAGGTAGGTGCGGGTGGACCAGGGGCGGCCTTGCTGGCAGTCTCCTGTACAGGGCAGTCATGAAGCTGCTTTCTGTCCACCCACCCTGAGGGTCATCTGTGGGGCTGTGACTTCCTTTACCTCTCTGGTCTACAAGCCGATGGATTCTTTTTATGAGGTTGTGTTGCAGGGTTTTCCCTGTCCAGTTACATTAGGGCAGCAGCAGGCCTGTGATTGGACAGGGAAAAGGGAGGCGGAGCCAAGAGTGGCAGAGATGGAGTGTGTGTGTGTGTGTGGGGGGGGGGAGGATGGAGGCTGACAGGAACCAGCATGGCTTGAACCAGCCACAGGTAGTTATGATATCATAAGGTTAGAATAACTGGGATAAAGCTTCTATCATTATCAATTGGCTCTGAAATTATTGAATTGGCATCTTGTAAATTGTGGTTTTATTGATACATAAATCTGATTGGTTAATTATAAGGTTCAAGAGTTTTGATTTGCTGGAATGCGGGACCACTGATTTCATGGGTTTATAGCAGAGAGGGAGCTTGTGGCTCCATCTGAGTGGGTCAGATGCTGTGGGGGGAGATGGGGCTGGAGTGCAGGAGTGGGCCGGCCTCGCCCCCACCGGGGCGAGATGCAGGAGGTTGGAGAGTTGGTGGGTTCCTTTTTTATTATTTCCTGTAACAAGGTTGCTCCCTCCTACAGCAGAAAAGAGACTGTCTTCATTCCTTCCAGAGAAGACTCGCCCTTCCTGTTCTTCCATTTGACTTTAGCAGCTGGAAGCAGATAAAATTCACACACACTCCATTTCCTGTCTTGGAGATGGACAGTTGCAGTGTTTGTGTAAGATGACTAGTAAGAAATATTAACTTGTGTCTTGAGGCTTCAGACTGCCAGGAGCCCACACCGAGAGGCCGTGGGTGGTAGGGTCTTGTTTTAGGAGTGGCTTGGCTGGCTTCTAGGCTCGTGGGCTGGAGGAATCCTGGGTGACGGCTCCACAGCTGCTTCACCTACACCAACACGTGGTTCAGTCGCAGCTGAAGAAGACGTCTGATAAGAGTCTGCCCAGGAAGGGCAAGTGCTGCTTTAAAAGAGGGAGTTGAAACCTTTCTGAGATTTTTAATGTCTCTCTATTTAATGGTGGTTGTTCTTTGTGTGTGTGTTGTTCTTGCTGTTGCTGTTGTTGTTGTTGTTGCTTTTGAGACAGGGCCTCACTATGTAGTCCTTGAACTCACAGAGACCAGCCTGTCTTTACCTTTCAAGTGTTGGGATTGATAGTGTGCTCCACCACACGCGGCTACCGTCTTTTTTTTTAACCACGTGAACTAATCCCGTCCTGCCTGGTTACTGTCTCACAGGACCTTGAGCTCTGGGTCAAATTAAGGAGCCCAAAACAAAACACTGAATTCAGAGGTCACCAAAAGTGCATCGTGGTTGTTGTTGCTGCTCTCGGACACGAATCCATGACGTTAGGATTCAAGCGTGCATCCCATGGGCTCCCTCTCAGGACGATTAAGCGAGCGTCCTGTGCCACACACTGAGGTGCGGCAGTGCTCTGTGCCCACTGGTTTACGGTGCTGAGACCAACAGGCCCAGCACTTGGTACCTCAGAAGGGCTGCCTGCTCTGCTCCGGAGCAAAGGCTGCAAAACTCACTAGGGATGCAAACGTTATAGTTGCCCAGAAGGCTCAGTGATACGATGGAGCAAAGGCTGCAAAACTCACTAGGGATGCAAACGTTACAGTTGCCCAGAAGGCTCAGTGATACGATGGAGACGAGCTGTTAAGCCTGTTTTGAACAAGGTATGTTGAGTGTTAGTCTGGAGCATTCGGGAGAGAGAGCTGGTGCATGAGAGAGCAGAGACTCCGGGGCCAGGGCAGACTGCGGTCAGAAGGCTTTTCACCTGTGCCAAGGAATTTCCCCTTGATCCTGAACGTTCTTCATGTGAGTGTTTATATTCCTGAATATGTTGTGGGGAGTGACTGCAGGCTGCGTAGCAGGAGAGAGACCTTTTCTTTCCTGCTTTGCTCACTGGAGGCCACCAGGACCTCAGTAATAGGGTTGGAGAGGGGACTTGTTTGGACTTTGGGGGAGGTGCGATCCAGGTTGATGTCGAAATGTGCTGCCAGTAAACAGGATGCCTCTGGGACTCGGAGGGAAGCTCCAGTTTGTTCTGTTTGTGGTGTTTCAGGACAGATGCGGGAGACAGAGCTCAGGAGAGTGATACTCGGGCCATGCCAGGCCTTGGGAATGGGTTCCTAGCTAACAGTGTTACCTAGAAGAGACTGGAAATTTAACCAGCGGGGGTGGGGCGGGGTGGTGATGACCCTGTCATAAAACTCCCAGGAAAACAAGTGAAAAAGAGAACAGACCCCCGATTTGTAACAGCTGATGGCGGACATCTTCCAGCAAAGCTGGGCGCTGTCTCCAAACTCAGTTGAGGCAGCTGAGCTCCCTGTAGTTGGCCAGCCGTGGCGCTGTTGGCTGCCACTCACACTGTCAGGCCCGCTGAGGGTTCAGCGTTGTTTCAGTGGGTTCAGAGGGGAGTTTTGTCCCACGGAGTGTTAGTGAGAACGTTAGCTGTGACATGCAGGGTGTCAGACCCTGAAACAGCCAGTGGGCATGAGCAACGCGAGCCTTTGCTCCAGGGGTCAACACAGATTCCAGGTCCTAAAGTGTAGACTCTAGGAGAGCCTAATGAAATTAAAATTGACTGGAGTAATTCTGACAGAAATGCCCCTTAATTTACATTAGCATTTCCCCCTTTCTGTTTGTTTTGTTGTTTGCTTGTTTGTTTTGAGACAAAGTCTCGTTATGCAGCCCTGGAAGTTCTGGAACTCACTGGACCAAGCTGGCCTTGAACTCATAGAGATCTGCCTGCCTTGGCCACCTGAGTGCTGGGATTAGACCTGGATCACCTCACCCTTCAAGTGGGTTTTACAAGCAGGATTTTGTGTACGCTGAAAAGCTATTAAACACCCATGGTATTGCCGAGCAGTGGTGACGCATGCTTTTAATCCCAGCACTTGGGCGGCAGAGGCAGGCGGATTTCTGAGTTCGAGTCTAGCCTGGTCTACAGAGTGAGTTTCAGGACAGCCAGGGCTACACAGAGAAACCCTGTCTCGAAAAACCAAACCAAACCAAACCAAACCAAACCAAACCAAACCAAACCAAACCAAACCAAACCAAACCAAACCAAACCAAACCAAACCAAACCCAAAAACAAACAAACAAAAACAACACCCATGGTATTTCTGAGGGACAATCTGATATTTTCTCTCTCCCTCTTTCTCTCTCTCTCTCTCTCTCTCTCTCTCTCTCTCTCTCTTTCTATGTGTGTGTGTGTGTGTGTGTGTGTGTGTGTGTGTGTGTGTGTGATGGGGGTTTAGATGGGCTTATGCCACAGTTTATACATGGAAGTCAGAGGGCAGTCCCAGGTATTTGTTGGAAACAGAGCGTCTGAGTCAGGGTCACTGCTGGGAGCAGACACCATGGCCAAGGCAACTCCCATAAGGACAACATTTAATTGGGGCTGGCTTACAGGCTCAGAGGTTCAGTCCATTATCATCAAGGCAGGAGCATGGCAGCATCCAGGCAGGTATGGTGCAGGAGGAGCTGAGAGTTCTACATTTTCACCTGAAGGCTGCTGGCAGAATACTGGCTCCCAGGCAGCTAGGATGAGGGTCTTATAGCCCACCCCCACAGAGACACACCTACTCCAGCAGGGCCACACCTACTCCAGCAGGGCCACACTCTCTAACAGGGCCATGCCCTGGGCCAAGCATACACAAACCCTCACCCAGAGCCTGTCTGTCGTTGTCCTCTGCGTAGCCTGCCGGGTCTCCCACCGCACCACAGCAGCACTGGGATCACTGACACACGCCACACTCAGCTTTGCTGGCATTTGATCTTGGTTTCTCATGCTTGCACCCACTGAGCTGGCTCCTCGCCCAAGTCAAAATTTTAATGCAAAATATGTCCTGGGATAGCCTGGCAAGAGACTCAATTTGCATTTTGTGGCCCTGAACTCCAGGTGATCTTTCTCCTTCGAAATATGACCTGTGTACTCTTTTTATTTAAAATGACCTTTTTAAAAAGTTTAGTTTTTTGGGTGTGTGGTCTGGGCCTGAAATTCAGCACATATAGGACAAGAGTAAGAGAGTCACAAGTCTGGGCTAGCCTGGGCTGCATAGTGAGATGCTGTCCAGAAAACAGCAGCAGCCATGAAACTTTTTTGTTTTGTTTTGTTTTGAGACAGGGTTTCTCTGTGTCGCTCTGGCTGTCCTGGAACTCACTTTGTAGACCAGGCTGGCCTCGAACTCAGAGATCCACCTACCTCTGCCTCCCAAGTGCTGGGATTAAAGGCGTGCACCACCACCACCCAGCTTGAAACTTAAAAATATTAAGAATTCCCTTAAGGCTGCATAAACAATACAAATAAAATCTTCGGCCTTGGTGATCAGAGCAGCAGCCTGCCGTCCTGCCTGCTGGCCTTAAATGCTGGCATGGCGTTTTATGCTGTCGGGGGGATGCTGTACACTAAGCTCCCATCAACCCTGCCTCTGAGGTTCAAACCTGAGCTACTCTTGAGTCGTTAGTCTAAGATGTTCACCCTTTCTAGTTTCTTCTGTGTTGTATTGGCTTTACCATTTCAGCATCACGCTCTGCTGGCCTCTGGCTTTCTTGTCTTTGTGGATTCCAGCATGGCAGGGCCTCTCGGGACTCCTTTGCTACGGTGACTTATTCAGAACCTTTCCATGGTGGCGGTTGTGAGATCCAGCCCTGTGTAGCACAGCAGCCTGCCGGATTGGCCGGATTTTTCTTGGCTGCTGTGGGTTTTCCCTCGGAGTCTGATCTAGCCGCCAGGCATCGGCTGGCTCCGTTCTGGCTTCGCTTGGTCCCTTTCCAGCTGTTACCAGTCTTGGTGGAGAGATGTCCAACAGGGAGGGAACCAGGGCCGCGGGGCACTTCATGGGTCAGCCTCTTGATGTCTGCCGGCCTGCTTGGTTTTTGGGTCTTTTGCAGTCTCAAGCAGAGTTCCCCACAGGGCCCAATCGCACGCCTTGTGTGCACTGTTTGCCTGAGGGTTGTATCCTTGTGTCCGCTTAGTAGTGTGTGCTCCCGTGCCTTACTGAGTTTAAATTTCACCCATAATCTTAACATTTCTCCTTCCCTCCCTCCCCTTCCTCCCCTCCCCCTCCTCTCTTCTTTTCTTTTCCCTCTTTTCTTCCTCCCGCCTTCCCTACAGGGTCTCCCCGTGTGGCCCAGGCCACCTGCCGTCTCTCCACCCCCTTGCTCAGTGTCTGTAGTTCTGTTGTTAAAGGCATGTCTGCCATGCTCAGCCACAGTGTTAATGTTTAATTTGTCTTCTCTTCTTTACAAACAAAAAGACATTTTAGCCCAACAGTTTGTGCCGTTTGGGTAAGTTTACTGTTTAAGGAAAAATGTCTTCTATCTCTGTTCTAAGAGTCTTCTTAGTTGTAGAGCTCCATTTAGAGAGTTTCTCATACCTAAGGGTTATTTGACTATCTTTTGAACACGTGTTTGGTTTTTTGTTTGAACTTTGGATCCAGCTTATGGAGGTGTTACATCTGTAAATATCGGGGAGCAGCGTCTCCTGCTGGCCTGTCTCCCAATGCTCGCAGACACAGGAAGCCTCTGCCTCCTCGGAGACCCGAGGGGCTCACTTGGATTCGCATCCACCATCCATTGCTTTACAAGAATTTGGTTTGGTATCACCTAACTTTTACAAAATAGATTTTAAGAGAATTGAGCCTATTAAAAGAATTGCAGCTGAGGATTTTCAGAGTCCCATCAATCCCTAAATGTCGACTAGTTGTATTGTCTTCACAGAATAACTTGGTCCTAAGTGACAGCCATGCACGGGGAGGGGCAGGTCCTGCGCATGCTCAGCCTTCTTCCTGGCACAGCAGGGATTGTCTTGGCAGGAACCCTCCTCACTATAGCAGGAGCTCAGCCGTGGCTGTCCTGTCCTGTGTGGCCAGCGCCTGGAGTGTAAAACCTCAAACCCTCCTTTTATTTTTTACAAACTCAAAAGACCCATGTCCCAGACTCAATGTGTGTGTGTGTGTGTGTGTGTGTGTGTGAGACTTCCAACTAGTAAGAATTCACCTCTTCCATCAAGTACAGAGTGTCCAGCAGGAGACAGCACTGCTTGAGCACTGAGGCCAAGGATTCCGTGGTGATGAGTTAAATGATGTCAGAGGACGGCAGGTGGCTGTCGCAGGGTGGAAGATCTTAGACTGGGCTTTTTAGAATGCTTGTTTTAAAAACGCCTGGATTAGCTTTTAAAAATCGCGCTTCTACCAAAATGGGGGCGGTATGTGGCCCAAAAAGTAGATTTTCCCAGTTCTGTAACATTTCTTTCTCAAAAGCTGCATTTGTTTCTTTTTTTTTTTCCTTTTTAACTGAGAGAAGGGAGCCTTGGCCACTGTTCCACACCATTGGTGGCCACCAGGGGGAGCTCCACACTTCTTCCACTTGTGTTCCCTGCTGATATTCCTCCTTTACCACGCTAGGGGGAGCCCTAACATGAGGTGAAGGGCTTCATGGAGATACACCTCTTCACCACACTGGTCTTCTGTTGCTGTTAATCACTGGGCACTCCCTGTCACACCTCTAGTGTTCCCCTTCAGTCACTGGGGAGAAGAGAACACATTTTGTATTACCATTTTTAAAGTTTTTACTTATCTTTTTATCCATTATTGTGTATCTGTTTAAGTGTGTGTGTGTGTGTGTGTGTGTGTGTGTGTGTATGTGTATGTGTAAAAGCAAGCACTCAGTGGTGATTAGAAGATAGCCTCGGGCATTGATCTCACCTTCACCTTGTTTGAGTCAAGGGTCTCTATTTGTTTTCCTGTGCCTTGGTCAGGTTGTCTTCCCAAGAGGGTCCCCAGGTCCCTCAGCCTATGTCTGCACAGGAGTGCAGGGATCACAGATGGCCTTGTTGCTCTATCTGGCTTGAACTGTTTTACGTGGGTTTTTAGGATTTGAAATTAGCTTGGAAGCCACACTTCTCCCCTGACCCATCTCGGCAACCTCAGAATATGTTAAGTAGCTAGCTCCCTTTGCAGGCTCCCCCGTCTCAGCTCTGGGATTCGGGATTGTGGAGGAGCATTGTGTTTCTGTGATTTACATAGACAGGAGCTCCTGTTGAAGATCCTAAGGACAGCTGTGAGTCTCCAGGCGGGTGTCTAGTGTCACCAGGAGGTAGATGTAAAGGAACCTATGTGGAGGCCACTCTCTAGTGCAGGAGTTTAGGGCTGGCCTGAACACCTGTCCCTTTTCTCTGTGCTGTGACCGAATGTGTGACCAGGAACAGCTTAGGAAGAGGGGCTTGTTTTGGCTTACGGTTTAAGGGTGTTGTGGTCGTGGCCAGGAAGACTGCCGCAGACCGCGGCTGCTCTTGGCAGCTTTGGTTGCAGCCTTTTGTAAGCCGTAGCTCCTCGTGGGAGTTCGGTTACAGGGGAGACCAAGATCCCGGGGTCAGGAAGGCACGAATCGGCGAGAATGACGACACAGACGCAGGATACTTCATATTATAGAAAAATCTATATTTCCTCTAATGAGGAGCCCTGTTTTATGGCTCCCTACTCAGAGCATCAGGTTCTAACAATTACATAATAAAAATGAGGCACTCTAGCTTACATAAGTAGCGCCCTTAGGTTATAAGCTAAAACCTTCTAAGCCATTTCTGTCTAAACTAGAGATCTTGCCTAAGTTAGCAAGATTCTTCTCTGAACTAGCAAGCTTTCTTCAGATGGCTTCGGGAATCTTGCTCTCTAGGCTAAATCATTCTCTCACTAGCAAACTCATGTTCCCACCACCTAAGAAGCTCTCTTCAGGGCCGGGCAATGCCCTGCCCTGGAAACTCTGCTTTCTAGACTAAACTCATCTTCTTCACTCACTAACTTTCTTCTAAGTCTCAAGTCTTGTCTGCTCAGAGGAAATCTCTGCACTCCATAGACAAATGCTTGACATTAACATAGTAAAGGATGTAGCTAGCTAAGCAGGGATAATTTACATGACCATACCTTACAGTCCCCTATGTTGGGAAGGCCTGGACTTGTTTTCCACTTAACCTCATTAATAATTCATGAGCCTCACCTGGGACCGAGGGCTATAGGTGTCTGAATAGCCCGTGAATACCTTGGCTTAGCAAGACAAAGGATGGCAGCTCAGTAAGCTGTTTTGAGGAAGTCTGGGCTCAGGGACTACTTCCTAAGTAGATACACAAGCTTGAGGACTAGGCAGGATCTGAATTATAGCATATTATGAGAGCTATGAAATACTTTCCTTAAATTTTACATGGTCGTGGCTACCAGAAATAAACAGGTTAGAAAAGGTGCCAAAGGAACATTTATGGCTTCCTGTAGTAGGCTTTATGCGTAGCAGAAGACCTAGTGGTGGAAGTAGTCTGCAGCTGTGGAAGCAAGACCCTAAGGCCGCTTGTGCCCCTCCACGGGCGACAGGAAGAAGGACCAGGCTCCTGAGAGCTTGAATGGTCCTTGGCTGTTTTAGAACATGGCGGCAGTTGAGAGCCCTCCGCTCTGTCCTTTCCCCTCTGTCTTAGTTACTTTTCCGTCGCCGTGAGAAAACACCATGACCAAGGTAACATGGAAGGCCCTTTCTTGTGGCTCTCTGGCTATGGTCCGTCAAACGCATGTTTTCCTTACAGTCCACCCATGTGGGGTGGTGTGAGAAAGAAGGGTTTTGTTTTACTGTAGAATGTTACTGATGCTGAGTATGGTGAAACTTGAAGAACTGGAATAAAAGAAGAAAGTACGTAAAGGCAGCGAGGGATGTCAGGAAACCCACTAAACAGTGTCGCTCCATCTTGCTAGCCCTAGCTCCGAAGCCACTGAGAGGCAAAAGAAAGACCGGCGGGGTCTGCCGCACCCCCTCGACTATAAAGAGTGTGTAGGAGATGAGGTCACAGCTCAGCAAGCGGGGGTTCTAATTGCTGGATTTTAGCATCCGACTCACATTTTCATGTCCCTGGGGAATGGGCAGGCGCTGGCTTGAGGCAGGGCATCCCAGCTCCAAGCTCATCTGACCTGGGGACAGCCTAGGACTTGGGGGCGGCTGTCTTAGGCTAAGGGAAGGGCTAGGCCACCTCTTCCTGAATCGCTCTCCCCAGAGTCTCCAGTCGATGAGCCGTGTTCCTCTCTTCAGTGTTGAAGAGAGGCAGAGAGGAGGATGTGGTCTAGGCAGGCTCTGAAGGCCTTGGAGGAAGCATCGCGGGAGGGAAGAACTGTCTCTTGGAAATCGGAGACTGGCAAGCTAGTTCTCCTCCCTTGTCGTTAATATGATGTTTATATTTAGCATCTGCAGCACATGCCAGCAGGTGCATAAACTAACTGGCTAGTTCTGTGTATATTTTCTAGATTCTTGAATATCAGAACACCACCTTCTTCGGTGGAGACTGTATATCCATGATCGATTACCTCATCTGGCCCTGGTTTGAGCGGCTGGATGTCTACGGACTGGCTGAGTAAGACATCTGACTATGGGATTGCAAATCCAATGAGTGGCAGTTGTCGAGAAGCTCTGGGTCCCACCGAGTCCCCTGCGGACTGTCTTGGGATGTTTGTGAAACAAAAGTCGGCCGGATGCTGCTCACGCATGCTTCCTTGTCCAGATAGACTGTGTTCTTCTCCCACTGAGTAGAGACGCAAGCTACCTACATGTCTATGGACCCTGAGTGCAAAGGCCCCCTTCCCGCACCCCCATCCCGCCCCCCCCCCCATCCCGCACTTCAGAGCCCACTGTCCCCTGTGTATCCACAGACACGAAAAGTACTATCTAGCCCCCTCCATGGCTGCGCACACACACGGTCCTGCTGACTCGCTCGGCACAGGCCACGTGTTTGAGTCCCATCTCATGTCCCCCCAAATAGAAATGCCCTTGGACATGTGTGGTGCTGCTGGTTCAGACAGCAGCCAGCCAGCCGTGTCAGGCATGCCTGATATTTCTAGGATTTGTAAGGTAGCTCTTTGGATCAGACACAAGACTGGGTGGTGAGACGCACAGGTAACTTACAAACCCGTCTCCTTCCGAGGCAGCGTAGAGACCCCAGATTAGTGAGACTCTCCCGGGGATCTCGGCCTCCGCCCGCCATCTGTCCACTGCAGCCTGTCATCTTTCAGACCTAGACCTGAACTCCTCCATCCATATTCGAAAAAGCCTGGGTTTCAAAGGCTAATGGTTGTTTTAAATTTAATTTTAGCGTTTGGGAAGCTATTCTCTTTTTCAAAGCCCTAAAAGTAAAATCTGCAAATGGCCTAAGACTGTTTGCAAGAGAGGTTGTCAGTCAGTCAGTCAGTCAGTCAGTCAGCCATGAAGTGAAGATGCTTGATTCCCCTGCCTCAGTTCACAAATGTTCCGTCACGTTCACAGAAGCCGCTGTGACAGTGTCAACAGTTGGACACACCGTTCCAAGTATACCCTTTTCCTCAGTAAAGATCAGGCTCACTGCATAATAACCACGCTTGCCATATTTCCCTAAGAAACCCATACTTCTGTTTCTACAGAGTAGTAATCGTCCCCTCTCCCAACCCTGCCCCCCGTGTCTTGCAGCTGTGTGAACCACACCCCGATGCTCCGGCTCTGGATATGCTCTATGAGGCAGGACCCCGCCGTGTGTGCTCTGCACGTCGACAGGAACATCTTCCTGGGCTTCTTGAATCTCTATTTCCAAAACAACCCCTGTGCCTTTGATTATGGGCTGTGCCCCTGATTATGGGCTGTGCCCCCCAGTTATACGGTAATCCAGGCATCGGCCCGGATTCTCACCCTTCTGATTCTGCATCACGGGTCATCCTGGGGAGGGGGGTCAGTGTATTTGTTCTTTTTTTTTGAGGTCCCTAATAAATATGGACATGTAAAATATAGTCTAATTATCACGTGTATGACTTCTGAAGCCTGTAGCTTTTAATGATTCTCTAGAAAGTGCCCAGCACAGAAGCAGAAGTACATTTTAGAAGCTTGTGTGACCCTTGGCTATCTGGCCTCTGGCTGGTCTGATTTCTAGATTACTGGTCACAGTGCTGGTATGAAGGGCCTGATTTGAGAGACATTTGTCCCTGTAGGTTGGAACTCTCCAAAAACTCTTCTGGTGAGAAGAAACCTTGAGAAGATGGGGAGAAAGAGGAGAGGGAGGAGGAAGAGGAGGAGATGAAGAAAGAAGGAAGGAAATGAAGAAGGAAAAAAAGGAGAAAGGAAGGAAGGAAGAAAGGAAAGAAATAAAGAGAAAGAAAGAAAGAAACTATCGAACCACACATACTCTACGATGAAATACATTCTTTCAGTAAAGAAACACCACTGCCCACTTGGGAAGGCGTGTGTCTCATTCCTGGTCAAACTTTGGCCATGAGCCTGGGAGACACCCAAGGGTCTTGTGACTGGAAAGAATTCTAAAGCAGGAAATGAAACACCCGTTTATCACCCTGGATTAACTCCGTCAGGATCTCACTGGTGTTGCTGGAGCTCAGGATGTCTCACAGTGTTTAATAGCCAGCATCCTGTCTCCAAAACACCCTCCCCACTCGCAGGCAAAGGTCACCGCTGGGTACACGTCACATACGCGGTTGGTTCCAACAGATGCCTCTGGTTGCGTGGCGGGTACCTAATCCCGGACCGCGAAAGGATACCTGGTGGAGACACGAGCCTTGCCCAGTGAAGGTCTCCGGTCTCTGCACCAGCTCGGCCCGGGTGTTAGCCCGGGGCCCTGGAACTCGCCTTGCAGTGATGTCTGCCTTGGCTTCTCTGTAGCCCTCCATCAACCTGCCCAGCAGCGCTGTGCCATCGAAGGCGGAGGAGACATCCGGTGGCCTGAGGTGGCTGGTCTGGCAGTGACTTCAGCAGAAAGCTGCCGCCACCAGCTCCTCCGCCGGAGGATCGGCTCATGCTGCTTTATCCGCTGTATCCTCGCCGGCCTGTGCTGTGGTCGTTTTGGCTCTGTCCTCTCCTAAGAGTCTTCCAGCCTTTCGGCATTCCTCAGCCATGCCCCGAGGCCACGCAGCAGCAAGTACTTTGCTCCGGCTTCAATGTGCCCCTGCTTTGGACTTGGTCCAGACCAACCCTCCCTACTCCCTGCATTGCAGCCGGCTCTGCCAGCTGCTGGTTATGGGCTGCTTTTTCACCACATAAATAGTTACCAGGTGCTACTCCATGCCGGTTGGACAGAGGCAGGCTTGTCTGGCAAGGTGACCAAGACGTCACGTGACAAGCAGCCTGTGGAACCATCTGTTCCGGATGTGGTGCCCTGTTGCCATGGTAGCCAAGCGAGTGTAGAGTCTGTGAGAGTGTAGAGTCTGTGAACTACTGGGTGCCGGGATCTCTGCTTGAAAGGAGGGAATCGTCCCCGTGGTCTCCACCGGGGCTGCTGGGTAGCATTAACACTGCCAGTCAGAGAGGCTCCAGCCTGCGACCAAACTGTCGGTGCGGAGATGGCACCTCTCTGGGTGGGAAAGGTGGAGGTGCTTTCCGAAGGCTTCACAGTAATTGACAAGACTCGAAGAACCTGAAAATGTAGACTGGAGAGAAGCGCTCACGGGGCGAGGTTGCAGGCTGATGGCCTACAGCCTCATCTGGGATCCGGACGCCCTTTGCGCATGCGTGACTTCTGCAGGCTGCCAGGGTCCTGGCTTCCTTCACTACTGTGAAATCACTACTTCCTGCTTCTTTTTGTTGTTATTTTCCTTTATTTTTATTTTTATTTTTATTTTAAAAATGTGTTTAAGTGAATGTATTTGCACCATGTACATGCCTGGTACCCAAGGAGGGAGTCAGAAGATGGCACAGGTCCCCTGGGACTGCAGTTACACGGCCGCTCCCACCCCCCGCCCCCCACCCCCCTTCCACCACCCCTCCACCACCCCCTGGGTGTCGGTGCACACCCAGGTCCCCTGGAAGGGAACAAATGCTCTCAACCGCTGGTCCATCTTCCCCACCTCTCCTCTGGTTCAGGATGTCACCTTCCTAACTCATGCAGCGGACGGAGTCACCAGTCTCCGGCTGAAATCAGGACGGAGCCTGAAGAACGTGAGACAAATCTATAATATTTCATGAAGAGTTCTTATGGGGGCCGGGAAGAAAACTATAAACATTAAACATTGACAGCGCTCGGGGTGGCTGCTGTGTTTGCCGCACAATGTAAGGACCCGAGATCAGATGCCGAGCGTTTACGTGCAACGCTGGAGCTGGACGTGGTGGTGGGCGCATACCTGCGATCCCAGGACAGTGGAGGCAGAGGTGGGAGGGATCCAGGAGCATGCTGCCCAAGCCAGTCTAGCTAGATCTGTGTGCTGACGGATCAACAGGAGACTTCGTCTCAAAAAAAATAAAAAATAAAAAATAGGAGTACCTGGAGAGATGCTCAGAGGTTAAGAGCATTAGCCGCTCTTTCAAAGGACCTGGGTTCGAGTCCCAGCGCCCACATGGCCCCTCACAACCACCTGTAACTCCGGTCACAGGGGATCTGGTTCGTTCTTCTGGCCTCCAGGGGCGCCACCCTCAGGTAGTATACAGGCATACATGCAGGTGAAGCACCCACAGATATGAAGATAATTGTTTTTGGTTATTTTATTTAGTTACATTTCAAATGTTGTCCCCTTCCCGGTTTCCCCTCCACAAATCCCTCCCCCCCATATCCCCCCCTGCCTATAATTTTTTTTAAAGGTGGAGAACAACAGAAGACTCCTTATGTGACCACTGGCCTCCGTGTGCACACATGTACCCCATACTCACAAATAAAAACATGCAAAAATGTGACACAGGAAATCTCATGTTCTCCCACACAGAACCATTTTTAACCCTGGTCGTTGAGCTGGACTGAGTGCAGCTGCTTCCTAGCTGGGGTGGAGGGGCGTGCAGCCCACGGTGGCGGTAGCCCACGGTGGCGGTAGTGGTGGCTATGAGGGCAGAACATTAGTTGAGGTTCTTCCTGGGTCTCAGATTCTCTGATCTCAGCCAGTCGACATGGCTGTGGATGGTCAAGGGGATTCCATCTGGATCACACTTTCTTTTGCCGAAGCCCGGCCTGCTGGGTGTGGCTGCCATCCTGCCGTGAAGCCTTTCTGTTGGCGTAGGATGGCCTCTTCCCTTCAGTTCTCCAGAGTGCGTTCACCCTTCACCATTATCCTACCTCCCCCTCTCCCCCTCCATGTCTCTCTTCCTCCCTGCTCTCTCTCTCTCTCTCTCTCTCTCTCTCTCTCTCTCTCTCTTACACACACACACACACACACACACACATTTCTGGCACATTTGCTACACAAGGCAAGTATCTCGGATGAACAGTGAGGCACTGCATACATGGTGAAGGCAGGAGGTATTTGGTTTAATTTCTTTGTCTCTTGGTGAACAGAAAGGCCCTCTGAGGCTTTGTTTTACCCAAGACTCTGTCCCTGATGGTCTGAAGGTAACATGGGGGTGGGGAGGGGAGGCTGGGCACCCCTAGAGGTCCCAGGTGCAGTGCTAGAAGGGGACACCTGGTCTGCGGGCCAGGGGAAGAGGTCCCTGGGAAGAAGAAAGTAGGACGTCTTCACCTAAAGCTAGCTTCTCACTGTGGGAGAGGGACAGTGATGTGTTCACCGAGTGCTTAGGGCATGTTAGGGACTTCACACCTACAATACTTACTCTCCAGAACCTTGCAAGATGAACGATAATTGCCCCCATCCTACAGATGGGCAAGCTGAGGCTTCAAGTCCTGTGATTTGTCCAGACATCACCAGTTCTGCCTTCCCTGGCTCTCAAGCCAGACTCATCCCTTAGGCCTCGCCTGCCTAGAACCTCTCCGATAGGCAGGGCATACAGACAGCAGTGACCGCTGCACAGCGTGCTCACCGAATGAGGACCCTTGAGTCCAGGATGGGGTTGATGACACGGTAGGTGGGTACACCCGACCCAGCCCAAGGGCAGTCTCATGAGGGGTTCTGCTGTGGTGGCCGTTTTCCAGTCTAAGAGCCAGTGAGAACAGAAGTGTGAGCGGGTCAAGGCACACCTCCTCGCGTTCTCCAAACACCTGTGCAGTACCCCAGACCCTAACCCCCACCCCGTGAGACCCATAAATGATTCCTAGGCACCGACACAAGTCCGGGCTCCCAGGGAGATATTAAAGGAACAGTTCCTGTCGGTACCAACTGTGCTGGAGAGGCCCCCAGGGGGAGGCAGACTCCGTGTGGGAGCCATTGGACCCAGGAGAGCATCAGAAGTGGGGACTCGGCTCTGAGGGCTCATGTGGGTGAGAGGTATGGTGGGTGCTGGCTTTGAATCCGTTCTTTGGTCACGTGTCTCAGGAGCAACCCTATCTCCATTTCATGACTGAGGTAACAGAGGCAAACCCCAGCCTTACAGCAAGGCCGAGGCTTGCTGTGCTGGGATGCCGTGCTAGGACTGGAACAACCCAGCTACTAGTCCCTACGGCCATGGGCTCACCGGGATATGGCTGGGTGCCGGGCGCACGGCCTCATGTGTGGGCCTCTACACATGGACGGTGTGTGAAGCCGGGCGAGGGCCTGCTCTTCCTGAAGCTACGAATATCCAGAAAAACCTCAACGCTGACCGGTTGGGTGGATCGGGATGTCTGTGGCTCCTGAGCTTCCTGTCTGGCCAGGTCACAAGGCATCTGAGGAAACACGGGCAGAGCTCCTCAGACCCTTCACTGGGCGAAGCTTTGGACTCAGGAGAGCCCGGCTCTTAGGGCATCTGCTGCGGTCTGGCTTGGCCCTGATTCCTGGAATGTGGGTCTGTAACGGCTGCTTCCTCATTAGGACCGACCTGCATCCTCTACCGACTGCCTTCCGGAAGCTTCAGTCAGCGTTATTTATGCCATTTGGAAGAGACGCAAGGGCACAGTCAGTCTTCTAGGGGCTCCGGCTAAACGCTTTCCCCTGAGAACTAGTTCTCAGCTCGCCCTCCAGAAATATGTAAGTCACGAGGACGGGAGGACGCGTTCCTAGTCAGATGTGAATTCAGTCAAGGGTGGCTAGAAAGAGGAAGCAAGAAGTGGGTCCTCGCTTTCTGTTTCTATTTTAAATAAAATTGGTTCCAAGAGAAACCAAAAGTACAACTATGTGCTGTAAAGTCCACCCGACTCCCCCATCTTGCAAACCCTGACTTTGCACTTTTAAGACCTTTGTCCCACGGAGGAAAGGACTGTGTTTAAACACCTCTGAGGTTTATGTGGTTCGATTTTGCTGGAAGATAATTTGTTGACAGTTTTAACTCTCTGTTCTCTTTGTGGTGCTACAGAGCGACATCAGAGGGGGCTGGCAAATGCTCTTCACCCCACCCCGCCCCCCAAAGCAAAGTCCCATACTGAGCAGAGGCAAAGCAGCCATGCCCGGGTGAATTAAGCACATGTATTTGGAAGACAGAACAATCTGAGTGCGGTAGATTTTCTCCGGGGACTTGGCCTTGCATTATCCCGAGTACGAGGAAGCCAAAGGGCTGAGCTCACGTGCAAAGCTACTCTCGACGTTCTCGTGTTCCTCTCTAGAAGGCCTCGAGCTGCCCAATTTTATTCCCAGTGACTTACACTGTTTAGGGATCTCTCATAGTCGGTAGCATACGGCTTTTCTGACAGGCCCGGTTCTTTGGGTCAGAGCTATTGGCTTGCTGTGTAGATTTTCACAGAGTGCCTGACTCGACTCAGTGCCCCGTCCTCAAACACATGTCTGTGTCGACTGGCCAGAGCCCTTGTGATCGCTTATTTCTATGGGAAGATGCTTGGCGGTGAGCACGCGCGCGCACGCGCACAAACACACACACACACACACACACACACACACACACACACACAGAGCAAGTCTTTCAGAACGGAATACAGTGACGACGACGAGGACGAGGGGGAAGATCACCGGAACAAGCTGAGTCCTCAGGCATGTTCATCCCAGAACATGTTGTTTCTGAGAGAGAAAAACCCCCAAAGCAAGGGGAGAGAGTAGGGCTCCTCAGGAAGGAAGGCGAGTGAGCTCAGGCACAGGGGGAGCAGTGAGCGGGGGAGCAGCCATCTTAAAGACGGAGGGACGGACAAGTGTCCTCCAGGATGTCCAGTTAGATGGCGTGCTGGTGTGTGTGTGTGTGTGTGTGTGTGTGTGTGTGTGTGTGTGTAGGAGCAGAAGGAAGGCGTTCAGACATGTACTGTGCATAAATCCGGGAGAGCTGGGAGGAGGCACAGGAGACGATATGAGCGATTGATTTCTGGGCAGTGGATTCAAGAGTTAGCGCGAGAGATGCACGTTATTTGATTTGTCAGTTTAAAACATTCATAATGGTATTGGGGTGTGTGTGTGTGTGTGTGTGTGTGTGTGTGAACACTAGCTAAAAAAACAACTATCTTTAGAAGGCGCTGAGAAAAATTAAGTCTAAAAATTTCCCTCCCAGGGCAGAGCAGGGTGCAGAGAAGAGGGGATCAGGCAGCTCCGGGCACGTATTCCTCCCCGCGAGTGGTTCTTGGCCCTGCCTGGGGCTCACTGCTGGCCAAACCAAACACTCTCAGCTCTCCCAGGGGACGGAGACTAGACCGAACAAGTTCTGAATCACAGCCTCTGAGAGCCTGGACATTCACTGAGCGCTGGCCCAGCTGCGGCCACATGATCTCTCTCCCCTGACAACACCCTGGACACACAATCCAATACTCTATAGCTGCAGATGAATCGGGTAACTAAAATGTTGTCTTCACTACTGCTCACCGCATGAAGTCAGAGTTTACTTGATTAGCATTCAAGATGCCTCACAGACCCTTCTCCATCGTAACTTACATGATGTCTCTGTATATACAAACGCATACTTCCTTCCGGATCCGGTTGGACTCTTAACTGCTGTATACCCCCATGGGGCCCTGGTCAATTTATACGGCCCTTCTGCGACTCGCTTCCTCATCTGGAAAATGGAGGTTACAGTAGAAGCATCCTCTTCAGGGGTTCACACCTGTGTGGTCAGAAGGGGGCTGTCTCACAGCCGGGGCTGCTGCAGTGTGACTGCCCAACCATCCCCAAGTCTCTCCAGGCTTCCCCTAACCACCCTGGCTACCAGTGGTTCTTGGATTTCTCAGCTGGGGAATCAGACAGAATGTGGGTTCTTTGATGTAGTGAGGTCACCGAAGCCCGCAGTGGAGCACAGGAGCCTGTTCCCTGTGACACGGATGGTGAGGACCACATGGGGGGGGAGGGGGAGGGAAGGGGTTTGGGGTGGGTGGGTGTGCTGGACCCCAGCGGCACCGGGTTTCAGTCGTTGGAGAGGTATGCATTATCACACCCAGTTTGTGTGGTATTGGGGATCAAACCCAGAGCTTCACATGTGGTAGGCATGTCTTCTACCCACTGAGCCACCCCCTCAGGCCTCTCCAGGCATTACTGGGGGTGCCTCTCACAGAACTTGGAAGGCTACCTTGCACTTCCCTCCCGAGGTCCTAGTCCCTTCTGTTCCGGGCAGTGCCTCCTGGGTATCAGGCTCCCAGGAGGTGCTCTCAGACCTGTGCCAACCTGCCAGGAATCAGGTCCCCCAGCCACCTGATGCCCTGCTCACTGTGGGACTGCAGCTGTGCTCAGGGAGTCCCTGGCAAAGGGGTCAGCCTCCCTCGGGACTGTCTTTCAAGAAGGCAGCCCATTGGGGTTTTCCTGAAAGGAAGGGTTTTCCTCAAACGTACCACCTGAGGGATGCCTGGAGCTTTGCGTGGTCACTTCAGATTGGATTCTGAGCACCGTGCTGGTTCAAGGCGACTGGCCACGCTCTCTGGGTGATTTGGGCGACAGCTTGGATAATGAATCAACATGCTAGCCCTTTCCGGGGAGCTAGGGTTTGGGTGGTGTTGCCAGTCCACACCTGCCAAGGTTCTTGTGGCAACTTTAAGACGTTAAGTCTAGTGAGAGACCTCCAAATGAGGGGTCCCTGAGGGAGATCAAGATGTTTCCAGCGGGGCTCTGGTTAGCTATCACAAAGGTTAGTGCAAGAGCCTCAGCCTGGCTCAAAGCAGTGTTCCCGTTATCATGCGTCATCCCTGACGGATGTCAAACATAGCTATCCAATCTGGAACCTAGAGCCTTCTAAATGGTGAGCTATACAAACCTCTCTTCTTCCTAAGCAGTTCCGTTTTCAGTATCCCACAGTAATGGAAGCTCCCCAGGACAGAGGGAGTGTGTATGTGTAGATCGTGGGACAACATCCAAGTCTCTCTTTGGGAATGGTCTACCTTGTTTTGGAGACAAGGCATCTTATGGGTCAGTGAGGTGAGGAAGCCCTGGGGGGTTCATCTGTCTGTCTGTCTGTCTGTCTATCTGTCTGAGATTACAAGCGCTCATTACCACGTTGGCTATCCACGTGCTTTCTGGGATCAAATTCAGGTTCCTGTATTTGTGTGGCAAGCGCCTTACTGGCTGAGCCATCTCCCAGGCCCTGGCCGGGACACAGCGTTGTCCCCCAATACAGCCAACCTCATGACCCTATGTACCTCATCCTTGTTAACAGGTACAGCAAACATGGTCCTGAGCCCCACAGCAGGGCAGACGGGGAGACGCCAGGGCTACGCAGCGTCTTTGGGAGGGGAGAGGAAGTCTTTGGTGCAACGGGGTCGGGATAGGGGGGTTGTCCTTTGTGGAAAGGCCCCATGTGCTCAGAGGACGAAGAGCTCCAGCTTCAAGACAGACTCTTCAAAAATCACAAAGGCTCCTCACTTCTTCCAGGGTCTGGTGTCTTTGCACAGACCTGCTCTACAAAACGAGGCCTAAGTTCTGGACTCGGCCCTGCAGCCGGCTCTCAAAGGCGCTCTGGGGACCTGCAGGCCGTGCCCGAGCCCCCTCAAAGGCAGGCGCATTCCACTTTGTTATTTTAAATACATTTCCCAAAGGCGTAAGAATAAAACTGTGCGTACGCGTGTCTGTGTGTGTGCGTGAAGGCGTCCCTGGCTCCCCTCGCCCTCAGCTCTGCTCTGAAAGAGCTCCTGAAGTAAAAAAGCAAACTCTACTCCTCACAAGAATTTAATTCTTCTTTTAATATAAATAAGGCAGCACGAAACCCTAAGAGCCCCGCTGCTTCCAAAGCAGCCCTGGTGTGGGACGGGCTCCTGCCCTGCCCGGTGCTCAGCAGTCAAGGAGCCAGAGTTGTTCTTCCTGTGGCCTTCTCCTGGAAGAGAATGGGAAGCGGAAGGAGGTCCGGGTTGGGCCTTGGCTTCTGGAGGCCGGTTCTCGGTTGCTGGGCTCTCTCCGAAGTACAGCTGACTATGAATGAGCAGGAAAGGCCCAGATGACAATAAGGCCATCTGTCTGGACTCTGGAAGGCACCTCTTGGGGCCAGGCGGCTCAGGGCTGCTGACAGAGCTGCACGTTGAGTAGGCTCTGTGACTGGGTCCCAGGTTGTCACTTTGAGGCTGCGGAGGGGCAGGTCCGCACGCGTTCGGTTTAACCTCCGCTGGCACTCAGGCGTCCTAAAGTTTCCGGCCAACACGCATGCGCCACATCCTCTCCACCACCCACCGCTTAACCTTGGTGGCTAAAGGGTCCCCCGTCTTCTGGAGCTCTTTGAGACCACACGAGGCACGTGTGGGGCGAAGGGAGGCCTGGTTTTGACGCCTACGCCTCTGGAGAGCTGGCAGGCGCCACCTCGTTCTTCTTTGGTCCACTGCAGAGGTTAGCAAGGAGATGCGGAGAAGAAATCTCAAACAGCCACTCAAGGTCAAGCGGAAGAGAAGCTGCCGGATCCTCTGAAACAGGCCTGGACGGGAGTCCAGCCTCAGGCTCTGGTACTTGTCTGGGGTCCACAGCGCTCCTTTGGGTAACCAGGCTATCTCACAGAGAACCCCAGTGAGTGTAGCCTCCACCAAGTTCTTTAAGTCTAGGTCATCTACCAGGCCACCGAGGCCTGTGTAGAAAAGACTGGAGACGTCCAGTGGGTGAAGCCCTCTTGGTTAGGAACTAGGAGGCGTCTGGCTCTGTGGACCAGACCTGAGTTTTCACAGCACCCGGGGCTTTCAAGCCTACCCTTCCCTACCAGGACCCTGAGGATGGGTTAGGGATATCATAATCCTTGCCCCAGGACTCTGTAATTTCCCTCAAAGTGGGCCAAAGTGCCAGCCAGGTATGAGTACCTGTGTCCCTCTACCATCCTGCTGGCAGGTAAGACCAGCAACGGGGAGGGGAGGGGCTTCTGGGCCAGCACCCACTGTGGTAAATGGCAACCCACGGTGACTGGGACCTGATACAAGGGCGAAGGGACAGGGAGGGGGACTGCACCTGAGTCAGCTGTGTGTCTGAGAAACTGGCCAGCTTTAGACACTCCGCCACCGAGGCCCCATTTCTCTGTCATGGAGACATTAGCCACCAGGCCCCTGGACTTCTGCCAGGTTCTTTTGGCTAAGCCGGCCACTGTGGGACTTCTATTCCTGTGCACGATGTGGTTCAAAGGCTGTAAATTCCCCTGTCGGTCCCCGTTCATGGTTCAGCCGCAGATGGCTGGGGCCCGGAGTTCTTGGGGTGGAGTGCTGGGTCTCAGCAGATTCCTAGTAAGATCCTCTTTTGATACAGAACACAGAATGGGCTGTGATACAGAAAGGACTGTATTCAAACCAGTGCTTGCCTTCTCTCTAACTCAGGACCTAGAGACTGTTGGGTCACTGTCTTGGTCATTCGTAGTGATCTAAAGCTAAGTTACAAACATTGGTGCCCGAACCCCAAACAACGGTTTTACCAACAAGCCCCCTGTGGCAGAAAGGCGAGCCAGTGTCTAGTTGTAACTCTGCTTCCTTCACTCTGTAGGACCTGGCTTCCCCGGGGGAGCTGAGCCTCAGTCCCTCTAGGCATACCGTGTTCTCGGCGTGAGGTCACAGAGCCCGGGAAGGTGACACAAGGGATGCTCTCCCTCCTCTTCCCCTGAATCTTACACTCTACAAGGCGACAGCTTTTGGGCTGGTGCGGTCTGAAGGGACATGGACGGAATACTCGCTAATGAACATCGGGGCGTTCTTAAGCATTTCATAGAAGAAGTCCACTGTGCTGCGGTAAAGGGTCCGCTGCAGGACGAAGGGCCGGAAGAGGTTGAGAGGCTCGGCTTTGCGCACAGCCTCCGGGAGACTCACAGCCTCAGACAGCTTGTGGTTGCCTACGAAGAAGTGATAGAGTTTCTTCTCCAGCAGGCTCCTCTCCAGGAAGCGGAAGAGCTCCTGCAGGCGCACATCCAGCTGGCTGGCCTTCCAGTCAGAGGCCTGCCGGGACAGCAGGAGGTGCAGCAGGGCGGTCTTTAGGTGGTAGTCGTTCAGCCCACTGGGGCCTGCCTGACTGGTCTGTTTGGAGAGCAAGAAGCAGGCGATCTGCAAACAGCTGAGGTGGCAGGCCCCCTCTGGCAAAGTCCTAGCTGTCAACTGGAGGAACTGGCGCTCATAGACGGCAAAGGACAGGAGCCAGTCAGTGCTAGAGGCTGGGGCTCCCTTGCAGGGCTCCTTGGGAAGTTGGGACATCACGAAGTACAGGTCTGAGTCATTACATTGGATCACAGGAGTCAAGATGAAGGGCATGGAGTTCCCTGAGCGGAACCTGATTTTGAGAGACCCTGGGGTGTCCAGCTCGCCAAAGGAGAGGTCAAACTCGTATTTGTGGGCGATGCGGTGCCAGGCTTTGGTGAGGGCCATCTGAAACCACTTCATGACCTGCATGCCATCTAGATAGGAGGACTCTCTGGAACACAGCAAGCCCTCCACCTCACTGCCCTCAGTGCTGCTGGGCCACGCCCCTATATTCTTGTCATGGAGGAGACACACCATATCCTCAAGCTTGGTCTTGTCGCAGATACAGCCTATAGGGTTCCCGTCAGCCAGAGTCACCTTGATCTGGCCATAGCCCTGATGTTCCAGCGGCACTGAAAGGCTGGCGCACCAGAACTCTGGGTGGAAGCTGTAGGGCTCTGGGGGTATGAAGGGTACAAACAGGCGGCACAGCAGTGGCCTCTCCGCTTGCCAGTTTTCATACATGCTGCCCACGCCAATGAAGTCCTCCATCTCCATGTCAGTGTTCCGGTTGTAGATGCTTCTCAGGGCTTCCAGCAGGTCATCCACGAAACCTTCCACAAACTCCCGGGTGCGGGTGACATCCCCCGTGGCGCTTCGGATACAGCACTCGTAGAAGCGGTCCAGGGTGGCCCTGTTGGGCAGGGGAAGGCCCCGCAGCGGGGGGCCCTCTAGTCCGGACACCTCATCCTCGTCTCCGCCCAGACACTCCGGAAAGGCGCCCCCATGGTGGTCCTGCCGCCATACCTCGATGATCAGGAAGAAGATCATGCAGAGAGTACTCCAGAGGTCCCAGGTGGTTTTGGCCTCTGGCTGCTGCTGCTGGTCCTCCTCTTCCACGGGCCACAGAACCTCCTCCTCGGCCTCCAGACGAGACACCTCCTCCTCTAGGCGCAGCTGCTCCATCTGCAGCTTCTCCTGGTGCTCCTGCATCTTGCGGATGATCTCCTCCTCGTTCTCGGGAACGGTGGCGTTCTCCCGCGGGAACAGCAGTGGGTGGTTAATGATGGCCGTCACCACAACCAGACAGACCCGGAAGAGTCCCATGGCCATAGCTGCAGTGTTCCTAGGAACAGAGAAAGACACTGCTGCTCATACCTAAGTTTCCATCCAGGACTCTTGGCCCCGCCCCTTGGACCAGGCCCCGCCCCTTGGACTAGGCCCCGCCCCCAGGATGGTTTTGGTTCTCACACTCAGTCCTAACTGTCTCTAGTGACCATCTCCGGGGCTCCAGTTCATCCTTAGAGGAAGAACCGAGACTTACATGTGTCATAGACAGCTCCTTCTGTCTGCCAGAACATTTCTCTTGATGGAGCCCACATACTTTTGACCCCAAGGGCCAACCTTCTATGCTCCCAGCCCTTTGGCTAAGGTAGATACAAACAGATCAAATCCAGAGGGGAGCGCAGAGGCCAGTCCCAAGGCCAAACAAGATTATTCCTCGAAGCCATGGCTTACACCCACAGTGATTGGTTCAGGGATGGATACATGAATAACTTGAGCCAATGGGCATTCCTCGTTGCTAGGGTTGTCCACAACAGCGTGACAGCTACAGTGTGGCTCTTTAGCTACTACCTAGGGGAACCTGCTGCCGACCTGGGGTAAAACACACCCCTGTACCCAGATGTGCATGAAACTGTTGCTTCTGGTTTTTGCAATCAGCTGAGTCAATAAAGATGCCCTTTCTCAGGCTGGAGTGATGGCTCAGTGGTTAAGAGCCCCCACCATGGTTCCAAACATCCCTGGTTCAAATCCCAGCTACTGCTTACAGCCATCTGAACCGTAACATTGGGTCTTCTTTAAGAAAATAGCTAATATAATAATAATAATAATAATAATAATAATAATAATAAATAATAATAATAATAAAAAATAATAAAAAGATGCCCTTTCTTTTTAAGCTAAGCCAAGGTGTTCTTCAGCCATCAGAGCTATGAGGCCCCAAACACTGCTTCCTGCCTCCACTGGATTCTGTTTAGTGGATGTGTCTTCCGGGAATAAAACCTGGTGGTTAAAAAGGGCAGGACTGTTAGTCACTGGGTAGTGATGCTTTGTGACGCTGAGTGTGTTAACTCACCTCTCTGAGCCTAGGTTTCTTGTTTTAGATGAAGCAGGTAATAATATCCCCACAGGGTCACAGGATTGATGCTGCTCACTAATCCTACCACAGGATTTGAACCCTGAATCAGGCCTCTCCACAGTTTCTCTAAGGCACGGGTTTTTAGGACTTAAGTAATTTTGGGAAGAAAGGCTTAAACTCCATCTTTGCAACTCAAATCGTGATGCATGGAGCACCGGCTGGGCTGGGGCTGGGGCTGACACGTAGGAGACGGAGTCAGGGGGATTGCCATGGACTCAAGGTTAGCCTAGGCTACACAGTGAGGCTACCAGAAAACAAGGCAGGGGCCGGAGTGAGGGCTTAGCAGGTGAGAGCACTCGCTGTTTTTGCAGAGAACTGGGGTTTGGTTCCTAGCACTGTTAGCACATGGCTCACAACCTCCTGTCCTCCGGCACCAGGTAGCTGATACCTTCCTCTGTTCTCCAAGGGCACAGACATCCACGCGCGCGCGCGCACACACACACACACACACACACACACACACACATAAAACCAAAACAAACATACAAAAAAACTACATGCAGAATTGCAGCCCTGCTCCTGACCTCAGTCAGAATCTGTATTTTAAAATCCTCCTGAAGGAGCTGGCGTTGGAGAGATGGCCCAGTGGTTAAGAGCAGTGGTTACTTTTTTCAAGGGCTGATGTTTGGTTCCCAGAACCCATGTGGTAGCTCTCGGCTGTTAACTCCTGTTCCAGGGCGATCTGATGCCCTCTTCTGGTCTCCATGAGGGCTGTATGCTTGTAGTGTGTATGATAAGACAAAGTACACACAGCCGTTAGCATTTGGGTACCACAGGGAGGTCTAGGATGAGAGTCACTTCTGTATTATTAACTTTACCCTGTACTCTCTCCTCCCCCAGCAGGAGCCTTGGGAATGAACTGTCTACCCCTTTCCATTCCTGCCCAGTCCCTTTCCTTTCAGAGACCTCAGCAAAGAGAGCGAAGACCTTGAGATTGTTGGACAGCAATGAGAAGAACCCACCTGTCACCCTCCCTGGGCAAGCCAACACCGGCTGACAGGAATTTCTTGACCTGTTGGCTAGAGTCCCCTGACCTTGAACTTGCATGAAGAAATTCCTATACTTATGGTATCTGGGGAAAAGGGGGTTCATCCAGCAGGTGGGGCTTCTCCAGCAAGGGGAAGATGCACACTTGCAGTGTGTGTTGACTGCTTTCCAGGGCAAGCTACTGTTCCAATGTGACTCAGACAGCTCCACCCCTACACACACAGTCACCAGTCAGCAGGATCCAAAGGGGCTGGGAGTGGAGATCTAGCCCCAGGGAAGGAGGCAAGTTCGGGCTCAGCTCTGAAGAGCTCACAGGTTTCTTACAAAGCAGGAAGCAAGGGATAAGAGAAAGTGCAGACGTCAGACTAGTAGAGGGTAGGATGGGGGCGGGGGGGGGGGGAGAAGTCTGAGAGTAGCCAGCTAGCCTCCCAGTCCCGAGCTGGGAAAAGCATGCTGGGTAATTGCAGAAACAGAGTGGTCATGCTGTCCTTGACACAGAAATAGCAGAGGATGTCCCACCCGGATGGTCCAAGGACAGAACTCTGAGGCTGGTCCATGCTCATGAATCAGGGCTTTAAATGGAGTGCCAGCGGTAGCGTACCAGGTGGCAGCCAGCTAGCTAGGTGACCATAGGAGGTTCCCAGGTCCTTCAAGGCCCCTGTAACACAGGCAGTGACCTTTGGGCACAGCTGAACCCATGCGGCTCCCATCATGGGAAGGAATCAGTTTCCATATCAACCGAGGAGGGAGAACATACCACCAACAGAGGAGGGTGGGTAACACTAATCCCCAGGACTGGAGAGTCCTTCCCCATCCATACAAGAGCTCCAGCTGTGCCACCCAAGCAGGAGGATGCCCGACTCTAGAGCCTCCTTGTTCAGGAGTTACGAGCACTTGGAAAAGACAGACTTAAGTTAGGAAAAGCAGGGGCGCCTTGAACAAACGACTCGGCTTTTCCAATCCCGCCTCTGCGTCTGTCAAACAGAGAAGAGAGATTCCTGGTGTCTTTCGCCTTGAGTAAGGTGATGTCCTAGAGACCTAGGGAAATCCGTGCCACTGATCAACCGCTCTTATCAAAGAGTATCTGTGACAGGTGAGGACACACAGATGCCCCCGCCTGCAAGGGGCTTTGGAAGGGGCACGGGCGGCACCCATGAGGGTTACAGACAGATTTTGTCAAAAATACCAGGCAAACAACAGCCCAGCAAACACGAAGGCGTCCCTCTTTGGAGATGGCCAGCAGACCTGGCCTTGAACAATAGCCCTGGCAGTGTGACCTCAGGTGGGCCACTCGTTTCCCCCCGGGCTCCCATCCCCATCTGAGGAGGTCACAGCAGCCCCGCCTCTACCAGGATGCTGACGTCAAGCGCATAAGGGTGGGTGCTCAGTTAATGCCTGGCAGGGAGCTGGCGTCCCACAAGAAGGAGCTTCTTTCTCCTGAGCCTCCACGGACCTGTGTTCTCGCAAGCCAAGCAGCCCTGCCCAAGTCTCAGGGTGTGGAGGAACTCACAGTGGAAAATGCTTTGGGAAGCAGAAAATACTCCACTGCTGCTGCTGTTCCTTGGCACAGTGCTCCTTTCTACCCCGCTCCTCCCCCAGCCCCCAGCAAATGGGGGAGAATCCTTCAGAGCCTGGGCCTTCCCGCAAGTGGGGAGACTCTGCTGACTCAGCTCCCCACTCCACCATCACCGCCTGCCCGGGGATCCTAACCCAGTTGCCATTTCGCCCCATGCTAACCTCCATATACGATGTAGGACTAGTAGAGGTTGTAGCCATCCTGCGCCCACCACCCAGAGCTGCAATTGAAGTCTCCGCTCTTCTGCTTCCCAAACCAGTGCATAGGGACCACCGACTGCCCTTTTAAGGCCCTGGGCAGGAGCGGGGAGGATTTTGTGTTCTGACGTGAAGCTCTTAGAAACCAAAAGTGCATGCACGTGCACGCACACTTATGTGCACATGAACCCTTCCCCAAAGGGTGTCTCTCCCCCACGCCAAGTCAGCTTTGAGACTGACCCACACCTGTGGTTTGGGGCATCTGTTGGCAGCCTTGGCTTTGGGAATTTGGCAGGCTTTTGCCTGCTGGCCAGGAAGCAGACCGGAAGCCTGCTAAATTCCTCTCCACCCCAGCCTAACCCACAGGGAGGGCCGCTCAAGCAGCTAAACTTAGCCTGGCAAAAAGCCAGGTCTTGTGGCACAGAGGCTGGAGAAAGACGGTGACCTCTGGATGTCTGGGTGGATGTGGTGGTGGCCAGGACAGGTTCTTTCTGTAGGGGGAGTCGCCCAAGGCCCTAGAGGAGAAACGTGAGGTGGCTATTTACTGGGGTCCCTTACTTCTGTACCCTAGAGCAGTCATACAGCGGCTTTGGTGAACAAACCCTGCTGGACCTAGCTCCTGGCTGTTGAGCCTTCAGTGTATGTGCTCAGCCCTGTCGGCCATGACTACTGCGGCCTTCTAAGAGGCGGCTGTGATCCCTGTTTCACAGATGGGTTACTCAAAGCTCAAAGGACTTTCCAGTCATGTGACTACAGAGGTCAGAGCTAGCCCTAGCCGGAATTCCAGCTGCTCTGCCTGCCTCTGCCCGTAGAGCGTAGGCTCTACCAAGGTGGGGTTGTGACAAAGCACCTGGGCACTGGGAGAGAGCTGGGCGCAGGATCCTGAATGACTGACGGGTGCATCTCCATCCCTGGCCAGAAAGCCTTTACAGTCCTCGTGGGAGTCACACAGCCACAAAGCATGCTGCCACCGGGGCACAAGAGGCCAGTGAACTACAGCTGTGAGAACACAGAGAAGCTTCATCCCTGTCCTTTGAAGGTCCCTCCCCATTGGTGTGTGTATGTGTGTGTGTGGGGGGGGGGAGTTAGGTCCCTGGCTCCAGATTTACCCCCTTCCCCCTTTCCAGAGAATTCTGCAACAAGCCTGGACCCTCCCCCCAACCCCCTCCATCACCAACCTACTACCACCCGGGGTTGGATGGATGACTCTAAGCCACCGAAGGATCTCAGGCCACTTGTTCCTGACTGAGAACCTCCCTCTGGGGTTGTGACTCTCCAAGGCTCCCCAGGCACCCTGTGTTTTTAGCAAACTTCCCTGGTGGTTCTAGGATGCCTGCCCCCGGCCCCCCACTCAAGTCTGATGACCACCCATTCCAAAGCCAGGTTTCTAAGCCAGGTATCCTCTGGGGAGAAGGAAGGTGGGGCTCCCCCAGTGTCACAGCTGGATTTTGGAGCTTGCCCAGGTCTCCAGCCTGTCAGGTGTAATTAGCTCTGCTAATTAATTACAATAGCAGCCGCAGTCCTGGAGAGGCAGTCTAGCCAGGAGGAGCATCTGATAGCGTTCTTACTGGATGGAGTGAGGGGGGGGAAGCTGGTAGGCTGGGCGTTGGGGGACTACTTGGGTCCCCCCCCACCCCCCACTGTCTAAGTTCTACTGTGTGCCTAGCCACTGAGTTTCCAATTCCAGCTAATAGGGCTCACAGTTGTGGGAAGGAAATAAAGCCCCGATACTAAGGAAGTCAGAATTTGGAGTTGTACTAACCTAAGCCCCATTTTACAGATTTGTACACTGAAGCCCAAAGAGGAGATAGGTTGGACTTGGAAGGCGATATAAAGGGGGGCTGAGGTAGAATGGGCGTCCCTTGGGGGCCCACCCCGGGGACATCTGATAGGAATTTCGATGCAGAATAGCAAAAGGTGTTTTCACTTGAGGCAGGGGTGGCACATGCCCTTAATCCCACTAATTGGGAGGCAGAGGCAGTGCAGGCAGATCTTTGAGTTTGAGGCCAACCATGGTCTACAAAGCAAGTTGGCTACACAGAGAGACCCTAGAGAGAGAAAGAGAGGGGGGAGGAAGAAAGGGAGGGAGGGAGAGAAGGAAGGAAGGAAGGAAGGAAGGAAGGAAGGAAGGAAGGCAGGCAGGCAGATATTTTCATTATCAAGAGTTCCTTCATGTCAGGCAGACGTTAAGCCCTCTGCTTGTGCCATCCCATGCCAGGCACAGGCTTGGCCCTCCGTATGCTGCCCACCCATGCTGGGCAGTGCTGGGCACCCTGCGTGTGCTTGTTTAGCTTTGGAACACGATGTTGGCAGCCATACGATGACTGCCTCACAGAAGGGGCTGATGGCCACAGGCGGTCTGCAGCATACGTGGCATCCCCTCAGCTGAGCCTGACCCTTCTCTGCTCCCTCCGTTCCTCAGGAAGTTGAGGGGATCTGAGGGAGGGGATCCATTACTTCCTGCTGCCTGGGGGCAGGCACCTGCTGGCCACCAGTGTCAGTGGCAATTGACCACATCATCAGGAGGACTGCCCCCCCCCCCCCGTGCTCCTCATGATGTGGAGAATCACATCATGAAGGCTCGATTGACCGCAGAGCCCATTTTGGCCTCCATCTTGGTTTGGGATTTTGGACTCCAAGGCTGGGACAGGCGAGGGAAGGGGGGGGCAGCCTGAGCCCTGTAGAGACACCCTGATATCCCAGCTTTCTTTCTAAATCTCCAACTGCACACTTTCTTTAGTGGACTGGAGCCCACTAGCTCCCCCCGGGAGCAGGTGGACCACAGCACCCCTTCTGAGAATGGCGGCACGCTTGGACCACTGCCCTGCCCTCCGCTATATCAGCCTAGCCACGGGGTCTGCTTTCTCAGCCACAGGTCCGGCACAGCAAACCAAGCACGCTCCTGCAGCTTCCAAGGCCCCCAAGCACTACACAGCCCGCAGCTGGTCAGGGAGAGCGGACTCAGCCTGTGCTGGGGGATACCGGCGGTAGATAGATACAGATGTGGCTCTCACTCGCCTCTGCCGAACCCGGCTGTTGGCTAACTCGGGGCCCAGCACCAGGGCTCGGCCACCTCAGCTCAGTGTGCACTGCCTGCCGTGAGATCGCCCACTAACATTTTAGAACGCAGGGGAGGAGAAAGGCCCGATAAAGCTGACCCTTGTCCAAGCAAGGACCGGAGGAGATGCAAAATACTGTAGCATCTCTGGCCGGACCTTTCTTCATCCGTACTCACACACAGGGGCAGGGCAGGACATCTCTGTTGGGGGCTGGGCCGCGGCAGTCCTCCTCAAAAGAGAGGGAGGGGCAGACGAAGAAAGGAAGTAAAGAAAGAGGAAGGAAGAAGACCAACCAGAACAATTGAGAAAGTGGGTAGAAAGGGCGTGGTCCGCCCCTCCCCACCCCATTTACCCAGAATTCCTGCGTCCCCAGACTCAGCCACTGTCTCTCTCTCTCCGGCTCTGTTCTTTCCCTTCTTGTCTTCGGGTTGCTCTCCCTGGAGCGGTGGCTGTGAAGCCAAGGCTGTTGGGGAGGAGACAGGAGAGGACACCAGGGGAGAGCCAGGCAGGCTGGCGTGGAGGGCGGAGTAGAGGGGGCATCAGCCATTTGCCTGGCACACGATTTACCCATAGGCCATGGGCCCACAGCGCTAATTCTGTGAATTCAGAATGGCAAGACCTTTTCCCCTCCCCCAAAGAAGCCAATCATTTGGAGTTTTCTCAGAATCCTCCAATTTTAAAGGACTGGTTACTTATAAAAAAAAATCTTTTCAAACCTCCTGAGTCCAATCAGATATTTCAACGGCTCACTAGGGCCTGGGTACCCATCCGCAGTCCCTCAGCGCCGGCCTGCGCTGGGCCTCTTCGCTGCTCCCTACCTCATGTCGCTGGGAAGCATTTCTTTAGGTTCCAAGTCCCTTAGCAAGTACTTGGCATAACTACTAACCATGTCCCCGGGCTAGGCCTGAACCCTGCCTCACAGCCCAGTCCCAACCACTCTGATATCTCCTACCCAGCCTAGAGGCCACCCCGTCATCCTGACGGCATTTGAGGGACGACTGCGTGTCAGGCCTGTGCTGGGCCTTTACCTAGATGCCAGAAATGTTTGTTCTCTTTCACATAGCTTCTCCACGAGTTCCAAGAGTCTGCGCTCGACAGAGTGCATCCTAACGAGGGTATGGTACAAAAAGGTCTGTGGTTCCCAAAGGCCAGAGAACCCCCCCACCCAAGCTAGAGGACACCCAGAGTGACCGAGCAGACCACCAATGAGCCAGTGATAGGTGCCCACTGTGGGGGGGGTGTTCCCTTTGATGTGGTAGGCTGTGTTGTCCACATGGGGATGGACCCAAAGGAGATACCAGGCCACACCGCCAAAAGCGATCTTCTAAGAGAGAGGGGCTTCAAGGAAGCCACCAGGGTGCCTGTCCTCTTGTCTGAACTGGAGTCCTGAGAGTGGCCAGGGCAGTCAGGGGACAGGAAGGGCAGGGGCCTGGACACTGTGGACCCTGGCAGGAGGGTTACATCCTTCCTGCTACTCAGTGTGCCCGCATTAAACATGGCGGGGAAGTCACCACTCTCCCAGGAAGGGCAAGGTGTCCCTCTGAGGACATGGTACACAGGATGTCACAGATAACTCTTGGAGACAGACAGACAGACAGAGGATGAGGCTGGGGCAGGAGGAAGGACTGCAGCCCTGAACCCTGGCCACACCCTCTTCCCTTCCTTTTATTACCTTAGGTCACCTGGAATCCAGCAGTCACCCTGCAGACCGAATGACAGCCTTCAAGAAGATGTGACTCTACCAGACCCTGGAGCGACCTTATTTGGGACAAAGGGACTTTGCAGATGCGTTTAGATGAAGGCGTTTGAGATGAGAGCCTGGATCCAAGAGAGACAGAAAGCAATGGCGGACAGAGCTAGACAGGAGGTGCTGCGTCAGTCAAGGGACATCTGAGCTGGGAGAAAGAAGGAAGGATCCTTCTAGAACAGGTAATAGTGTGACCCTGAGGATACCCTGTTGCAACATCCGCAGGGGGCGGGTGCAAATCTCCACAAGAAAGTAGCTTCCTCTCTCTCAGCAAACAACTCCCCAGTCACCTTAGATTTGCACCCAGGACCTGTGAGGCAGCACAGACTGTGGGGCGAGGTCCTCTGCGCTCTCCCTGGTGCCCTGTTTCTCTACTGCCTGCTTCTCCAGGCCAGAAGTTCCCCAGCCCCTGCCCTTACCCAAGGGAGGAGTCCTTTTCCACACAATGAGATCAAAGCTGTAGGTGTCACACTCAGGGCCTGGCCTCAGCCAGCCTCAGGGAACCCTTTGCCCTGACAGGCCACTTCAGATCCTCCTCTGTCCTCTGCATACCTCCTGCACATCTCCTGCTTCCACACTCCGCGCCTCCCCGCGCCTCCGGTTCTGTAAGCTAAAGCTCTGCCCATGGACTTCTAGAAGCTCCTTCCACAAACCTCTCTCAAGGAGCCTCTAGGTTCCTCCAACTCTTGAGATAATTCCTTCTTGTTGGTAGGGAAGGTACCAAGGCTCTGACTGAAGGCAAGCGTCTGGTGCCTTTGTAGGAGAGGCGCCTCATAGATGCGCCTGACATGCAACAGGCACACCCAAGTGTGGGTTCCCTGGGCCTCTAACCTTAGTGTTTGATCACATGATGCAGTCCTGGGGAGAGTCTCCCCAACAGCACCTCACAGGTAGGAACCTGGGGCACTTAGGTTGAACAGCCTGTTTGAGGTCTTTCAACTGCTAAAGCGCCAGCCCACACCTGCACACATCCATCCCTCCAGTCTCATCAGTTAGGTGCATTTCTGAACTGTCAGGCTTCTCCAGGGCCAGGGGAGGGAGAGTCTTCTTTGCCGCCGCGGTTCTCTAAAGCACCTGACATGTACCTGCTCACGGTGCCAAAGACGCACAGCTTACACGTTCCGAGCAAGGCCGCGCAGATGCCGACTCCCCTTTCTCACTGACTGCCCTCTCCAAGAATTTTCCAGAGTGTACACTGGTGTGTGTGTGTGTGTGTGTGTGTGTGTGTGTGTGTGGTATGGGGGTGGGGCTCCGTAGACCCCTGGGATTCCTCTGCAAATTTCTAAAGTTGAAACAGGCACCCAGGAATGAGCTGTTAACTACATCCCAGACTTGTACTGGGGGACTTGAGGCCGGGGCACGCCCAGGCTTCCACTGATACCCTTCCTGTTTCTTCACCTTGTGGCTTACACACGCTGCCTCCCAAGGCTCCCCCCTTGGCGGGGCTGGCAGCGCCGGCTGCAGTGTGGAAGCAGGGTCCCCAAGCCAAGCAGAGTTGGCTGCCGGGGGCAGAGAAAGGGAGAAGGCTCAAGCAGAACCAAGGAGTAAACACGAAGGAAAACAAAGCCCGCCGGGCTCCGCCCAGGCTCCGCCCAGGCTCCGCCCTCCCCTTCCAGAGGCGCTGGGGATGATGGATTGTTGCCAGGGCCTAGCAGCTCAGTAGCTAGTTCTTTTTGATCCTAGCATGGGAACAAAAGTCAGCTTAGAAGACAGCCAGTCTGAATTCTCCAGCACCTCTAACCTCTAAGCACGGGGTGGGCGTGGAGGATGTCCCATATCCCGGACATTTCTGCAGCCAAAGAAAAGCCCCTACGGTAGGCCTCCCCAGCCCACCCTCCTCAGGCTCAGGCAGTACCTGAAAGCAGTGTTTGGGCCCTAGCAGGCTAAGGGGAGGAGAGGAGGGAGAAGAGGAGGGAGGAGAGGAGGGAGAGGGTGGGCGGAGAAAAAGCAATCTCTCTGCATAAGTGAACACACACACACACACACACACACACACACACATGGGTGGGAGTAGTCTATGCCTACAAAGATCTCAAAACCCTTTCATCTTCTTAAAGAGGAACAAAGAGGAGAGGGAGGCCAGCCCAGCTCTTAAAAAAACAAAACAAAACAAAACAAAACAACAACAACAACAAAAAACAAAACAAAACAAAAAAAAAACAAAAAACCAAAAAAAACAAACAAACCAAGAGCTGTGGTCAACTTCTTTGCCTGTACTGAATCTCAGGTTCCTGTGCTGGGATGCAGGCTGAGCAGAATGGCTGCCTGCCTCTCTGTCTGTCTGTCTGTCTGCCCTCCCACACCTGTCGGTCAGAGCTGCTGAATTCTCCTCCCTGGCACACAGAGGTCCTAATCCGTTCAGCTCAGAACAGATATCAGAATCACTCCTTGGATTGTCTGTAACGGCACAGCCATAGATTCTTATCAGCTACCCAAAGCAAGACGGCGTGGGGAGCCCACCGCCACCCACCACATCACTTTCCAGCCACGGGGATGAAGAGGCTGTGTGTGATGACATGGGCCGTGCCTGGCGTGCCGTAAGGGTCCGGATGAACACAATAATAAGGACTGGTCCAGCAGCACCAAGGATAGTGTCAACTTCATAAGCTCACTTGTGCAAACCTTTGCCTCCCCCTCCCCAAGGTCACCTAGAAACAGCTCAAAGCTCTTCAGCTAGGAAGAGTTTTAATACTTTGTAGAAGCTCAGAGTACAGTAAAGGGGCCCGTGTGTGATCAGAAGGACTGGATGAGGTCCTGGTTCTGCCGTGCACTATGACATCATCACCGAGTTCTTGGGTTACAGCCAACTGGTGAGGCACTGCACGGCCACACTCGGTGACTGTGTTCAGAAATGGCCTCGTTGTTGGCATCTGTATTGTTCCTTTGGGAAGAGGACAGTGGATGCCCTCCCTGTGGATTCTTCAGAAACCTGTCTGTGCATACTAAATTATCTCTCCCTTCTCCTCATGTTCTTCTAAAGGGCACAGGGGGAGAGGAGGAAGTCTGGTGGCCAGCTAGGAGGCCCACCAGCATCCTCCACATTCCAATGGGCCACCAAGACCGCTACGGCTCTCGAAATAGACTCTGAGACGAGTACGGGCGGCTACGCTAGGAAAGCTTGCTGAACAACTGAACGAGAAGGGGATAAATGGAATCTTAGTCCCAGGAGCAGACACATGCTGTCCTAAGAGAGGAGTGGGAGGGTCCCAGTTGAATTCACACCTAGACAGTCTTTCTCGGAGGGACCCGGCACTCAGAAAAGCAAGGCTAACAGTGACGAGCACCAAGTAGCAGCAGATGTGACCCAAACCCCGTGCAGATGTGGCCCGGGAAACAACTGTAAGTTCTTTTTGGTCCCGATAGGCTTTAACGTCAAGCCGATGTTTACAAAGAAGAGCCACGAATGAGGCCCTCAGAAAGTTTTATAAGGTCTTCATTACCTTACACCCTCCAAGGAAGTCTCCTAGACATAGAAGGTAAACAGAGGGAGATTCCAGAGTTTGATAAGAATTCAGTAAGGCAGAGTAAGCAAGTGTTTCTCCTGGAGAAAACTGGACAGGTTTCTGGCATTGCCACGTGCTAGGAAGGTTTCGGAACTGCGACCTGTACGTGACAATGGATGCCTAAGCTTGGTGTCGTGCGCTTTTTTCCCCTCGTATCGTTCTCAGGTTAAATCTCTGAGGAAGGCATTCATATCCATTTCCAGATAAGGAAACGGAGGCACAATATGTCAGAGGTGGGATATCAGTATCCCACAATGCTCTGCTGCTCAGCGGCACATCTGTGGAAGCACTGGGCGTGTGCTTCTGGAAGTCCTTGCTTTTTAATACGGACACTAAGAGACTGAGTGAACTCCCGAAGCATCTTCTGAGAGAGACTGTGTGACCTGTTAAGTCTTCTCACAGCGATCAGGAAAAGGAACAGGGATCTTCTGATAGGGGCTGGGAGGTGTATGTGTTGGGTTAAGGCAAAAGGAAGGAACAGGGCATTGGGGGTCAGGATGTAGGAGCGGAGGCTGGTGTCCTCTGCCTCCTCCCTTCTAGCCTGGGGTGCTGTCCTGCCTCCTCAGAGATCCAGAACAAAGTCTCAGCAGACAAAGGGCCTGTTCAGGAACCTGAGGTAACTCCCCTGCCTGCCTCTATAGAAGAGGGCTATTGGAACAGGCTCCCGTGGGAACTGTGCTGTGAGCTCATGGCTCTCTCAGCAGGAAGGATCACGTGCTGACAGCATTCCTCAAGGCAGCATGCTGCCGATGGGGCCCTCTCCTGCATCCACTCTGGGCATCCTCAGTGGTAGCTCAGGGCAGCTTTAATGCAGTGTTCCTCCTCCTGGGTAAGCCAGGAATGGTCTTCACTCATGGGAAGTGAGTCACTTGGTAAGCACATTCTGCGCTCTCCCCAGGGACGCCTATGGGCGAATCTCAATGTATATACTACACATTATATAGTAGCTGTTACTGTCATCACTAAGCAGACAAGAAGCCAGTCCCCCCCTGCTAATATCACAGAGTAGATGGGGCTCGAAGGCTCAGGCCTAGAACGGACCTGCCTGCCAGCTTCTTATTTTTGATCCTCAAGGTGTGGTGCTCCATATGCTGCTTTCTTAGTCTCTGGGCTTCGGAGTCTGGGCAGAGATACCTGAAGTGGGGGAAAGAAAGGCCTGGGAGACGGCAGATCTAAGTTGGAATCTTGTCTTGGGGACATAGGGCAAGTCTCAGCCTGTTCCTTTTATCTAGAAAACGGTAAGCGCCTTGAGGGGCCTGTCCAGAGGAAGAGAAACAGATGGGTGTGAAGGGTCGTGGGCGGGCTTTGCTGAAAGCAGGTGTTCAGTGGGTGAAGTTTGTGTTTCCTATAAAATTCCTACTATTCTACTAGTAGGAATAAAAGATCTTGAAGGACGGTGGGTTGTTTTTTTGTTTTTTGGTGGTGGTGGTGGTGGGGGACCAGTTTTCCAAGTAGAAGTGTGAGCTTGCTACCCAGCTAAGGTTATTTTAATTTTCAATTAGAACCCTTAAAAAGGCTGTAAAAATCGGGACTATCCCTTCAGCCACTGACCTGCTGGTCGACGGGGAGGATTATGAAGCTCTGTCTACTTGCACCAAACTGACTTGAATCAGGCCCTTTGAAGTTGAAAGGCCTTGGGCTCGACAGATCCACCATGTCATCCAGTTTCCCACGTCTCTCTGGGAGAGCAGCTCGCCTCGCCGCGCCTCTGTCTTTCATTGGCAGTGCTGGCTCCTGACAGCCCTTGCTTAGGAATTCTGTCTGAAGGACAGCAGCGGGCGTCACCTCAGATCGTGAGGCTGAAGCCACGGGCCAGCAATTAAGGGTGTCGGGATTGTCATGAGTCCAGCGGGAGCAGAGGACTGTCCTCAGTGTGTCCCTTTGATGGGACACAGTGGGCAGCTGCCACCGCCTTCTCTACTACCGCTCCCAAATTACCAAGTGTCTTGAAAAAAAGAGACACCCCTGGCTTCCAGTACAAGCTCCCAAAGATAAAAGGAGTCGACGGGATTAATTTACCACAGGTAGCATCCCACAGGGCCTGTGAGAGATGGGTGATAAGTAACTGTCTACCTCTTGGAGAGTGGCTCCGCACACTCCTCTCCTTCCCCGCCTTGGGTTATAAAGCTCCCTGAGGCTGCTGCATCCTGAACACAGTGCCTGGCCTGTCCTATCTACTTGATCAGTGAGAAACCCTTGTAGTAAGGACGTGGGGTAAGGACGTGGTGCTAGCCCACCACCTCAGATGGCTCCACATCCCTCCTTGGAGATTCGGGCTCTGGGAGCAGAAGCTTGTGTTTGGAGTCAGTCTGGCTCAGAGAAGAAAGAACAGAGCAGTCAGCACTGTGCCTTCCCCTTGGGACACACGTAAGGCCTCCAGACCCTCAACCAACTGGCTGGACAGCCCAGACCACCAACCCAGCTCCCGCCCACGGCCCGCCCTCTCTACGACCCCTGAGAAACACACCTGTGGTAGTTATATCTTCTAGGGCTCTTTCCTGGAACATGTGTCTTACAGTTGATGCTGGTTTATGTCCTTCCTGTCTGCCTTAAGGTGGAGCTGTTGCCTGGGCAACAGTAAAGTCATCCGAGGGGCCTCCATTCCAATGATGTCACTGGGTGGGGCACATGGGCACAGGAGAGGCATATTCTCTTTGAGAAGTTATCAGGGGGTTTAACCCTTGAAGAGGACCCTAGAGGGCTTTTTGGACACTCTCAAGAGACCTTTGGTGCTCTAGAGACTCTTCCCCAAGATGATCTCCTTGTCTGGGCACCCGCTGTGGGACAAGCTTGAAACTGGCTTTCCTTTGTCTTCGGTGGACCTGTTTTGTCCTCAGCTTCCGTCCCTATGGGACAGTCTAGGTCCCCGTGGCCTTGTCCCCCTCTGATCCCCCCATCTAGGCCTCCCCTAGGATTAGCCTGATGGGGCCTGGGAGGAAGCTTGAACTAGCCACATGGTGACCTGGACCAGGCACTGTGCTAAGTGCTTCTTATTCAACTCATGCCTGAGATGGGTAATTCTGATTTCACCCATGAAACTGAGACTTGGAGTGCACAAGGAACTGCTCAACCGTTGAGAACACCCAATCAGAGAGCAACGGAGCAGAGACTCAACCCTAGGCCTTCCCAGTCCAAAGCCCATGCAGTTCACAACTTGATTCTGTGGCACCTGGTAATATGGCTCACTAACTGTGAACCTAGAGTAGCCCTAGGCAGAGAACAGAGAGAGGCCAGCTGGGCAGGGCAGGTGACCTGAGGCAGCAGAAGGGGACACTGTCCTTGGTAGGCCTCCCTTGCCTCTGGACTTAATCAGGGGTTCTAAGTGGCCACCCTACTCTTCCACTCCTGGGGACTTAGTGCTAAGTAAGGACCGTGTGTCTTTGTCCTGTCCTAGGCTCCTATTGACTCACCTGGGTCACGGGAGCATCTGATGGATTTGCATATAGCAGAGAAAGCAGCCCTACAACCCTGGGATTGTATAATGTTCACATTATGCAAATATATGTAACTGAGGGTTAATGCTCGCAAGGCACTGAGCAAACAAGTAAATAAAATGGGGGGAAGGCTGCATTATGAAAACATAAAAGGAGAAACGCTACCAGGAGGCCTCGTCCACGGCACACACAGGCACAGCTTCTTCGTGGGCACGGCTGTAAGGAGCCAAGGCCTATGATATGAATTGCCTGGAGAAAAGGCAATCTGCTGGCTCCAACCACCATGGATGGCCTTGGCTTTAAAGTTCACCTTCCCAGAGACTGAAGGAAAAACCATCCAGAGGCTGCCCCACCTGGGGATCCATCCCATCTACAGACAGCAAATCCGCATACTATTGCAGATGCCAAGAAGTGCTTGCTGACAGGAGCCTGTTATGGCTGTCTCCTGAGAGGCTCTGCCAGAGCCTGACAAATACAGAGGCGGATGCTTGCAGCCAACCATTGGACTGAGCATGGAGTCCCCAATGGAGGAGTTAGAGAAAGGACTGAAGGAGCTGGTGGGGTTTGCAACCTCATAGGAACAACAATATCAACCAACCTGACCCTCCAGAGCTCCCAAGGACTAAACCACCAACCAAAGAGTACACATGGAGGGATCCATGGCTCCAGCCACATATGTAGCAGAGGATGGCCTTGTCGGGCATCAATGGGAGGAGAGGCCCTTGGTCCTGGGCTCAATGCTCCAGTGTAGGGGAATGCCAGGGCAGGGAGTTGGGAGTGGGTGGGTGGGTGGGTGGGTGGGGGAGCACCCTTATAGAAGCAGGGGTAGGGGGGATGTGATAGGGGGCTTCTGGAGGGGAAACCAGGTGAGGGATAACATTTGAAATGTAAATAAATAAATATCCAATACAAGAAAAGAAATGCTCCTTCCAATTAAGCGCTGAGACAGACAGTATAGGAGCTAAGCAGTCTTTGAGTTGGAGCAGGAGAGTGTTAGAAATGTTTTCCTCCATCGTTCTGGGAAGGACACGTGCACATCCACAGGATCTCATGGGGACAGGAAGAGGACACAGAGGGGATGGAGGGTTTGGAAGAGCAAGTCAGCACGCGTGATCTCTTTCATCTCCTTCTTCTTGGGAAACTCCACCCTGCAAGTAGCTGTCACCCTTTCCCTCTGCGCCACACCCAGGTGCCTCTTACTCATCCCTGCCACTCCAGGATGCAAACTGGATCCACCGCCTCACACCCCTCAGCGACCACAAAGGTCATCTGATGCTTGGCCAAGCCTCACGTCCACCATCAAGGCTGGGCTTGCCTCTTCGCTGCCCGCCCCCCTCGCCTCCCTTCCACAGTCGGATGAGTCTGCCATCCATTATAGCATTACTATTATTAAATTTTACTTATACAGATGTTTTGCTTGCATGTTTGTCTGTGTGTCACTTGCACGCCTCGGGTCCTTGGATGCCAGAAGAGGGTGTCTGTTCCCTGGAACTAGAGTTACCGGATGGTGGCGAGCCGCTGGAAATGTAGCCAGTGCTCTTAACCACTGAGCGAGCTCACCAGCCCATGCTAAACTCTCAATATTTGATGGCTATGAACGATTGCTCAGTTAGTGCATTGCTCAAGACCGGGCTGGGGGAGCAGGCATGACTGTCAGCTGCTTGGCTACGAGGCCCCTGGGTTATATGGCACCCACAGCATCCTCCTGCTAAGAGGGTTGGCGGCCCCGAAGGTTACCACCAGCTCTTAGCATCCTCACGGTTCTACCCTCACGACTGGGTGAGGGCATCCAAGATGGACCAACATTCAGCACGAAACACATTTTGATATATGTTTTTGGAAAACCTACGACAGCTTTGCAGACTACAGCACCCTCAGATCCTTAATGGGGGGTACCTCTCACCTCCAAACATGGATACGCAGGGGCAAGTATAACCTTTGCTCACACTGGTGTGAACACCTTTCCCCTTGGGCTCCAATGGCTGTTCTCTATTGAGCCCCATCTCTGTTCTTTTTTTTTTTTTTCCAGAGACAGGGTTTCTCTGTGTAGCTCTGGCTGTCCTGGAACTCACTCTGTAGACCAGGCTGGCCTCCAACTCAGAAATCCGTCTGCCTCTGCCTCCCAAGTGCTGGGATTAAAGGCGTGCGCCACCACTGCCAGGCTCCCACCGCTTGTTCTAACCAGGGACTCTGAGGCTAGACTGAGGCAAGCCGTTTCAATGCCTGGAACAGCTGACAGCCACACCCACACCCCTGTGCTTCTCACCCCTGGGTTACCATCTGCTGGAACCCTCCTTCCCTCCCTCCTCACCAGATGCACGGCGCCCCCCCCCCCATCATCTCAGCCTGTCTCCCCTGGACAAGTTTTAGTTTGCCAGCAGTGTGCCCCTGACAAGAGGCTTTGAGAACTGGGCTAGTGTACTCCACTGGCCCAGCCTTACTCTTGTAGGCTGTAGAATGCCAGGTGCATACCACCGTCTCCACGGAGACAAAGCACGCTTTTGTCAAACAGGACTGCGTCTGACCCTAACCCCAGAGGGTCCCAGAAGGGAAAGCCATAAAACCAGGTTTCTTGCAAACAGTGAGCAATCCTCTCCCAGAAGCTGCCGCACCTTCTTGCCCTCTGATTAAAAAGTTCACCCACACACCCTTTAAGTTTCTCTCCTGGCCCGGAGAGCTAACAACTTTTGGGATGATGGCATCAGGTTAAAAGTTCAGGCCTTCGCCCCCGTTCCGAACCTTAAACTGCTGCGTCTCAGAACATCACTCACTGAGAGGGTGGTGTGTGAGCACAGGGCTCCCCATCTTCCTCAGGGATCTATCCTGAAAGTGAGTCTAACTACCACGCGGTTACCCACAAGTGGAAAAATCTGAAGGCAGAATGCCTGGGGCAGCAGACATTCACACGGAATCAGCAAATAACGAAGGCCACTTCGGCTTACCAGACAGGCAGGCAGGCAGGCAGGCAGGCAGGAGGTGGGTGACAACCGCCGCTGTCACCCTTTTTACTGCTGACCTGGACCTGTGGCCACACAAGCTGTGTTGGATTCAACTCGCAGCCTCTCCCAAAGCAGAACTAGTTTGTAAAAGAGAAGAAATCCAAAAGACAGCAGCAAGACACTGACTTACATGGTGACAGTATAGGCCTGTTTTGGTGACTAGGTAGACAGGCAAAAGGCTAAGCGGAGTTCTTCCCTGGTTCGGTCAATATTTTCCCATTTGTGCGGGGGAATCGGGGAATCGGTTAGGAGTTTCTGAGTCCCTTTACCTGTCGGCCAGAAGAGAGCCTCGAGGATGGGGTTAGGAATCAAGGCAGAGACTACAGCCCAGGAAAAAATGTTCAGGGTCTACTCCACTAGGAGTCTGGAGAGAGGAAGTGGCAGGGGTTTCATCCGGCCTGAAGCAACCTCGTGCGTCAAGATAAGCTATGAAGAAACTAACGTCATTCCCATTCCTTTCTTCCAGGACTGAGACTGAGCTACCCAACCCGGTTTTAGAGATGGAAGGTCCCGGGCTCTAGGCACAAACACGTGGCCGGGCTAGGGGCTCCGGAGGAGGAGCTGCCTGCCTCTCGGATTCCTGGAGGCACTGGGGGCTCCGTGGCGCAGAGGAGGGCGGAGAGACCCCAGTGCATCACACCCGAAGAGTGATAAAGGAGACAATGCCCACTTCGTAGGCGCGCATTAAAGGAGTTCCCGGGGTCGGACCGGGCTAGGGTCCCCGCATACGTCACTTTCTAGCTCCCGGTCACGATCTCCCACGCAGCTCTGCGGGGATCCTCTGTCCCCTGAGCGCCCTTCATCCCACACACTCAGCTTGGGGGGCCGAGGGGGTGCAGCAAAGCCTCACGTTCGAACTCCACACTTACGTTCGGCCGCGGCGGCCGCAGGGGTACCGAGTGGGCCTCGCTCCACGCGCGGGTCGTGGTCCCGGGTCAGCAGGCTGCGGGATCCAGGGATGCGGGCGACTAGACCTCGGCGACTCCCGCCTCCTGGACTCCTCCCGCCCAGCTCTACTGGGCAGCAGAGTTACTCATTTCCGCGTTGTCACGGAAACTTTTTGCTCCATATAAGAACTAAACACCCGCCTTTACTGGCGCCCGGCTGAGGTCCTTAAGGACGACCGTGAGGGTTGCTGGCCAGGGACCCTGGATCCGTCTCGGAGACCATTCTCTGGGTCTCCTGAATGCTCCCCAAAAGGCAGCGGAATTGGAGACCCACCTGACGAGAAGGATCTGGCTGCTGGAGAGGAATAAGGAGAGAGACGAGGGACCCAGGAAGGACGCCCTTAAAATCGGGTCTAGGCTGCAGGATGTAAAGGGTTAAGGTGCTGCTAGTCCACCCGCATTTCTGTGGCGCGTTTTACAAGCGGTGGAATTCCTGGGGCCACCTATTTTGTCCCTCGAGGAAAATACAAATCGAGACTCGCTGTCCCTCTTGCATTTTGACTGGATTAAAATATTTCGCTAAATTATTTGGTTAATGGATGCGTGGTCTCTGGCGGGAGACGGCACAAAGGAGGAAGGTGACCGGAGGCTATTAGGGGGCGCTCTGGTTTCCAGTTGTCAGTGTAGTATTGCTTTTAGAGCAGGAAGAGCTGGTTACAGAGCACAGCAGAACTCGTACTTTCAACAAAAGTTTAATAGTTTATCAACAACCTTTCCTTTGTGAAATAAATAGCACATTCCTACAACTGGTGGGAGGGGCTGGAATAAACGAGGGGAAATATCAGTGTCTAGAGATGATCACTTTACTACTGGCATTCGGTCTCAGGAGCACCTCGCTTTCCTCCTCCACCCAGGCCAAAGACTTTGAACGCTCTCCTGAATACTTTAGGCTGAGTCTGCTGGATAAACAGGCAACGAGAAAATGTCCTAAAAATAGACCTCTGGCCCTTGGCCCAGGGTACTTTCATGTTCAGTCTTCGGCTGCCTGCTGCTCATACCCCTTTTCCGATGTGGGGGATTCTTATTGCAGAGTCTGGGGGCCAGTGAAGGGGGAGGAACCTTGGGGAACATTCTCAAAAGAGCTGTGTATTTCCAAAATGTCTCCAAGTTCAATGGACAGGACACCCAGAAGGGATGGGGGAAGTGTGTGTGTGTGTGTGTGTGTGTGTGTGTGTGTGTTATGCTTGGAATGTCAAGGTTAGTGCTTCCAATGCACTCTGGGATTGTCATCTGCCTGCAAAATCTATTTCAGCATTTTCTTACAAGCTGCAAGCACTTATTAATGTAAGGATCATTTATTATTATATTTGTTTGTCTTCTGAACATGATTATGTCACCCCAGGGCTTCTTTTAATGCTCTCCTGCCCACTCTCATGACCAGCTCATTCTATAATCCTAACCTGCCATATACACCCTTCCTGACTGGTCTCTTTTCATATGCCCAAGCATACCTATATCTCACTCATGTACCACACTGAATTTTACACACATACACACACACACACACACACACACGCACGCACGCACGCACGCACGCACACACACACACGTGTGCACACACACATGCACACACATGTGTATACACAGGGACACACATATTACACACATACACACACTCGCACACACACATTACACACACATGCACACACATGCACCCACCCACACATGCATACACATGCACACACATGCACCCACCCACACATGCATACACATGCACCCACACACATATGCACACACATGCACCCACATACACATGCACACACATGCATCCCACACACATGCATACACATGCACCCACACACACATGCATACACAAGCACCCACACATACATGGACAGGCATGCACACACTCACTGACACATACACTCTCACACACACAAATGGGTGCACACTCTACACACATAGTGGGGTGGTGAGGAGTTTAAATCCTGATTCTACATATGAGAGAGAAAATGTGGCATTTTTCTTTCTGCACCTGGCTTATTTCACTTAACATGCTGATTTCCAGCCACACCCAGTTTTCCTGCAAACATTAGGATTTGTATTTCTTTAAGGCTACATAGAACCCTATGTGCACGTGCACCCCACTCTCTCTCCATCGATCTGTTGATGGGCATCCAAGCTTGGCCCATGTCTAGGCTACTGTGAAGAGCATGGTGAGAGCCGTGAGTGTGCTAGCTCTGCGGTAGCCTTTGGGTGTACTTCCTGAACACAACGTCGATACTGGCCATTTTTACATCTGTGAAAATCCAGTTACAGCTTTGCCTAGTGCTCTGGTGTGTGCACGTGTGTAAGCTTTTCGTGCCTCCTAGACGCTACATGAAGCCCCAAATTCCGCCATGAAAGGTGACTTGTGACAAACACTGGGCCAGCTTCATATTGCAAAGTCAAGATCACTGGACATTTTAAATAATTGGATACATAGGGACCGACTTCCTGTTCAGCCCCAGCTGTGATGATCCCAAAATGTGGAGTAAAAGGCACAACAGCAGGAGAGTCAGGAAGCCAGTGCGAGCTGTTACGGGCCCCTGGCGGGGAAAGGGCACTTGGCATGATACTCCTAGTCCCTCACCACCCTGGATGTCGCTCTGCCTGGAATTTTGAGAGATAACAGCATGTTCACGGACAGGATGTCTCCCTGGGACATGCTGTTTTGCTGAGACCTCAAAGGTGTCAGTCGGGTGAGATGGATGGCTTGTATTTGGCTGTTTCTTTCCTGAACGTCAGCTCTGACAAACCATTCCCATAGTTTTCAAGACTGCCTGCTGAGCTACAGCGCTGGAGAAGCTGTCCAAACTCAAGGCTACACTGCTGCTTAGACATTAGTGACTAGTTTGGCTCCACACTGGGCATTATTCTTAGCTCACAATGACCCATCAATGTCTCATAAGAAGTCCATGTAGTAGATAACATTAGATTTTGATTTAACAGTTGAGGAAATGAAGACCCAGAGTGATTAATTGACTTAAGGTCTCACAGCTAGTAAGAGGGAAAACAAGGCAGACGCTTGGGCGCCTAAATCTTGTCCTGTATCGCCACATTGTATCTTTTTTTTGTTGAAGTCTCATTAGATTTGTCTTAGTTACTTTTCTATTGCTGTGATAAAATATTATGACCAAGGCAACTTAGAGAAGAAAGAATTTATTTGGGGCTACAGTTTCAGCGAATTAGTGTTCATGATCATCATGGCAGGGAGCATGGCAGCAGGCAGGTGGGTGGGCAGGCGGGCTGGCAGGGTAGTGGAGCAATAGCTAAGAGCTTATACCTTAAGACACAACCATGAAGCAGAAGGAGTTAACTGGGATCTGGCCTGGGCTTTTGAAATGTCAAAAGGAGGAGGTTTTGACATACCTCCTCCAGCCTCCTGATCCTTCCCAAACAGTTCCACCAAAGGAAGACCAAGAGTCAAACACGTGAGCCTATGGAGCTATTCTTATTCTAACCAGTGTAAGAATGTGCCTTTTCCCTCTAAATACGCATCTGCATTTAACTTCCACAAGAATCAGATTCCAATAAGTAGATGAAGAGTGGTCAAACTTGAAAGGTTTTTTTTTTTTTTTTTTTTTAAACTTTACACCTCAAGGTAAGTATGCTATAATTGAAACAAACAAACAAACATTTTGGTTTTGCTTTGATTTTCTTCTTTTTTGTTTTTAGGTCTCTTTTTCTTTTTCTTTTTTGGAGAAGCTGCTGATTTGATTTACTTGGTGATTTTGGCATCATGTGTGCTAGATAAGAATTCTACTAGTGAGTTATGACAATATTCCTCTTTTGTTTTTTGTATTATTTTTAATTTTTGTTATATATTTTAGTTTTTATACACTAATTCACATCCAGCCCGTATTCCTGCCAGCCCCCCCCCCCCCCGCTCCCAGACTCCACCTGTATATCTTCCTTCAGGCTCCATTCTCCTCCTTCTCCTTTCCCTTCTCTTCTTGTACCCCATGGCATCCACTTAGTACTGCCTGTATCTGCATGTATGCAGCCATCCACTGAAGCTTGGGTAACCTACCATGGGCCACAGCGCTGAAGAACTCGGCAGCCTTCACCTGCCAAAGGCTCATCAGTCAGGGGTGGAGCCCTGTGAGCTTTCCCTCTCCTGCCCCCCTCCATGACTGTCAACTGGCTTAGTCTGGTACAGACCTGCACAGGCGACCACAGCTGCTGCGCACCAGCTGCATCATGTTCAGAAGACAGTTTCACCTAGTCTCTGACCCTTGACTCTTATAATCTTTCTATCACCCTTTCCATATATTCTCTGAGGCCTTTAAAGGGAAGAGGGGATGATATAGGTGTTGAGAGCCCTCCATTAAAAAAAAAATGCTAGCCATGAATCAAGATCCAGACTTTGAAAAAAACTTTAGAAGGAACTACCTTTCTAGCTCACACTTCTGTTATAGGAGGGTTCCCTTTCGTATGTGTTAATTTGCTATAACGTCGTAGCATACACTGCTTGGAGCAAGAAAGAACTGAGGGGTGGTTTCCATCAAGACATTTCTCATTCATATCTCTCCCTGTGCTTTATGTTTAAAGATGGTACACATCAGTATGCTGGAAATGAAGGAAAACCTTCATTCCCTCATTCACTCGTCCATCCATTCGTTTCACAGATAGCAAATACTCTATTCTCAGCCTTGTGCTAAATCAGGAATTAGATGGCAGACCCGACTCATAGTACCTCTTGTTTTTATACACAAAATCTCACGGGCTCACAGCCATGCCATTCCTTGCATGCTGCCTAGGGCTCCTGTACACTACAACAGTGATCTCTGAGTACTTGCTGCAGAGGCTGCATGGCTATTCATTCACCAGTTCTCACGGAGCGCCTACACTGTAGTCACCCTTCTAAGCAGGAAAGAACTGCTTCTTACCTTCAGCGAGGATGGACACAGAAATGAAATGTTTATTATATTGAAATATCGATACTTGTGTTGGTGTTTGTGATGCTTTGTATATGCTTGGCCCAGGGAGTGGTACTGTTAGGGGGTGTGGTCTTATTGGAGGAGGTGTGCCACTGTGGTTGTAGGCCTAAGACCCTCATCCTAGCTGCCTGGAAGCCAGTCTTCTCCTAGCTGCCTTCAGATGAAGATGAAGAACTCTCAGCTGTACAGTGCACTGCCATGCTCCCACCTTGATAATGGACTGAACCTCTGAACCTGTAAGCCAGCCCCAATTAAATGTTTTTCTTATAGGACTTGCCTTGGTCATGGTGTCTGTTCACAGCAGTAAAACCTTAACTAAGACTGTGTCCTAGGATGTACTTGAGTATGGTTTTGTGACCTACTTTAAATTCTTAAGCCGGGCCAGAAGCATGTGCCGGTAATTTCAGCATTTACAGAGAAGAGGCAAGAAAACTGTGAGCCGGGGGCTACACAGTAGATCTGAGGTCAGCCTGAGGAACAGAGGGAGACCCCGTCTCAACCACACTTAGATGTTTATGTTTGGATAGCTTTCCACTTTCCTCACTCATTAATCTCTAAGGAGTAATTACGGTGCCTGAGCGCATAAGATAATTCTACTTCCCATCCATTCAGCAGGCTTTCTATTGGAAAGCCTCCTTGTGCATTGAAGGGACAGGGGCGGGGAAGCGTATCAAGGTGGAAACAAATGCCCAGCTACGGCCAGTGCACGGACACAGATGATCAGGACTCCTAGTTGCACATGGGAAGGGTGGCTAAGTGGGAAGACTTCTTGGAGGTTGTGACAGAAGTCTCTCCCTCCCTCCCCCTTCCTTCTTCCTTCTTCCTTCTTCCTTCCTTCCTTCCTTCCTTCCTTCCTTCCTTCCTTCCTTCCTTCCTCTTTCTTTCTGACAGGGTCTCCCTGGATAGCTCAGACTCACCTTAAGTCTCTACTTCCTGCCTCAGTCTCTACTTACTAGAATTACAGGTTTGGTCACCATGTCCAGCTACAGGACTGTGTACTCCTGAAAACTACTAAGTGGGTGACGACATGGTTCGGTGGTAGAGTGCTTGCTTAGTATGCCCGAGGCCCTTGGTTAGATCCCTAGCATAAGTATGAATAATTAATTGATTAGCTGGACAATGAAGGCAGCGTGGGAACTGTCATAGACAGGGTTTCAGTTGCTGTGATGATCCAAGAGCAAGCTGGGCAGGAAAGGATTTATTCAGATCACACTTCCATATCGCCCTTTATCACTGAGTGAAGTCAGGACAGGATCTGAAGCAGGGCAGGAACCTGGAGACAGGAGCTGATGCAGAGGCCATGGAGGAGTGCTGCTTACTGGCTTGCTCAGCCTGCTTTCTTATAGAACCCAGAACCACCAGCCCAGAGGTGGTGCCACCCACAACAAGCTTGGCCCTCCCACATTGGTCAATTGAGAAAATGCCTCACAGCTGGATCTCATGGAGGTTCCTTCTTCTCTGATGTCTCTAGCTTGTGTCAAGGTGACATAAAACTAGCCAGTATAGGATCTATATATGTAAATCCCAGAGGGGTTTGAGAGTTTAACTCTTTCAGCGGGTAGCTGGAATTGAACCATCATCAAAAGTATTCATGTTTGAATATATCTTTTTTTTTAAAAAAAGATTTATTTATTTTATTATATGTGAGTACACTGTAGCTGTCTTCAGATATAGCAGAAGAAGGCGTCAGATTTTATTATAGATAGCTGTGAACCACCATGTGGTTGCTGGGATTTGAACTCAGGACCTCCGGAAGAGCAGTGAGTACTCTTAACCACTGACCCATCTCTCCAGCCCCAAATATTCATGTTTTAACTTAAAAATGTTGCTTATTTATTTACAGCAGTTGTATTTTGTGGGGTGCCAACCTGGTCAGCCACAGACTTGGTTTGTATGAGTCCTTCTTGGTTCTCTAAGAATAGAGCCGAGGCTGGGTGGTGGTGGCGCACGCCTTTAATCCCAGCACTCGGGAGGCAGAGACAGGCGGATTTCTGAGTTCGAGGCCAGCCTGGTCTACAGAGTGAGTTCCAGGGAAGCCGGGGCTATAGAGAGAAACCCTGTCTCAAAAAAACCAAACCAAAGGAAAAAAAATAGTGTCTGCAACCTTGGTTTCTTGAGCAAGACTAATGTACCTGAACAAGCTGGCCTAACCAGTTGTACCCAGAGTTACCTCACTTGAGGGAGAAGGACTGCTGAGCAGCTAGCCACATTCCAGACAGGTGACATGTCCTGGTTCTACTACAACTCTCTCCTCCTCTGGGGTGAGGGAGAGCTATTTTTTTTTCAGGGTAAAATTGATCCGGCTCGGTGGCTGCTTCCACACTCCTGCCGCCTGCCGCCTGACCTTCCCGTCTTCCCCATATATCTGTCTGAGCTCCACTGCCTCCTTAGGTAGCAAGCGGGGAGTTTGTCTGCGGACCCTCTGGGAACCGATGTCGGACTCGCAAAGGATGTTCTGTTAGGTTAGGTCTGCAGCGGGCTGGAAAGGAGGAGATTAAAGAAATAAAATACACCAACGCACAGTTTTGGAGAGCACTAGCCGGTTGGGATTTGCCTCTGTCATCTAAGGTGACCAAAGGGTTGGCTGATAAATGATAACAATTTTCTGTAACACATGGGCTTTTAATCTTCCCAATAGCCTGGAGGAAAAACGCGAGGCGTGGCGACTGGAGCAGCTCTTACCGTGTCACCGAGGGCCCAAATGGAGCTTTGGATTCCACGGACAGTAAATCCAGCAATTTGGGAAGAATGCCCGTGTAAACAGGACCCGTGACAGTCAGTGCTTGTCTTTTGGAGGGTGGATCATGGGTCCAGGCAATGAAAACTCGCTCTCCCGTTTAGCTGAAACAAATAAAGCAATATTGTTGGGGGCATTCAACACACCAACAGAACCCAGAAAAGCAGGTATCGCAGGGCCTCCCTGGGACCTGTCGCCAGGAATGGAAGAGTTGTCCCCCTCATCAGCTCTGTGGAGCCTGTGGCTCCGCCCCCTTCCTTTCCATTCTGGGTGTTTTGTTTGTTTGTTTTTGTTTGTTTTGTCCTTGTTGTTTTTGAGACAGTGTTTTCCTGTGTATTCCTGGCTATCCAGGAACTCACTCTGTAGACCAGGCTGGCCTTGAACTCTGAAATCCAATTGGGTGCTGAGATTAAAGGTGTGTGTATCACCACCACCTGGTTCTTTGTTGTTTTGTTTTAATTGTTTTGAGGCAAGGTTTGGCTTTGTAGGTCTGGGCGATTAGGCTATGTAGCCCAGGATGACCTCAAACCTGTGACCCTGTTTCCCCAGAGCTGGTGACTTCATGGTTTCTTTTTTCCTTCTCTCCCAAGTCCATCTTTCTCTGCCTTTCCTGGCCTTGGCATCCCCAGTGTCAGGCCCCAGCGGTACTTGACTGACAACTTGTGACCCTAGATACAAATGCCTAGGAAAATATAATAAAATCAGCTGTGGGAGGCAGGCTGAGCAAGCGAGAGCGTCTGGCTTCGTTGAGACCTTCCTGCACTTCTTGGTAGAAGTTACTTGTCTACAGGAGACGTGGATTGTGCAGACTCTACTCTAATGGCCTGCAGGACTTCTGCGATCCACTGGAGAGTGAGTTCTGTGGCACGCCATGGCTTTGCCTTTCAGGCCAGAAAGCTGCAAGTTAGAGCCTCTGCTCTTCTGCAGGTTTGTTTTCTTGCCTCCCTGGGGTCACGGATGAGATCGGCACCCTCCATGATGAATACTGCCATTGCAGTTGTGCTACGCACACGGCTGAGCCGTCCGTCCGTCCGTCCGTCCGTCTGTGGAGGGCGCTGTGAAGAGGCTGATGTAGTTGGGTTTAACCAAGGTGCTTTGCAGAGGGATTACAGCCTGTGCCCATATATGAGTTATCCCGCAGAACAAATAGGTGTATCCACAGCTGTCTCTGGTCCTGGAGTTTGTAGCAACTTTTCTGCTTTTCTCCCATAGCTTTCTACTGTTCACCCCTACCCTCTTATTAACGTGTCTGCTGGTTCCTGATAGGAGCCTTACCTTCTTTTTTTTAAAAAAAATATTTATTTATTTATTTATTTATTTATTTATGTGTGTGCACACGCGCGTGCACATGTGCACCTGCATGCTAGAGTCCATGGAGGTCAGGGGCATCAGATCTGGAGCTGTAGCTATAGGCGGTTGTGCTCCACCTGATGTGGGTGCTGGGAACCAAGTTTGGTCTTCTGGGAAAGCACACAGTCTTAAGCATTGAGCCACCTCCCCAGTCTAAGATCCCATTCTTTTTTGCAGGAGGCTTTTTGCAGCTCTGTCTTGGCCATGTGTCCATGCTACTTCCTAGAGTTTGGATCCCTTCTATTGCCCCCACCCCCATGCCTCTGTCCTCATTCTTTAAGTTCGACCTCGGCTCCCGTTCCCTGCAGAACCCTTCTCTTTTCATTTCTGAGAACGCATTCACCACCGTTCACTCGATGCTTACTTCCTCTGCAGCGTTCTGATGCTTACTTCCTCTGCAGCGTTCTGATGCTTACTTCCTCTGCAGCGTTGCTGGATGCATTGTTTGCCAGAGCTACCTGCCTCACACACTAGTCAGCTGGGAACTGGCTCTGTTGTCTAAGAGACCAGTGGGCCATATAAGAACCAGGAATTTGTTTCTTCATAATACTGGGGATTAGAAGTCTAAAATAAAGGTGTCAGCAAGTGTGCTGTCTCTCGTGGACTCTTTCTTGACTTTCCTGTGTCTGTGCTTGTCCTGCTTGTATGGCCAGGTTGCTTCACAACGTCAAGGGCCTTGCCTCTAAATACAATCTTGTTCTTAACTATAAGGTATTAGAGTGTCAACATGATCTGGTGTGTGTGTGTGTGTGTGTGTGTGTGTGTGTGTGTGATAATTCAGTCCATAAACCCAACCCAGCTGAGTACAAGCCTAGCAAAGCTTCCATGATGATCTTTGCCCCTTCAGTTGTTCAACTGCCTTGTGAGGAAGATGGGGATCGGCCATTCACGCGATCAGATCTTCTGTTACCATTATGAGATGGTCTAAGAAGTAGAACACCAGGGATGGGAATTCTTGCCAGGGGGAGAATTCACTGCGGATGTGAGATCTGACGGAAGGATGTATTGGAACACCCCACAGCTTGGGATTGGGGTGGTCCCAAATTCTAGGCAGAGAAACACTGAGAGTTCCACACTTGACATCTTCAAGGAACGAAGGTCAAAGGTCCAAGGCACACAGGGCCCTGGACCCTGATGTCCTCATTCTATGCTTACTAGATCTACCCTTGGCTGTTCTGAAGAATCTTTTGTGAGGGATGGTGGCACATGCATTTTGATTTTCTTTGTGTTCAATTGGGGAACTTTGGTTCCTTTTGTATTTTTCCTTTTCCCATATGCAGTATAGGGCTGGGCACATAGCAGGTGTTCAGGAAATAAGTATGCACAAGGAGGAATGAGATTAGCACCCCGCTCCCTTGGATGCTGGTCCTCCAGGCTGTGGACGGTGAGGACTCTCTGTAGTACAATGCCATCTAGTGTCCTCTTTGTTATTGCAACAACTGGGGGGAGAAGAGTGACTCTAGATCCCAGGTCAGAAAATGGGAAATCATTTCATTCTATCATTGTAAACAGAATTGTTGAAATGTCCATTTGTCCATCCATTACCCATTTTCCCACCCATGTTGATGTTCGCCTGGAGCTCACGTCTGAACTCAGCACGTGTCCTTCTACCGCGTGGGGATCCCATACTGCCCACTTTAGGATCTTTGTTTTCCCCAGATCATAAATCAAGTTGCCAAAGTAACGATGTCTACAGCCTCTGAGCCCTTACTGTTCTTTCTGTGAGTGTGGCGTGCCTGAAAGCAGGACTTCTTAAAAATTTCTACTCATAACCCCAAGAAAAATTTATATGTCCCTTGGCATAGAAGTGTAAAAACTAGATGTACATGTCAAACATTTACGGACAATGAGTCAAAAAGAAATTCATTTAAAAATATTTCTGAAGTGTGCTTTTAGTTTTACCATATTTTGAAGGCAAAAGCAAAATTGCATGCTTTTTTATTTTTGCTTAATTTGGCTAACATTTGATACTGGGAAGAATATAAAACAGCTTCAGTGTTTGTCAGAGTTGATTGATATTCTGGTCTTATTAATCATCAATACCTAGAATGCTTCTAAACATACATTTGAAGTTTTAAAAATGCCAAAATTTTGTTATAAGCCTCTTTGAAAATTGCTGGGCAATTCTGTCCTAATCCCAAGTCAAAATTTACTTAATAATTTTAAAAATGAAACTCAGGTGGGCAACTCAAATAGCAATTTTAAAAACCAGACATTCTAACACAAAGAAACACTAATGTGATACTTACATGCTGAGAAAGGCTGGCAGGGAAACATTAAAACATATTTCCCACAATTATATCATTATGTTTCTTTACGAGTGGAAAACCTTGTGGCCAGGTGGGGGTGGGGCGAGCACCTTTATCTTTAGCTCTCAAGGCAGAGGGAGGTGGATCTCTAGGTTGGAGGTCAGCCAGGTTTATAGAATGAGTTGGAGGCCAGTCAGAAATTGACAGAGAAAAACAAACAAGCCTTGAACAAACAAACAAACAAAACAAATAAACAAACAAACAAAATACACTAAAAACAAAACAAAAGAGAATAGGAACCTTCCATGTCCAGTGGAAATCCTGCAATGGCGTATAATTTTGAGTCTGAGCAGATATGCCTGAAGTGGAAACTTAAGCGTTCTTCAGAAAGTTGGTCGAATGGCGGATTGCTGGGGCAAGCATGTGAAGGAACATTTAGCTGAAGTGGACACGGGCAAAACGCTAAGACAGATTCGTGATGGAATATTTCACTGAAGCAGATATAGGAGAGAGGATGTTCTGTGAAAGCAGGCATGTGAAAGGACACGTGATGGAGGTTTCTTTGCTAACGATGGACATGTATTGGTCTGCCTTACATTGTGGAGTTGAACTGCATTTGTTGGGACTCCATAGAGAGAAACACACCAACAACCACTTCTGGCCGTGAGCTGCAGTTTCTTGCTGCTTCCGTGGACCTGGACTGATTGACAGAGTGATGTCCTCTGAGACAGACACATGTCCCGAGGCTAGACAGGCAGAGGACACGTGATGTCTGGAGGGTGTAAACAGGTCTTGATAGGAATGGAAGCTGAGCTAGGCTTTCTTATAGAGCTCGCTGCGCAACGCTCGTGGGTCTCACGTCTCCGATGGTCTTTGCTGAGAGGCACAGCCGAGAACTTCTCCTGGCATTCCTCCTGGTCGTTCCTGCTGACTGGAGCTGAGGCCTGGCTGTCTCTGCTAGGTCGTGCTCCTGCTGATGATTCATGGTGTTTGCTATCCCAACTCTATCGAACTGGACTGCTGGTGTATCCGTGACGTGTTTGCAAGTGGATCGAGCTGCCACTGCCGACCTGTGAACCGAACTGCCGATTTCTAGACAACACAGGCAGGAGTTGCTCCCCGGAACCTTTCTAAACAGGTCCACGTCCTCTGTACCCGTTCTTTCCCACGGCCCCTGGTAGGTGGTGGACTAGCAGGGAGGCTAAAGCGTTTAAGAACCATCATTCAAAGTAGGTTTTGTAAAAATTAAAGTTCTGCATGCCTCATGCTCGGTGCCTTTGCACTTCATGGATTCTTTGGCATCTATGGGTCTCGTTCATTCAGAACCAAGGGGGCAGCGAAGCACGTGAGGCAACCCAGGTAAACACTGCCAGAAGCAACCCAGTCTGTCGCACGTTTGCGGACGAGTTTATTTTTGGCCGTGTGCAGCAACTTTTACAGTTGCTGAGATGTTCGGTTCGACCCACGAGCGTTCACATTGTGCTTAGCGTAGCCGAGTTGGCTCACTTCTGTCCCTTTCCCAGCGCCACGCAGACGGGGTTGAGAACTGCATGTAGGAAGGAGGTAACTTGGCGAGGTGTATAGAACAAACGGATGGAGAAAAGAACAGACAGATAAGTAAATAGAAGGGGTGAAAGGATAAAGAGCTAAGCATCAACCGTTAGGACTACGGTTCCGTGAGGAAAAAAAAAAAAAGACAGGGATTTTCAGCCTTTGCCGGTAGACTACTGTTCAGGCTCCACAAAGACTCCACAAAGTGTCTTAATGTGTGTTCATGGATGCATACCCACATGTATGTCTGTGCACTGTGTACATGCCTGGTATCCTCAAGGACCAGAGGTACCAGATATTCCTGTAACTGGAGTTACAGATGGTTGTGAGCCACCATGTGGTTGCTGGAAATTGAACCCGAGTCTTCTGGAAGAGCAGCCAGTGCTCTTAACCTGAGCCATCTCTCTAGCCCAACTCAATGGTCCTTTTCAAGACTACCTAAAAGAGCAAATTACTGTGGTTTAACATTTTAAGTGTGTGCATGTGCGAGCGTGCACGCACAATGGCAGATGCGGACATGTGGAGGAGGTCAGAGGGCAATGGAGGGAGGGAGTTCTCCCCTTCAACTCAGTGGGATCTTGAGACTATTCTTAAGTTATCTGGCTTGCCAGCAAGCGCCTTTGCACACTGAACTATCCCACTAGCCACAGGGCCGAAGTAGCAAACCCCTTTAAGCAGATGCAAATGGAGAATTTTTACAAGTCAAAAAGGTGATGTGCAAATGAGTTTTTATCCTCTTGATTGACATAGATTTCTAAATATTACCATAAAAATACTGTGCTGGCTGGTTTTGTGTCAACTTGACACAGGCTGGAGTTATCCCAGAGAAAGGAGCTTCAGTTGGGAAAGTTGTTGGCATTCTGTCCAAGCTCCACCCCACAGTTACCTGGCAATAGCCAGGTATGCCCTGCCCCATATACCTGACCCACTATAAAAGGGGCTGCCTGCCCCTCCTCGCTCTCTCTCATTGCTCTCTCATCACACTCTCACCTCTCTGCCCCTCTTGGGCTCTCTCCCCTCCCCCTTCTCTCCACGTGGTCATGGCTGGCCTCCACTTCTCTCTCTCTCTCTCTCTCTCTCTCTCTCTCTCTCTCTCTGCCTCCACTATACCATTGACTCCCATCCTCTTCCCTGAATAAACTCTATTCTATACCATGTCGGTGTGTGCGTGGTCCTTCAGGGGGAAGGGATGCCTAGGCATGGGCCCGCTTAGGCATCCCCCTTCCCCCACGCCGCTGTGCCACACTCTCTAATGTCCCTTTCTCTCTTTTATATCCCATCATATGGTGCAGAAATCCGGGAACAACATTAAGCAACAACACTAAACCATCAAAAGTGACTCCATGAGATCCAGCTGTGGGGCATTTTCTCAATTAGTGATCAAGCAGGGAGGGCCCATTGTGGGTGGTGCCATCTCTGGGCTGGTAGTCTTGGGGTTCTATAAGAAAGCAAACTGAGCAAGCCAGGGGAAGCAAGCCAGTAAGGAACATCCCTCCATGGCCTCTGCATCAGCTCCTGATTCCTGACCTGCTTGAGTTCCAGTCCTGACTTCCGTTGGTGATCAATAACAACATGGAAGGTGCAAACTGAATAAACCCTTTCCTCCCCAACTTGCTTCTTGGTCATGATGTTTGTGCAGGAATAGAAACCCTAAGACAAATATGTATTAGTATAAAACTTAAAAAAAAAAACCTACTTTAAGTATCCCCCAAATGAATGTTTATTGAAACATCCAAATAAAGAAAAGTAATCTTTCTATGCCATTTTATTATTTTTATTCTTTTAATTTTCAATAACTATGTAAAGGGAAAATGTTGGCAAAGGTGATGAACAGGCAACTCACTGAAGGGAAGCCCAGAGTGCCTCCTGTACATATGAAGAAATGCTCAATTTCTTTAGTGGGGGAAGCTAAAGTAAAAGCAAAATGTGCCACTGCTTCTTCCAGCCCACTGGCAGAATTAGAAAATTGCCTAATTAGATGAACTAATGTTTGTATAGCCCTTGCTTGGAGCTCAGTAAGCGCCGGATGGGTGCTGCACCTGGGACGTACACTGTGGTACAACATAATTTAGGACGGCGCCATTCAGTGACCGCCTTCCTCTAGATTAGCACAGACTCCGCCTTTGCAGTTGGAAAGCAGAGTCCACTTTCAGGCAGGTTAGCGTGAAAAAGGTACAGTCTTCATGTAGTCATGTGATCACCGCGTCCCAGGTTTACGAGTTCTCTCCGGAACAGAGCTTTTACCTATGTGTAGTTGGCGAAGTGGAAGAATACATCTTACAATAGGGACATGGTAACGGAGAGGAGAGATTGTCTTAGCCCCAGTGGCCCTTCGGTGAGATTTCTTTTGCAAGACACACATGCATGCTCTATTACGTCCTCAGGACTCCTCTATGCACAACCTCGCTCATCAATACTTCCTTCAGGGGAATGTACAGATAGGTCCGTAAAGTGCGCGTCAGACAGCAACGGCCAGGGTGGTAATTGGTGAACTGGAGACAGCCTTGTTATTCAACATTTGAGGAAGAAAATGACATGTCTTCAGTTTGAAATGCCAAGCAGACATCTGAAATAATGGGCACAAATGCAATAAAAATAGACCCTAGGAAAGAACGCCGAGTGAGAAACGAATATACAAGATGATTTTTTAATGTTCATTAGCATATTAAATTAAAAAACACACGAGAAAATGAGATTGATTTTTTTAAAACACATATCCAGCACACAAGCACTTCTTAACGATCTTCGTGGCTGAATTTGATGGCTAGGAATGGAGCTAGCGATAAAGAGAAAGAAATAAAACCACATTTCGTGAACAAGACTGATTATCCCAGCTCTACGCATTCGCAATGCACTGTTTTCTTCTCCCGGGTCTGGGGATTCTGCTACGTCTCTCAGGGGCGCGGTTCCTTGGCTCCACCCAATTCAGGCTATATTTGCTTATATCTCTGCGGACCACTGCCCGGGTACCCACCTACGGAGCTCCGCCCCTTTCGAACTTGTGCATGGCATCAGCGGCAGGGGGCGTGGCGGTTGCCAGGCGACCGAAGACGCGCCGAGCGCCGGATTTCGGCGCCGGGGCTGGCAATCAGAAAAACGTGTCGCCCTGTTAGACACTGGGGGCAGTGCACAGCCCCTTCTCCAGACTCCAGCCCAGTTTTCTGATCTCCTCGGCAGCCTTTGAGGCCGCCTTCAAAGAGCGTCAGGATGACGGAGGTCAGGAGTCAGCGCCCCTCTTTTCTCGGTCCTCTTGCTGTCACCTCTCTCCTGCTGGAACTCATCCTTTGTTACTCACTAATTCTGATCCTTCCTCACCAGCTCCCTAGCTATATGCACCCTCACGCGGTTTTCCTGTGGCTCTGTCCCACCTCCCCTCTCTTCATGAATTCTTAGACCGTGACTTGCAGTCTGAACTGCAGGCGATACCGCAGCAGAGATGTTATTGAAAATGTCTCCTCGTCACCTTCCTCACTAACCTGTCCACCTGTCACGCTCTGATCCCCTAACACATGATCACCAGCTGTGAGACTTTCATCATGGTCCTCCAGCTCATCGCCAGTGCCCTGTGTCCTCATTGACCCCGTGTTAACATCCCGCAGCCCCGCCCCTCGCCCGGATTGCAGGACACTTCATCTTGAGCTGCACTGATGAGGGCCCATTTCCGCATCCTTCAGTAACCTGTCGGTCCATTAGCCCTCTCATCTGTAACCTCGAAAGCCCTACATCCTTGCCATCACTTGACATGCAGAGTCCTCATTTATCCCTGTCTTACTTAAATTCCTCACTGATCTATCAGAGCGCACCCCCACCTTACCTGTTATATACAATTTCCAGCCAGTATCAGCTGCATAATTTGTGAGTCCCAGAGTAAAGTGAAAAGCTGTTTAAAATAACTAAGACTTTTAAGATGTGACCGTAGAGAATGTAACCAAGGTAGAAGTCTTCCGAGTACTAAGTCTTGTGTGACTGAATGGGCCCACACCCATGAAACCAACCCTGGTCCCAGCATCGCCTAGAACCACTGTGCCCCGCCTGATTGCTTCTTGTTTTCTCTATGCCTCTGCATCTCCTCACCATCCCACCTCCTCCACACCAGGTCTCCTTTCGTAAGCTCCACTCCTATAGTTCCATATCCCCCCCCCCAATACTGTCCCTGCTCCCAGGTGCCATCACTTCGTGTCCCGGGAGACTGGGGCCACAGCCTGGTCTCTTTCATGTCTCTTCACTTCCCATCTTCTCTTCTTGGTCCTGCCAGCTCTCATTTATACCCTTCATTCTTTTGCTTTGCTTTGTGTTTTCTCCGGTTCTCACTTAGTTCATTGTTCTTCACTCTCCATGAATAGAATTTCCTCCTTACAAGCTAATGACCCACAGAGCCCAGAGCACTGCCCAGCGTGTGGCAGACACTCTGGATAGAGCATCGGTGGAATGCACTTCTTGTTGATCTCTCTGTAAATACCCACTGCTACACTTGGCCACAATGTAGAAGATACCAACTAACCAATAGCTCTGCCTTCAATAGAATACTTTTAGAAGCGACAACACAAAACACATCTGTTATGTTCACAAAAGTTTCTTTACAACGTTTCTTTGATATTTTTTCCATTCCCTTGCTATGTGCCAGGTGTACAGGGTCGTTAGGCTGCTGATCAAGTGTTGACATTAATACCAGTTTCCAGGCTAGGATGCAGCACACTGTTGCAACGACTATGTGCTTGTGACTCGGGTTTTGTATCAATGAGACGGAGCAGCAGCAGCACCACATTTGCTTAATAGGATTTTTCTTTGTGCGTTTGTTGAATCATGTTCTGCGCAATAATCTGCTTTTAGGAAGGAAAACTCTGCTGGGTTTAAAATAGCACCAAAGCTGTTACGCCAAGTGTTACAGGCACCATGTCTATTTAAATCTCTAAAAGCCATGTTTTGCTTGCACGTCATGTGTAGGGATTTAATTAACAGTGCAAGATTTTTTTTTCTTTTAAACTGAGATTATATAAAAGTTTCCTCATACTGAGCACGCTATGCTTGTCGGGGAGAAGAGGCAAACTAGAATCCTCAGGGCGGATTAGAATTTATTATTATTGGGATGAAAGATCATCTTATTTGGTTTCATTGATGAGCAGTGGGTGGCTGTCATTAAGGCCTTTCCGGTGTAGGCTATCAAAGCATAATGTGGAAAGTGTAAAGTCTGCAAATCCTACCCACTCTCAGAAGCTCTGAGAGCATGAATCCACTCCCCTCAGCCCAGCAGTCCACCCCCCTAGGCTGTCTCTGCCTCTTCTCCTTGCCACCGTTCTCACATGTGGGCATCTCAGGCACTTGCGTGGCTGTGAGCCTATTATCCTTGGGCAGTGCCGGCCACGGGGAGTGATCTCTTCTCCAGGGCCACCCATGAGAATCGTTTTCTTCTTTCTAGTGCTCTGAGCACCACTTCTTTCACGAAGTGTCCTTTATTCTCAAAGCTGGGAGGAAGTCTCCTTTTATGTGTTCTTAAGACACACAGAATGCATTTTTATGGCAGGGACGGAATCCTCTATTTCCGTGACCACAGAACATACTCCACCAGGTAGTAAAAGAGATACACCCCTGGATGGAACATTTGTTCCTTTCCTTGGGTGCCTTTCCTTTCCAGGATCCATCACTCTCTAGAAGGTGGTGAATGAATGCTCCTTGGATGGGTGGATGAGTGCATGAGCAGACCTTATCCTTGTTAGTGCTGCTGTGCAGATCCTGACAAGTGGCCGCTCATTTTCCAGAGCAGCCGTAACAAAGTACCACAAACTAGATGGCTTAAAACAGAAATATTTTGTCTCTTGGTTCTCAACACTGAAAAGTCTAAAGTCAAGATGTTGGCAGGGTTAGGCTTCCTTTGAGACTGTGATTAAATCTTTCCCTGTCTCTTCCTAGTCTCTGGTTGTGGCCAGCAATGTTTAGCCTTCCTTAGAATGCAACTGCACCAGTTCTAGCCATCCTTACAGTCTCACTGTGTATCTCTTTGTCTTTGCTAAAATCTGCTAAGGATGCCCATCTTACATATGCCCATAGTATATATGCCCATAGTATATGCATATATACTATGTAAGTCCATCAGAGGTTGAGGGAACCATTCCAACATATAGTTTCAATATTTCTGCTAGCTGGTGGCTTTTGCTTTTTTTGTGTGTGTGTTCTGGGGTACCATCAGCCATGCACATGAGGGTCTCTCATTTTGGGGTACCAGCAGCTGCGTGTGTTTGTGTGTGTATGTATGTGCAAGGGTCTTTCAATCTGGGGCACCAGCAGCTGTGTGTGTGTGTGTGTGTGTGTGTGTGTGTGTGTGTGTGTGTGTCTTTCATTCTGGGGGCACCAGCAGCCATTTCTTGAAATAAGGGAGCAATACCCTTGCTCTTTCTTGCAGGAAAAGCCTGAAAAAATAGTGCCGGAGGAAACTGCATTTGAAGAAATCGAGAAAGATTTTCAGGAGGTTCTCAGTGAACTTTCAGGAGACAAAAGTTTGGAAAAATTCAGGATTGAATATGAGAAGCTTCACGCCATCATGAGAAAGTCTTACGACAATGAGAAACGGCTCATGGCCAAATGCAGAGAGCTGAACGCGGAGATTGTGGTGAACTCCGCCAAGGTTGCCACAGCCCTGAAGCTCTCTCAGGACGACCAGACCACCATCGCGTCTCTTAAGAAGGTCAGTGATCTAGAAACATGCACTCGCATTTCAGACATCACTCATCCATTATACTGACAGCCCTCTGGCTGGTAAGGCATGAGTTATTAGATAAAAATGCATGCAATGTAGATATTCACTAAGCCTAGGGAAGAGTATTCGTTTAGAAAGAAAGTAATTAACCCTGGTGAGGTTTACCATGCTGAAAACAAATGGAGAATGTTACTACATTTTGCTGCCTAGTTTCTGTAAAATAGTGGCTTATCCAAAAGATTTAGAGCTACGGTTCAAAGTTCAGAGCCTCAGGTTGTTCTCTCTGATGCAAGATGATTATACACCTGATTGTGTGTGTGTGTGTGTGTGTGTGTGTGTGTGTGTTTGTGTGTGTGCAGATGCATGTGTGTGTGCACATGTGTGTGCACGATCATGTGTCTACTCATGCGGAGGTCAGTGGCTTACTGTTGTTTCTCAGATGCTGTCCACCTCGTTTTTAGTAGTAGGGCTACTCTTCAGCTTGGCGCTTCCATATTAGACCAGACTGGTTGGCCCATTTAGAGCCCCGGGTCCACCTGTCTCTGCCCCCCTAGCACTGGGATTGAAGTGTGTGCTGCCAGTAGAATATGGGAGGATAACTTAAGTCATTGTGCTTTTGTGGAAAGTGATTTATCCACTGAGCCATCCACCATCCTGATATCCTGTTAAAAGTATTTTTTTACATCTCTACTTTTCCTCTTGCTCTAGGAGAGATTGTTTTGTGAGTTCTCAGGCCGTTCTTTTCCTGGCCACTCTTCTCAGTGCCCTTTCCATGTCTCTTAGTTTCCCCCAAATGCTCTTGTAGGAGAGCCAGAGACCCAGGCTTGGGGATCTGGAGCGAGCCAGCCTTTGTTCTGCATTGTGGTTTTCATCCTGAAGAGTGTTGCATTTTCTTGAAGATAAAACATCAATGTTCCCTGTTGATCTCAAAGTCATAAGAGGTTGAGATATATTAATTTATAATTAAATCTCTAGCTCTGAGAAATGATTTGTGAATGTTTCAGGTAATTCCTTTGAAAGCAAGCAATCAGATGTCACCCAATTCAAATTAACTTCCAAGACCAGTACAAGATAGGGCTGACCTGCTTTCTTAGAAACGACTCTCCTGTAGCCTGACTTTCCTCTACTGTCATTTTCTTCTTCTTGCCGGAGACGTAATTTAAGGAAACTGTAATTCATTTTATAATTGGAAAAACACTTTTCATTATAAACTTTAACACTGGAAACGAAAGTCACAGACTGATGAAAATCTAATTAGTGAAATTGGTTTGGCTAAAACATTATGCAATCGTATTCTCAATTTAGATATCCTTCACTTGTTTTGCCCGGATGTGCATACGGCTACTCCACCAGGAGAGAGCCCACAAATTGACGTTTTGCTTTGAGTCACTAAGGGATGGACTGTGGTTACACAAGCGGACTCTCTCTGTGTGTTAGAATAGCAAACTTGAGTTTGCTCTTTTCCATCCATGTTATTCCTTGTCAACGTAAAAGCTAAATATTTTCATCTAAACTTTGTAGGTTTTTATTTCTATAAAGAATCCAAAATTCTGTCTGATAAAAATGTTTCGAGATAGTGAAATGGTGGGACAAACTCAAGGTTGTTAGAGACAAATGCACAGGCTGTTCCTCTACTCAAACAGCAGTGATTGACCTCTACGTGTGTCTATGTGTGTGTGTGTGTGTGTGTGTGTGTGTGTGTGTGTGTGTAAATAGTCTGCACTGCATTCACAGCAGTAAGGATGTCAGGGTTGGATAAGTCATAGTTCCATTCCCAGCTATGGGGTTTATTTTCCATCATGAGCAACTGTTTCTTAGAAAACAAGCTATCCTGAGACACACGGTGAGATTTTTCTCTCTCTTGAAATAAACCAAGAACCACAGCAGAGTGCTCATCTAACATGCACTTGGTGAGGATCTGGGCTTGGTCTTCTGAAGATAGGAAGTGCCAAGATTGCCGTGCACACCCTGGTACCAGCAAGAAGTGACCCTGTGCACAGTTCTAAAGCTGACCTGAGTGAACACACAGATATATATACAAACAAAAGCACACACACTCATATACACACACACATATGTAATAGAATATGTGTGTGTATATAATATATAATATGTGTGTATTTTTGTTATGTTAATATATGTACATATGTATATGTGTGTGTATGTATACGTATATAAAATGTTTCCAAGCTGGCCTTGAACTTGTTACATAGCCCAGGTTGGTCTCGAACTCATGATCCTCTTGCCTTTACCTTCCTGGTGCTAGGATTACAGGCATGCATCATCATGCCCCACTAAAATATATTTTTCTACTTGAAAAATAATTAAGAATTTTTCTATCTATTAATTTAAGGATTGGATCATCTTACAGAATGAAACCATTTTAAATATTTGTTAAACATATAAGTGCTCATTTTGAAGTTTGTGAATTTATCAGTTTATCAGAAATAATCCCTAGCACAGGGAAAGCCACGCCTTGAACTATGCTTGCTCTTCCTTGTTGGCTATTCATGCTAAACAATTCAGTCAGTCCAAACTCCTCATACTGCAGAAAACATGTCATTCTTTTCCGGTAAGTGACCGCCAACTGTAGTCGCAGGGCCGTTCCTTGTGCTAGTTCTTTGTGCGTCTGGAATCCCATTTGTTTTTTGTTTTGTTTTGTTTTTTGTCTCACTGATATTCTCTGGCCCATCAGGAAATTGAAAAGGCCTGGAAGATGGTGGACTCGGCGTATGATAAAGAGCAAAAGGCCAAGGAGACAATTCTTGCCCTGAAAGAGGAAATAGTGAACCTGACCAAACTGGTTGAGCAGGGGTCCGGACTGTCAATGGATCAGGACAGCAAGTAGGTCAAGAGCTTCTTGATAGTGTGTGAACTAGCCTCTGCCTTGTAGTGTGCTGCAACCTGGTGCAGGCTGGCACGGTTAGCTGGGATTAAAGGCATGCGCCCCTGCTGCCCGACTCCTGTCTTTACTTATTTTTAATATTTTATTTGTATAGGTGTTTTGTCTGAATGAATGTCTGTGCACCGCTTACATGCCCGGTGCCCATGGAATCTAGAAGATGGCATCAGATTCCCTGAGAATGGAGGTACGGGTGGTTGTGAGCCACCATGTGGGTGCTAGGAATCAAAGCCAGGCCTTCTGGAGGAGCAGCCAGGGCTCGTGACCACTGAGCCACCTCTCTAGGCTCTCTACCCTTTCTTTTTAAGACTCCCTTTGTCTTCCCTAAAGAGTATATTACATTTCTTTCTTGAGAATTGTACTACAGTTTTTGAGTAAGAGGTTTTAGGTTTATCTGTTATTTTATCCTCTTACTCTTTAAATATTCACACACACACACACACACACACACACACACACAGCTGCTGAGTTCACTTAGTGTGTAGTTCACTTGCTTATATGTATATGTGTTTAGGACTGAGCACTTGGTGTTGGATAACCTATCAAGAGGCTTCTACCAGAAGATTGATTCTCTCAGCAACCACTGATCACCTGCAGCTCTTCATCGAGGGGTGGGGCCTTGTGAGATCCACCCCACCCTCTATGATAACACGCCTCAGGGCGCTGTCATTTTTAGGACTGGTCTAGGCAGACATATTGCTGGTAATTCATGGGTACAGCTTCCCTCTCACATACAGAAGACACTATCTTGAAGCAGACGTCCCGGACCTCTGGCTGTTACACTCTTTCTACCTGCTCTTCTGCAATCTTCCTCGGCTGGTCCTTCAGGGCAGAGTGGGGTTGTAGATGTGTCGATCGGGATTGGAAACCCCGTGGCCAGTTGTTCTTTGCCTTTTGACCAGTGGTGTCCTTCTGTACTGGACTCCCTCTGCTACAGACAAAGCGTCACCGACGAGGGGCGAGACCTACACTTACCTGCAGTGTAAGGAGAAGAGGCTTAGAATGCAGTCATCTCTCTTAAACTTGTGTAGAGTGGACCGTTGGCCTCTCTGGCCCCTCCCTGCACTCTCACCCATCCTCCGTGATAAATCCCCATCTTTCCCTACCTGCTTAGACTCCAGGCAGGCCCGGGATGCTCTTCCCCTGCCACTTCTTCATCCCCTAAGCTTTGTCTTGTCGATGATTTGGCTTCCAGTGGCTGGTGCTGCTGCCTGGCCCGCACCCCTACTCTCTGCTGGCCCTGTCTATAGCCATACTCTCTCTCTCTCTCTCTCTCTCTCTCTCTCTCTCTCTCTCTCTCTCTCCATCCTTGCAACACCTGCTCCCATCCCTGCTTGTCTACCTATACAAAGAGGATAGAGGACAGATTCCTTAACATGCCGTTCCAGACCTTTCACACGTCTGCTGTGATTAGCTTCTCTGGCCTCATGCTGAGTGAGACCCTGCCCTCCCTCACTGTGTATCACTTCTATCTTTGCACAAGCGTTTCCCCTCTATGCCAAAGATGCCCCATCTCCATTCTCCCCTTGATAAGCAATATTCATCCTTTAAAACCCATCTGGAACACCATTCTTACTTTGTCATAATCAGCATTTCTATCCTGCGTCCCCTCCACCTCCAGATCTCAGTGAGTAGTCTGGGGGAAGAGCTACAGTATCCCCTGTTTCCGCAGACTCCAACATCTACCGGAACACCTTTACCTACTTAAGTTCTGAGTTCCCGAAAGAAGAGAACTTTAGCGTCTATCTATCAGGGCACACAAAGTCTCACACCAGAAGCAGCTCCACATCCTTGACCCTCTTAACCAAACCTAATGTCGCTCGCTCAGTTTCTTGTATCTTCTTCCTCGATTGGGCTAACGTTGATGTCATATATACAGGCATTGAGGGAAGGAATAGGAAAAACACCCATATGGTCTCTGTAACGATGGACTGGTGGAAGATCCCCTTCCGAGCTGTGTGAGGGAACTGATGGAGACAGGAGGAGTGGAAGAGGGTGAGGAGTGTGGTGTGCGGAGCGGGTGTCGCTTGGCGTGTGAGCTTCAACGGTGCGCTCCGTCGAGGCTCGCTGTCTTCAAGTCAGCCTTAAGAGTTGGCGTTTCATTCCTGCAGATGCATGTGGCATGGGTTTGAAGGTTACTTATGAAACACCTACATCATAGCAAGGGTACCGGTGAAATGAAAGCTGTCAAATTCCTGTGTTTTGAGCCATCGCCTGATGACCATCAGCTGCAGGAATCTGTGGGGCATGGTCTCAGCTTGCTGCTGCCTCCCTCGGATTTGCCCTGCCGCAGAGGCCCCTTCAGACTTCACACTCAACAAGCACTAATTCCGCGGCCAGACACGGCCAGTCAGATGGGATGGGTTTTGTAACGTGGAGCTATTTGGCTTACAGTTCAAATCAATGAGTATTATCACAGGCTCTTCAAAGGTCGTCAGCATGCCTGATTTTCCAGTTCCTTCTGGGGAATGTTTTCTCTGGGCTGCACCCCTTGGGATAAATTAATTTCTTTGGGTGGATTGGAAGAAAGCGGGCGATGCATATAATTTGGTTATTTCTATGCTTTATTCTATACGTTTTTAGCTGTCAGCATAGTCCCCAGTGGATACATGAGATAACTAGTCCCCTAAATTGACATCTCCACAGGGCTGGCTCATTATAAGAGTTGACAATAGCAACATGGTCTTTTTGTAACAGATCCAAGTAACACAGAGGTACAGGAAGAACCCACACTCCCAACTTTTCTACCCAGAAATTCCTGATCTCAGAGATAATTGATAACATGATTAGTATCTGTCTTTTTAGAAGTGTCTGTAACACACACACACACACACACACACACACATACACACCCCGCACAGGAGTAGACAGTATACTTTACTAAAAATAAAAAGAGGATCTTATTGTATTTATTATCTTTGTCCTTTCTTTTTATCAAACTCCTCGCCACCAGCTCCCATTCTTGTCTCTTAAGGCGTGGACAGTAGTGCGCGCCACGGACCTCCCAGGAAGCCAGACCTGGGGACAACGGGATGGACCCCTGAACAAATGGCTACTTGGTCTGACTCCCGTGTTCTTCTTGTTCAGCATCCGAGATTTACTGAAGTTCAAAGAAGAGGTGACGAAGGAGCGCGACCAGCTCCTGACAGAAGTGGTGAAACTGCGGGAGAACCTAGCTCTGACCATCGAGAAGCAGCAGGCCGCAGAGCAGGCCAAGGAAGAGGCAGAGCAAGCCATCAGTCAGGTCTGCACACCACTTCCGCTTCCGGGGGCGTCGGTCCTCTCAGAAATAACCCCTTAAGTCCCAACCAAGTGCTCTCTGTCCCGACTTGTTTCTCTGGCCCTGTCTCTTGATCCCTTTATGCCCAGGGTTCTGTCCGAGCAGTCATTAAGGCCGAGTGTGGCTCTGCTTGAGGTGTGGGCTCAGGCATTGTCCCTGCACCAGACACAGAGCAAGATTTCCCTCGGCTTTGCCCTATTTAACTCACAAGATAAATCACAAGAGCACACTCTTACAAGAAAAGGCATTCTTGAGCACAAGATAACAAAAAGGGCTTTTCGGGGCTGGAGAAATGGCTCAGTGGTTGGGAGCTCTGGAAGGTCTTTCAGAGGTTCCAAGTTCGATTCCCAGCAACCACGTGGTGGCTCGGGACCATCTATAATGGGATCTGATGCCCTCTCCAGCACACAGGTCACAGGTGTATATGCAGAGAAAGTATGCATGCATATGCAATAAATAAAATAACTTTTTTTTTTTTTAAAAGAAAAGGGCTTTTCATAGGTTTTGGACATCAAGGTATAACCACAGTGCTTGGCTTAACAACACCCATGATCAAGTTACACAATTTTTTGTTTCTAGTAACTGGCCTCTCCTAATGCAAAGCTGGATAGCCTAGGACTGAGTGTTCTGCATTTGGTTAATATTTATAATATCATTGGTGAATTTGTTGCCTGCAGCCAGGGTAGCCCTTTTGGTGTCAAGGTCCTGAAAACCAACACAGAACATACCTGAGTCTGTGAGCTTTGGGCCCAGCATGCCTGTCCCACAGAGGCTGTACAGTCGAAGCATGCTGCAGGCCAGGCGCTGCGGATGCAGGTCATGTCTGATGGAGACCCGCCAGAGGGGGAGGGCTCATCTCTCCTCTCTCTCTCTCTCTCTGCCTTTCCCCGCAGTTCCAACAAGAAATTCAGCATCGTCAGAACGAAGCTTCCAGGGAGTCTCGGAAGAAGGAAAAGCTGGAGAAAGAGCTCAAGCAGATCCAGACGGACATGGACGGGCGGCAGTCGGAGATCAAGGCCATGCAGCAATACATGCACAAGAGCAAGGAGGAGCTGCAGCGGCTGGAGCAGCAGCTCAAGGAGCAGAAGGTGATGCGGCCTCCTTTCTCCTCTCCTCTCTTCTGCTCTCCCCCCCCACTCCCATGGTCCTTCCCACCTCTCCCCTTCCCCTTCCTTCCCCTCCCCTCCCCTTCCCCTCCCCTCTACTTCCCTCCCATCTCCTTCCCCTTCTCTCCCCATTCCCTTCCCCCTTCTCTCCCCTCCCCCTTCCCTCCCCTCCCCCAACCCTCTCCTCCCTTTTCTCCCCTCCCCCTCCCTTCCCCTCTCCTCCCCTCCCTTCCCATCTCCTTCCTTTTCCCCTCCCATTTCCTTTCCCTCCCCTCTTTCCCCTTCCCTCCCATCTCCTTCCCCCTCCCCTCCCTTTCCCCTTCCCCTCCCATCTCTTTCCCCTTCCTCTTTTTCTTCCCTTCCCCTCTTCTTCCCTTCCCATCTCCTTTCCCTCCCCTCCCCCTTCTCTTCCCTCCCCTCCCCTCCCTTTCCCCTTCCCCTCCCCTCTTCTCTCTCTTTCTCCCCTCCCCCTCCCCTCTACTCCCCTTCCCTTTCCTTTCCCTTCCTTTCCCCTCCCCTTCCATCCCTTCCCCCTCTCTTTCTGCTAGGTTCTCATGTAGCACAGGCTGGGTTCATTATGAAGCTTAGACTGGCCTTGAACTTCTGATCCTCCTGACTCCCAACTCCAAGCGCTAGGATTACTGGCATGCACCCCCACACCTAGTAAGGTTGATGCTGGGGACAGACCTTAGGCCTTCTTGCATGCTAGGCAGCTCCTCTACCTACTGAACTGCAGCCCGAAGCCTACATTTTTTTTTTGTGTGTGCGTGTGTGATTTTTTTTTTTCTTCCTGGAAGATCGGTACAACTCAGTGGTCATGACAGTTGCTACTCATTGGTGTGACTGAGCTTTGAATAACAAGTTTTTTTGCGTGTGCGTGTTTTGCTCACATGAATACCTGCCTCCCACATGCATGCCTCGTGCCCTCAGAGGCCTCAGAGGCTGCGAGATCTGAGTGGGGTTACCTAAAGCCGCCGTGGGTTGTAGGAACCCAGCCTGTGCTCTCCAGCTGCTGGGGCAGCTTCTCTCCAGTCTCAGATGTGATGTTTCCGATGGGATGCTTAGGAACCGGTTTCCTGCTCCCAACCCCCACAGGTATTCACAGACAGCTGTTCCCTCCTTTTTGCATTCTGGGCACTGAGGACAGGATTTTATGCTCGCCAGCCCAGCACTCTGCCGCTGAGCTCTCTCCCACCCTCCATTTTTTTTTTCTATTGTCATGTCTGATTTTGAGACAAGGGGTCTCCCCAGGTTGCTGCCAATCTTGGACCTAGCATTCCCCTGCCCCTTGCCTACTGAGCAGCTGGGGCTAGAGGTCTCAATCACCATGCCTGGCTTTATATGAGTTCCCTTGAAACCTTTCATGGATGGACGACGTACTCCCACGTGGACCAGCATGCCTGTCACCAGCAGGCGGCTGCACGGTCCTGCCCTGCTCACTTGCAGTCAGCTCAGGAAACCGACCCCCCTGAAGGCCCTGCGCCTCTCTCCTCCGCTGCTCTACCGTCTCTGAGGCTCTAAGGAAGTAAGGGTTTTGCCTGAGACAAACGGCAACCTGGGTACACCTTCCCCCATCTTGCTTTGGCGACATCCTGTTGGTTACGTGGTCGCCATGTAGTGATGGATCTGAAGTGTCCATTGGGGACACGATTCAAAGCACACGGACTGTTCCCATTCACTATTGAATGCAACTCCTCTGTGTGCCAGGGTCGTGTTCAGTGTGCCCTGTGGGGACACTATCAGCACAGACAGACACGCCTGACGTCATCCCTTCACGGCTCCCATGGACCATTAGTCTTCAATGCTGTGGGATGAATGGACGGATATACAGCATTCATTCCTTCCTTCCTTCATTTATTCAAGTTTAGAAAGCCGCCCTTAATCTTCATGTATTTGAAATAGAGTCATGTTTCTAAATGTTCTTCCTCTTGTGGCCCTTTAAGACTAGACAGATATTAATGATTTTAATCTGTCTTTTCTCTTTTTCTTCTCCTTCCCTCAAGACACAGCTTAGCCTAGGCTAGCCTTGAATTTGCAATTCTTCTGACCCAGCCTTCCAAGTCCTGAGATTACAGATCTATATCACCCTCCTATTTCATTCCTTAAAGAGACAACACATTTAGTTAAAAGAGTCTTTCCCTAAAAGTATTTTTTCCTCTTACGAAGTTTGTTTATTAAGGACTTGTCAGGGCACACAGAACTTTTCTACTTAAAAAGAAGATATTAGAATACATTTCTTTGTCATTTGTGCCTTATTAATTTTATATAAAGTCTGAATTCAAATGAATAATACACAGGGCACAATCTTCAGGAGGGGAAAAAAAATCCACAAGGCTTCTTTGAACATGAAATTTAAAAAAGAAGAAAAAAAAACAACTTTGGGCGTCTGGGTAAAACAAAGGTTTCTATATAATAGTGTCTAGGAGCCATAGAAAACAAAATTTCATCTTTAGCAAGGTGACTCCATTTTGTTTTGTTCCCAGGGAAAGGGAATTAGATGTCTCTTTCTGGGCGTTGCTTTCTCTCACAAGGAAGGGTATTTAAAGCAAGTGCCTGGTTTCCCCTTCTTCCTTCTGCTCCTTTGTTATCCCTCACATCCTTAGAATTTCCCCAGCAGAAATTGCATTTTCAGATAGAATCCTTTGCAGTTTCAAACCGCGCCTGCGCACAGCAGGCCCTACATCACTCCACCGCTGCACCACGGTTTCCGGTTTCGACTTAAGTGGGATTAGAGGAGAATTGTCTCTGGGTGGTGTTGGGGACCCGTTCTACTCAGGAAAATGATGAAGGCATGTTAATGCAGGATTTGCTTCTGAGGCCACAGCTTCAGAGCCCCAGAGCTGACAAAACCCATTCGAGTCTCTAGCTCATTTGCAATGATTATTGAAATTGTTGCACGTGCAGAGCCTGCCAAACCGCAAACAGACATTAAAATATTTATCCACCACCTGTGAACAAGACTTCCCAAAGGCTTGCAGGGAAAAAAAAGCTCACTGTGTTATTCATTATAAGCCATGGGTTTCCTCGGCCATTTAACATTCATTATATTTGAGTGTGTTAGTGCTTTCACTGGGGCTAAAGAAATTTTCCTGTAAGACGAAAAGGACTGTGGTAGGTATCTTCGCAGGAGGTTGTGGGCTTCTCAGGAGGTTGCAGACACAGTCATCAGGTTAAGAGGCATTAACCAGCTCCCTCACTCCCCCGTGCCTTTCAGATACTGAACGAGAGAGCCGCGAAGGAGGTGGAACAGTTTCAGATGCGGAACGCGAAACTCCAGCAAGAGAACGAGCAGCACACGTTGACTTGTGAGCAGCTGTCCCAGGAAAACCAGCAGAAGGCCCTGGAACTCAAAGTAAACACCGCGTGCATTCTGGTCCCTAGCGCTTCTCTGTGAATGGAAGTTTGCCTGGGCCGTTGGAACCCGTACATTTAGCCCGAGGGGGGAGCCTCCGTACAGAGAGGCAGGTGCAAGCCCACAGTGATCACCTCGGGCCTGGAAACCTGGAGTCTGATGACTTCCTCTCTTACAGAACTGATCATATGCACATGTAGAAGGGTTCTCAAGCAAGCGCAGATGCTCAACTCTGTAATTAGCCCATAGCTAGAATCCCTTCACTGCTTGTACAATAGAGAGCTTAGCTTAGAGGTTATTGTTTGTAAAGAGAAGGTCGCCTGGGAGAGCTGGGCCATAGGCTGGCACTGTTGGCTATTCCAGCATTGTAGAATCATGTTTGTTTTGGATTTAAACTACTGTCTAATGCATATTTCGAGCAGTTTTCCCTTCTTTCGGTTAAGAGTGCTTGCGTATGAACTTTGCATACGCATTTGACACTAAGGTCTGTGTCACGTGCCTTTGTGATTAACAGACAGCTCTACATTTTTCACTTTGGTTCTGAAAGGAAAATCAATATCCCCTATTTTTACTATAGCTGGACACTGGGCATAAAACAAATGGCCTACCAAGAATAGCTAGTGTATAGATGTGAGAGGTGAGCCAGGCCACTTTCTGTATTATATCCTCTTTGGAGAATCTAAAGAGGACACACACACACAGACACAGACACAGACACAGACACAGACACACACACACACACACACACACACACACACACACTATGAATCTTGTTTTAAATGCATACCCCAAAGAAGAGGTTCTCCCCGCCCCAGGATTTTCTGAAGTGTAACCATGGAGTCTGGATTAAAGGCTACATAATTAGACACCACACCACTGAACAGGCTTTACAATCAGCCGACTTGAGCCTTGTAGCGTCTAAGGTAAAGAACATCTAGAAGAGTCTGGAGTGAGTAGATTTGGAGTTTGTTCTTTATGACCCTGTAGTAAGTGGGAGCAGACCTGAGATGGCCACTTTAGTCAGAATGATGTTAGCCCTTGAGGTGAAATTATAGTAAGGAAAAAAACTGATCTCACTAGTTCTTTTCTTTGATAACATGAATGAGACATCTGGAAAGATGGACAACTTTTGTTACATCCAGAAATTTATGGAATTATGTTTCTAGTAATAACCCAGAGGTAACATGAGTAGCTAAATTTCTCTCTTCCTTCTTGAGAGTTAAGGTGATTGCCTAAGAAACCTGAACTCCTTTATCATTATTTTCCTAGTTATTTAAAACGGGAAAAAAAACTTAAAAAAATTATATTTTCCCTGCATGTATGTCTGTGTACCACATGCATGTCTAATGCCCACAGAGGCCAGAAGAGGATGTTGAATGCCTGGGATTGGAGTTTCCGTGTGGGTGCTCAGAATCAAACCTGGGTCCTCCGGAAGAGCAGCAAGTGCTCTTAAGCACTGAGCTCTCTCTCCAGTCCTTGATGGCAATGTTTCTTTAAACTGTGAATTTAATTTTAAATAAGAAAAAGCCCCCAAGCCTGGAGAGTTCCTTCGCTGCAGGTCATTCCTGACATCTCTTGCCAGCGTGTTGACTTGCTCATCCGTGCTACCGATCCTGGCCACCGGTCTGTTTGCACACCTATAGGCAAACACACGCTGCGGGAGGATGACTCTCCGGTGTGTGGAACTGGGCTACTATGGCCCTGTGGGTCCAGAAGAACGTTTAAATATTGTATGGCAATTTAGTAACCTTCTCAGAGAGATCGCTTTGTAAGCTCGTGAAAACTGCCAGTCAAATCCAGCATTTGTATGCAGAACTCATATAACATGTGTGCACATAACTCGGTATTCTTGCTTGATTTTATAAATAGGTGGCAACTTAAAACATCAAGTCTTTTTAAATCAGCCTTTTCATTATTTTTATTTTATGCATCACGTACTTTAGGGTGCATAGAACAGGGGCCTTCAATTTCTCTAGAAACTGAACAATGTGTATACTTTGATCCAGTTCCATGGACCAACTACACTGATACAGAAATCTCTTCCTATTGGCTCTGAATTTAGTCAGTCACTGGCTCTTCCTTTGTAGAGCATTCCCAGCTAACTCTGCCCCCTAACACAGGCGAAGGAGGACGAAATCCACCAGATGCGCCTCGACCTTGGGAAGCTTAACAAAATCAGAGAGCAGATCCACAAGAAACTACACCTGATCGAAGACCAAAAGGCGGAAGTGGAACAGCAGAAGGAGACCCTGAAGAATCAGATCCTGGGACTGGAGAGAGGTAACCCACTATGCCCGTAGTTACCAGCATCTCATCGGTGACTATACAATTCGCAACCCGGGGACTCTGTGCGAGGGAGGGCGATTCATGCCACGTGACATCAGACGGCATTCCAACTGGAGCCCACCCCCATCCATCCATCCCCCCCCCAGTCTCCAATACCGTATACTTTCTTTACTTTCCAAATCCTTCCTTCCATAGGTTCTGTTGGCACCAAGCAGGTCTAACCTAAAGTACTGTTCAATATTTGCCACTGAAATAAATAACATCTAAAAATCTTAGGTCTTTCCGTAGAAGACGAGGAATGTGTTGAAATGAATGTCCTTGATAAATAAGATCTGGGGTTGCTTGTACTTCAGAGGTATCCAGCACAGAGTTAAGAGCTTACTAGATGCCTCGCATTATTTTTCTGAACAGCAATATAATTAAAAACTGTGGGACACTGGTCAAATCCCGTGTGGCAGAAACAGCTCTGGACTTTAGAAAGAGACTCTGCGTATGCATTCTGACTGTGTGATGTAAGAACACACTTTTTTTTTTTATTATTATTATAACACATGTGTCCTTTTAATTTCTTTACAGTTGTGTGCCATGAATAGCTGAAAGATACTCACAAAAGCACACTTTGCCTTGTTGCGGGAAATATTAAAAAAAGAGAGCTGGCCTAAACCCGTAATCGTGCCAGCGTGGCAACCAGTGAGTCACAGAGCTCACACTAGGCCACAGGGCCCCTACCCAGTGTGTCACACTCAGGGGTTCCTCCAGCTTGCCAACTCTCTGGCCCTGTGGGGCCTACAGGACCTCCACTGGGCCATCTCACTCACTCAGGGGCCCTCTGCTAGCCCTCTCTCCAGTGGGCCCACCACACCCCGCCCCGTTTTTATCTCGCTACCCCGAAATGTACACACACCCCACAACCAGTCATCTCACCACCTAATTTCCCGGTAGAATCAAGACTCTTAATGCTTAATTAACCGATCAGATTTATGTATAAATAATATTACAGTCTACAAGATGTCAATATAATAATATTAGAGCCAATTGATAATGATAAAAGCTTTATCACAACATTTCTAACCTTGTGAATACATAGCTATTTGTTGCTAGTAAAGGCCACACAGGTATATCTTGGCTCTTCCCCCTACCCCTCTGGGTCTCTCTCTCTCTCTCTCTCTCTCTCTCTCTCTCTCTCTCTCTCTCCCCCACTCTTAGCTCTGCCCCTTTTCCTGTCCAATCACAGACCTTCTCTGCACTAATGTAATTGGACAGGGGAAAAAAAAATCCTGTGACATTGCCTCTCTGCAAGTTATACAAAATCTAGGTCTCTAGATATTGCTATTAGACGTACTTGTCAAGTGTGCTTTCGGGAGCCCAGCTGCTGGAGAAAAGGAAACTTCCAAGACAGTGGGAGGTGGTCTTTCACTGAGTGGTAGCTGCAGGTTAGCTCAGGTTAGCTCAGCAACTTCTCCGTGCATCTGTTCTGTGAACTGGGACAGGCCATGAGCTAACACTGGGCCCGGGGAAGACCCGGCTTGCAGGACGCTCACAGGGTAATGAGGATTTACAGCCTACAGTCTTCCATAGCAGAAATGAAGAGCAGTGGAGCCTTTAGAGCACGCAATTGGCCAAATGAGACCAAAACAGGTCCATGTTTTAATTTTCCTATGTTTGCCTTGCTGTAATTGTAAGCTTTGAGATCATTCTATTGTTCTGTCTCTGTCTCTCCCTCCCTCCCTTTCCCTGATTTGACTATATGTATATATTCAGTTTTTTAATGTTTATAAGTGTTTTACTTGAATGTCTGTGTACCATGTGGATATCTGGTACCCTCAAAGGCCAGAAGAGAGTATTGGATCCCTGGGACTGGAGTTACCGACAGTTGTGAGCTGCCGTGTGGGTGCTGGGACTTGAACCTGGGTCCTCTGAAAGAGAAGCAAATACTCGTAACCACTCAGCCATCTTTTCAGTTTCCCCGCAGATATTTTTAATCTATTGAGCATTGGATCAAATTCTTTCCCCATTTATGAAAGCCAGTATGTTTCCTTTTTTGGATTTTTTCATATGTACTATTGAGAATATCCTTTCTTGGGGACTTTTTGTTTCCTATAACATCTTGCTATATTTCCCAGGAGAGTTTTGAATTTCTGGCAGGTCTCCAACATGCAGCCTCCCAAATAGATACTGACGTGTCCCTGTGGGACCTCTCTCTTTTGATGCATCTATCAAAGAGCAGTGTTAGCTATATTTGATAGGAGCATGGGCCATTTCTATTTTAGGATTTCCTACAATAACATCCGAGAAATGATCTGCAAACTTTCTAGAATTAATAAGAGATTTCAATCAGGTAGACGGCTATAAAATATATGTAGCTACCAGTAGCATTTTATATATATAAAAAATTAGCTAGACTCCTCTTCCACAGCAGTAACTAAAGTAATAAAATATCTATAAACAAAGTTACAAATGTGTCTATGAGACCTATATATAAAAAGCTACAGAATTCCACCGAGGGGCATAAAGGAAGACTTGGCAAATGGAGAGATGTAACAAGTTCTAGGTAGTTACATTTTACAATTCTACATATCTACAGATATAAGGAAAAAAAAGATCTAAACAGCGCAAAGACCTTTGGTCCTGTGGCTGGCTTAATCTCTTTCAGTTTCCTTTCCCATCTCTTTAGTGGGACCAGAAGATTCTCATCCTTGAGCTAGAGAGAAGGTCTCCTGTCTCTCAACTCAGAGGAGCTGCCCAGCTACAGTTGAGCACACAAAATGATTTTTTTTTTTTTTTTTAAAAACCACTTTGGCTTAGTTTCATTCTCCCTTGGAGCCACTCTAAATTCATTATTGTTTTCCTGGTAATTTAGAGGTGGAGTCTTCAAAGAAGCAAGCGGAGCTTGATAAGAAGGCCATGGAGGAGCTTCTGAGAGAGAGGGACATACTGAACAAGGTGAGCTTGCTTCCGCAGTGCTGGTGAACAGTGCCTTCCTCCTGTGCCTGCTCAGAGTTGTCAGGGAAAGACTCTCTGGAGCGAACAGCGACGGATTAGAATAAATGATGCCGCTCCAGTTTTCCTCTGGGCAGCTACTGGCATCCCTCCATTGTCTGGCTCGAACTGAAGCTACATTATCACCGCCCAGCACAAAAGGGCCCTGGAGAATTAGCCTACACACCGGCAGGCGTTTCAGGGTGTTTTTGGATTCAGTTCTCATTGCTGCCGTGTTTCTTGGCATTCTAAGTAGTTCATCAAATTTCTTAATTTAATATCTATAATCTAAAATCTGACTAATCCCCAAATTACAGGTGTGAGTGCTAATTGAAACATGCCTTTGAGGTATTAGGTGAGAAAATGACTGGTTGATTCGGTAAGTGTAGCCTTCCTTCTGCCTGTCTTTTCAGAATGCTACAAACTTAGGCCTAGGAAAATACTCTACTGGATTTAGGCCCCCACTTCCCCCTTTCTTGTGGACCAAGTGATCGAATGCAGGATTTCATATACTACATAGGATTTGGTTTTGTTTTCTCATCCTTGTCTTCTGTTCCCATGAGTTCATGGCAGTTTGAAGCTGAGGGGGAGGGGGATTGGGGAAGGTTTTGCAGACTTTGAATTTACCCACAAAGGCAGATTGTCTCTGCTACCTTCCCTCCAGAGCGTTCCCTCTTGCTGTGACAGACTTCTGAGGGTTTTTATCTCGGAAGAGAGAAGTCACAGGCCAGGATGGAAGGGCCAGACTACTTCTAGATAACAGGATGGATTTAGCTCGGGGCATGCTTCCCGTGCGTTCTCAGAAAAGAATAAGTTTTAACAAACCAGCTACATTTTCACTTGACGTAGACTGCAGAATCTTCCGGAATGGACAGATTAGATGTTTCTAAGGAAAAACATTCAGTAAGAAAATTATTGAAGTCTCTTCCCAATAGGCCTGTAGACTATGCTTTATTCTGCAGACTTCTGTCTAGGAGAATGTTCCATTGGATTTAGTCACCCCCCCCTTCTCCTTTCTTATGGTGCTGGAAATGGACCTTAGGGCCTCTCTCGAGCTGTGCAAATGCTCTACCACTAAGTCACATCTCCAGCTCTGGATTTAGTTTTTAAATTTATCTTTATCGCTCACACTGTACATATCTTTGTAAATAGCTAGTAGGTTTTCGGCCACAACAGGGCATGCTGCATAAGGGTTATTCCCCATTTCATTTGGCTCGATTCACAGGCCCTTTCTTCAGGGCAGGGTTTGCGGTTCAGGATTTTCCCAGACCATTGCCTGCATGAGGCCCAGTAGGCATGCAATCAACTTTATTGATTAATGAATTCTTTCCTCACTGACTTGAAATGCCAGTCTTCACGGAAAGAGAGTGACATTGTTTTGACGGTCAACGTGGAGCATCTATCAGCTGAGTATTGCGTGGGGCGACATTTATAAAATAAATGCCTCACCCAAGTGCCTGAACATCCACCTGACCTTGTGTGTTCTCTACCTCATTGCCCAGCTAATGTTTCGTGAGCATTTTACATGTTCTACTTCAGTGCTTATTCAGACATAATTGTACCTTGGGTTCCTTTAGGGATTAGAGAAGAAACTGTCAGGCACATCCTGGAAGCCCCAACCAGCTCCTGGAAGGTACGAGCGAGCTGGCTTGGTGATCCTGGGATGGAGCCTTCTTTGCCCACCAAGCTCTCAGGCTGACCTTTGCACCGGGGCACTGGAGACTTCAGGGAAACTTTAGGCTGGCTGCCCAGTTTTCATTGTTAGACTGTGAACAGGTCTTCTATAAAACTTGTGCTTTTATTAAAATGAAGTTTTATTTTACTAGTAACTTCCACGTAATAAATTACATATCTTACTCCAGATACAGAGGGATGCTTTGTTCATCTGTACATCGCCCTATCATCAAGTCAGGGCAATTAATGTGCTGACCATGTTAATGTTAAGATTAATTATCTCTTTTGTAGCAAGAATGTTCATATTATTCTCTTAGTATTCTCTCTACGCTTCCATTTCTTCTAGTAGTGATGTAAGAGTAGATTTTATTGGTCATTTGTTATTCATAGGCATTTGCATATTATTTATTTATTTTGTTCTTGTTGTTCTTTGGGCTTTTCCAGTGCTCTGGATACATCGAGCAAACACTGTATCATTTAACCATGTCCCTAGTCCTTATATTTTCCTTTGGAGACAGGGTCTCACAGCCTACACCAGCCTCCTGGAGCTCTCTGCCTCTGAAGTCATGATCTTCCTGCCTCTGCCTCCTGCCCAGAGCTCTGGGGTCACAGGTCATTATTGGGCTCGACTCTGCGCTCTTAGCGAGCTAGTTTTATTCTCCATTTCTAGTCAAAACCCAGTTTAGGTGCTTAGGTCTGGTGGCTCAGTCTTTACATGAAGGTCAGAGTTGGAATGGAAGTGGGTCCCAATCTTGGCTCTGCCGCTTCCCTGTGGTGTGAGCTCCCTGGCACATACCTTTATCCTCCGGGCCTCTCTCTCACTGCTAAGCAGGGAACAGCACAGAATACATTTGGGGTGTGATGGTTTGTTAGTGCCTTAAAATGTGCCTTGTGCAAAGCTCACAGAACGAACTCTTTATAATCACAGTGCAATGGATACATAGATGGATAGATGGATAAATAGATAGACAGACGGACAGACAGATAGATGGATGGACGGATGGACAGACGGATGGGCAGACAGACAGAGCGATAATTTTGATTCACACCAAAAGCAAGGCATCTGGCTATTTCAGAGATCGGGCCTGGGCTAACCTGAACTCCAGGTTCTCGCACACGTGAGTAAGGCGCCCGCTCTGCTGCCGTTGTTGTTTAGAATATGCTGAAGGCAGTCAGTGCGACCCAGAAGCAGGTGGACCTGGTGAAGCTCCACGAGCAAGCCAAGAGGAACCTGGAGGAGGAGATCCAGAACTACAAGGACGAGGCCCAGAAGCAGAGGAAGATCATCTTTCAGCTGGAAAAGGAACGGGATCGGTACATCAACGAGGCCAGCGACCTCACCCAGAGGGTAAGCCACACGGTGGGGCTGCGGTGTGCGGCTGCGCTGTTCAGCATTTCTGGTCACCGCGGTCTGTGGTTGGATGGTTTGTTCAAATGTTAGCCTACGGTGTGCATTCAGATTTAGGTCTTGTTCCAGAGCTGATCCTGGGCCAAACTGTGGAATGTACCATGCTCCTGTTCTCTCTCCTTTGTCTTTGCCCCTTGTCCTCTCTCCTTGTGGTTTCCTCTTCCCTGTTGCTCTGCTGTGTAGAAATCTAGCTCCCCGCCCCCGCCCTGCCCCTCCCCCGCCTCTCCCCTTCTTGCCCCGCCCCGCCCCACCCGGCCCCCCTCCTCTCCCCTTCTTGCCCCGCCCATGCCCCACCTCTCCCTTCCTGCCCCGCCCCCACCCCGCCCCGCCTCTCCCCTTCTGGCCCCCTCACCCCTGGTATGGCAGCATCATGTTTCTGGCATTGTCTTAATGAGGGTTTTCTTGCTGTGAAGAGACACCAAGACCACAGCAGCTCTTACGAAGGAAAACATTTAATGGCGCTAACCTAACAGTTTCAGAGGGTCAGTTCATTATCGTCATGTCCGGCAATACGGTGGCACACCGGCAGACATGATGCTAGAGTAGGAGCCGAGCGTTCTACATCTGGATGTGCAGGCAGCAAAAGAGACTGTGTGGCACACTGGAGGTAGTTTGAGAACTCCGTGCGCGCTCCCACAGTGACATGCTCTCTCCAACAAGGCCACACCTTCTAATAGCACCACTCTCCGTGGGCCAGGCATTCAAACGCACGCGTCCATAAGGGTCTTCCTTATTAAAATCACCACAGGCATCAATATTTTTCAGCCCTCTAGTCTCAACCTGTCTGTGATATACTTTGTCTCATTAGAACATGGAAGCCGAGCCTATTAGGAGAAAGACCCCTAATTACCCGATGTCACACTAAGTCGTGAGTCCCTCTTGTCCTCCGTGCCCCCAAGACACATCTTCAAAAAAAAAAACCATTTTGATTTTAGAGGGAGGGTGAACCTCTAACTCTACTGGTGAAGTGGCTGGCTTCTAGATGTCTCCTTGTGAACCAACCAGAGGGAGAAGGAAATATCAACATGGAGGAGCAGAGGTTTGGGCTTTGCTTTCTTAGCACATAGCTGGCCTCAGATAAGGCCAGCTAAGCGGTGGCTGTCTGCAGTGTAGTAAATGTCCTAGAGCAGAGATTCCTAAATTATTTACCCTCACGAAACCTCTTTGCCCAAGAATATTTTTCTTGAACTCAGCTACATAGAAATATAAATAAGTATGTAAACCAAGTATTGATGGATAGTAAGTCATGAGTGTATTTCAAAGCAGTTCATTGGTATACATGGATTGTTACCATTTCTTAAAGGTGAAAGCCAATTTGCATGCTAATGAGATGGATGTACTTGCTTAGTTTAACATACAGAATGAAATCTTGGTTGAGTATTTAATACTGTAGAACATAAAGCATCTTTAATGTTTTTTCCAAAGTTGATTGCTGTTTTGATTTTCATAATTGTCAAAGCTGGGAATGCCACCTCACATAAATATGTCATATAAAATGGCAGAAATATGTGTAAGGTCATTTCAGAAATCGTTGGAAACTCTGTCCTAATCCTAAGTCAAAATTCATGTAATGATTATTTTTAATGAAATTCAGGCCAGCCACTCAAACAGTAATGCTAAAAAACAAAACAAAACAAAACAAAACAAAAAAACAAAAAACAAAAAACAAAAAACAAAACAAAACAAAACAAAACAAAAAAAACACAAACATTTTAACAATACAATTGATGCTTACATTTTGAGGAGTATAGAAAAATATCAAAAGTCTTTGTTTTCCATAATTCCTTTTCTGTAAGGGTAGAAAAGTTTGTGTACACAAAAACTTTTGTTTTGTGGACCCCTGGGGGCCAGCCTGGGCAGGACCAGGCACTGAGATGGGACAGTGTCTGATGAAGGTCAAAGGCTGATGACCTCTGGCTTTTAAGTCTCTCTTAACTGTTCTGAGGCCAAAAGCTAATGACTTTTGGTAATTTCACAGAGAAAGAAGAAGGAAAGAAAGGCAGGCACACACACAGACACAGACACACAGACAGACACACACCACACACATTTGGTGGATGGAGCAGAGCCAGAACGGCCACACTTTCTTTCTCCTCTCAGCCTTTTTATGCCTTCTTAGACAAAAGTTCTTTATAAAATTACCTCACAGATAAAATGTTACACAAAAGGGGAGTTACAGAAGGGTGTTGATAGTAAGTACATAGCAGTGTTTCGTTCTACAAGCTCATTATAAGTCCAGAGCAACAGTTTCACGCGGTCCAGCTTTATTATCATGTGCACCTGTGGCCTTATCCTTCGACCTGACCTAGAATGAATGTTTCTCCTTGATCACCATTTTTTGCAAGCCTATTTATCTTCTTATTGTAATGTATGGAAGCTCATTTCATTTCTCATTATGCATCCTTTACTTACTACTCAATGAGGAAGGGGTACATTCTATTATTAATTAATTAATTAATTAATTAATATGAGTACATTGTAGCTGTCTTCAGACACATCTTCAGAAGAGGGCATCAGATTCCATTACAGATGGTTATGAGCCACCATGTGGTTGCTGGGAGTTGAACTCAGGACCTCTGGAAGAGCAGCCAGTGCTCTTAACCGCTGAGCCATCTCTCCAGCCCCACATTCTATTCATGATTCTAACTTTACTACATCATTCTGGCAAAACGACTGATACCATCTCCTTACATTTTCTTCCTAAAATTACTTGAATTCTCTAGGGTCATTAAATCATCTGAATAGCATTAATTCATAAAAGTTGATCTTCATGTTGATCTGCAGGAAATTTGCCCAATAGGGAGGGCTGATGCCCAGGAATCCTTAGACTATGTAACGGTGGCAGAAAGGAACATCAGCAGCAGGAAGCAATCCTGGGACGAAGTCTCTGGGACTGTGCCTCTCCATAGTGTACAGCTATGCAAATGGTGAGCCATCTCCAGGAAGCTTGCTTGCTGTAGCCTTCTTGATAGCTTCTATCAAAAAGCTCTGCAATTTGTGGCATGTCACAGTTTCAGATCTGAGCGAAGAGGCTCCAATCACTGTTCCCTGGTGATGAGTGCTCTGACATGCACAGTACAGAGTGCATATGTTCAGAACCAAGGCTTCAGCGAAGCTACACGATGTGTCCCAGGCAAGCGCTCCCAGAAGCACCTGGGGTTTGTCGTGCCTTTGATTGCTAATTGCTTTTTTTTTTTTTAAAGATTTATTTTATGTGTGTGTTTTGAATGAGTGTACCATGCCTGTGCCTGATGCCTGTGAGGCCAGAAGAGGGCATTGGATCTGCTCAAACTGTAGTTACGGATGGTTGTGAGCCACCATGTGCATGCTGGGAACTGAACCTGGGTCTTCTGTAAGAGGCACCCGTGTTTGAAACCACTGAACCATTTCCCCAGACCCCTCTAACAATTTTTGTTGTTGTGCTCTTGGAAACCTTTTGTTGTATTGTTGTGTTACTCCTCTCCCCCGATATCCCCCTGCCTCTGAATTCCATATGTGTTTGACCCACAGTTTTGCAAGACTGTCTGGAACAGAGGCCCAGGGATGGGGCAGGAGCTCAGAAAGAGGCAATGCGACTAAGAAGAAAATTTGGGGAAAACATTCATTCAATCTTTTTTGTCTCCCCCTAGCAAAATGTTGCCTTCTATAGAAACGTTAGCCTGTTTTCCCGCTTGTCAGTCAAATCCACTGAGAATTCTACAGTGTTGACCAAAGTGCTTGACTGTTTAAGCTCTGTCTTGTTTGCTGTTTGAATGAACTCTTAGAGACAATAGAAGGCTAGCAGCCGACGCGTGAATTGTATACACAGAGGGGAAACAAGCACTGGGAATAGAAAATCAGCGATCGCCATGGAGAACAAACTGAGATTTACAGAAACAGAGGAGTACCAGAGTAGTTGTTGAGGCCAACCCCGGCAGGCCCCCAAAGGACACCTCGTTTCTGAGCTGGGGTCTATGGAGTAGAGCGCACATCATTTCTGACTAATGGTTGACCCGTTTACCTACCCTGCGCAGAAACATCCCCTGTTCAGAGGTGGGAACTGCACAGTGTAGGCTCGGTGTTTCCAATTGTTTCCATCTGCCTGCACGCACTACGGCAAATAACTCCTGCGAGTCCGCTCCACAGCAACAGAGATCTATCTGTTCTTCAGCGAACTCTGCGAGGGTCAGCCTCAGCCCTGCACCACAGGAGGATCCTGTAGGGATTCTCTGGCCACTCAACCCAGTAGACCCCTGGGATTCTCTTCAGCTTAGACTGCCAAGGGTGGGGGTGGGGTCTGCCCATTCATACCCGCGGAGCCGGGAGCTGGGTTGCACCTGAGGGAAGCCCTGTGGGATTAGGCAGTGCCCAGACTTGAACATGAGAAATCAAGGATTACAGTTCTTTCTTTGTGGAAAACTGTCTCTCTCTCTGCTCCAGGCTGTCACCACCACCCCTGATCAGAGCTAACTCTTAAGAGTTCCTCCATGACTTCAAAAAATATTTTTAAAATCTTGTTTGAGACAGGGTCTTACTGTTCTTTACTTCCAACATCCGGGCATTGAGTGAGCACTAAGCAAGTTTTAAATGGGTACGTGGTGAGTTTTCTCTTCCTTTTCCTTTTTTATTTTATTTTTTAAAGTTACTACGGTTTCCATATAGGGTGGTACGTTTTTCTTGGCTCCCCTGAAAAGCAGGATTGTTGGTGCTGAGATTTACTGTCAGCTGTTTTTCACAGTTTCTGTTGTTTGAAGTAGATGGAGTTACACAAGATCTCACCCCAGCAATTTCAGTACAAATTCTTAAAACAGTGCTTATCAACTGCAATCTTTGTGTGTCTAGCTTTATTTGTCTTCCAACACATATGGACACATAGCATTATACACCCTCACTGACAAACACGAGGCTCTCTTCCATGCATTCTCTTTGTAAGGCATTAGGAACCAACCCCCAGGGTTGGAGAAAATGCCACCTAACTGGACATTAATGTTCACAAGAGCGATTACACACGTGCTCTAAGAGTATCATCTCGACTTGGGAATTTCTGCTGTACAAACCAAATCTAAGGAAAAATAAGGAGTGGAAAGAGTTTTATAAAAGAATGTTCTTTGTGGTATAATTTAAAGCAAAATAGAAGCCAGTACCCCGAGAGGTTAAACAAATTGTGCTGTGCTTGCCACGATTGTACGCAGATATCAAAAATGGTAAGCATGCTCATCACACGACCACGAGAACAAGGCAGAATTTTGCAAAGAGCTTTAATTCCAGTTTTATCTGTGTGCATACAAGAGGGCTGGGGGCATTTATTTTGGGGGTGTTTGTGAGGATTAAGTGACATAATACTTTAGAGTATTTGAAAAACTCATGGCTACACAATGAGATGAGTCCTGTGTAAATGATAAAGAAGTGGTTCTTCAAAATGGCATTAAAGTGGTGCTATTCTCAAGTTATTAAATGTCCAGAAGGTATAGACAAAGAGACTAAGATGAACGAGAATTCTAAGGCCAACAGAGGTGAACTGGAAAAGACCTAGGCCTCCACTTGTGGGTCTTTGAATTTGCTTCATCAGGGACATGACCTGAGAAAGTGGTCCAGCCTCTCTCCCTACTTCTCTTCCATGCCCAGGGTCCGTGTCACCCAGGACCCTATCATTGTCACTCTGAGCATCAGAAAGGGATGTGGAGGAGGGGCAGAATGAGTAGGAGGAATGTCTAGGGTGGTTATGGAGGCTAAGCATGCTAAGCATCTCCAGGCTGGGGGCCCAGGAAAGCTAGGGCACACGTCAGTGTGCACGCGAAGGCCCCAAACCTTCACGGTGAGGGTGGGGATCCCAGTGTGGGCTTCCTTCACAGAGCACAACCAGGGTACATCTGATGCCAGGGTACGTCTGATGCCAGGGTTCTGTTAGTGGAAAAACAGCCTCTGTTTGGTGAAGTGCCTGATACTCGCATGGGTATGAAAGGTACAGTTGTATCAGACTATGGGGGCATGCAAAAAGGCATAGGGGATGGGAGGAGCTTGGGCTGCAGACAGCAATGGGAGAAGGTGGAGAAACCAGAGAAGAGGACGAGGCAACGGAAATGCCAGCAGAGGCTTGGCTCTTCTCCACGAAGAACCAGGAGAGGGTTGCCAGGGGAGGAAGTCTGTGGCTCGGAAGAGGGAGGAACCAGTTTTGGCCTTAAAATCCTCGTTGATTTCTGAAGTCTAAGCCCTCAGTGATACCTGCTGTATTAACCCTGTGACTGCCATTGCACTTGGAGGGTAGGGACTGGCGGCAGACAGGGGTTGGGGAGTACAGGGGGCAGACACAGGATTGTGAGGAATACAAAGCGACCCTTTGCAGAAAAGCAACATCGTGCACAAGAGGCAGATGCCAACTGAGATTCCAGAAAGCGCTGACATTGGGAAACCAACGAATGGCAGACAAGTAATTCCTTCGCAGATGTATTGGAAAACATTGGGGGGGTATGTGGGGTTTCCTAGTACGCAGCACAGGGACTCTCGCTATCTTAGTTAGGTTTCTATTTCTGAGACAAAACATAATGGCCATTTTCATTTTATAAATGAAAGTGTTTAATTGGGCTTACAGTTACAGAGGGTTGGAGTCCATAATGGTTAGCAAAGGCATGACAGCAGGAATAGCCGAGAGTTACTTCTTCAAAGATTTATTTATTTCATGTGTGTGGGTATACTGTCGCTGTCTTGAGACACACCAGAAGACAGCCTCGGATCCCCATTACAGATGGTTGTGAGCCACCATGTGGTTGCTGGGAATTGAACTCAGGACCTCTGGAAGAGCAGGTCTCCATGAGTTATTTGCTAAGCAGGTATTCGCAGACTTTTTTGAGAGCATGAATGAAAAGCCAAGTAGGAAATTCCTATGAGCAAGTCAGAAAAACTCACTTTTAAGTGTCTAGATTAAATTATTCTTCAGCAATGTATTTAAATGCTTCACACTAGGGGGTCTGCTCTCCCTTAAAACGTGTGGAAAACATGCTACCCCTCCTGGGTATCAGGTCTGGATTTTCTTCAGGACGCGCAGCTCTGAGTGGTACCCAGATAACCTCCCTTTCCTTCTGGGCTGCAAACTCAACATTAACAAGAACCCCCTGTTCCTTTAAAGAAATGCTGAGTCTCAAATTCTGGAAGCCCTAGTGTATATTTTATTAATTTAACTTGGCATTTACAATGACAAAGAAGATCCCCTACAGTGCCAGAATTGGAAACTCAGCATCCCAAGCCTTTCCTAAGATGTTTACCTCCATCACAATCTGCCATAAAAGTGTTCCATGGTATACAAGCAGAACTCGCTCGATTCTCATTTCTTACTCAGGCCTGTAGTGCACTGAGGTTGTAGCGGACTGGTCCAGCCTGGGGTTGCTTGGACATGACTCTGGTATGTAGGCGTGACCCTGGTGGGAGCCACGTGTGTATCTTTTATTTACTTATGTATGTGTTCTTCACATGATAGAAGACATGCAAAGGACATGTGACTGTGCATGCTCCCTTTCCTCTCTACTGGGCCACTGCCATGACGACCATTGGTGATAACACATGACAGTCCAACCTCATGCACAAGAAAAAATACTTGTAAGAGTTTGTGGGACAAGGGGAGAGAGGGGCTATTTGAAGAACCATTAGATGTTCCACTCCAGGGTTTCTGCACTTGCTATCCTCATCTTTAGTCTTATAACTGGAGGAAGATAACAATCCTTATTCCCCATGTACACATGCATGAGCAAAGGTACTCTCCCCCATACAAGTACATTATGCATATATTATGCACACACACACACACACACACACACAACCCCACACCATAAATAAAAAATATTCTCCATGAAATAGATATCTTTGAAATGAAACAAACTACTCCTCTTTGATATTAATTTGCATTTTATATATAGTATCTTTAATTAGGTAGAACCTCAGGTAGAAGACATGAAGGAGACATACACAAACTGTAACTTTCTATGTGATACTGAAAGAAGTGGACTGTGTATTATCCCTTTCCTGGACTTGATTCTTATAAAACTCAAATGGATTGGTTAAGTACTTGTATTAGATACACATGACACAATGTAACCCATCATAATTATGGGGTAGCATTTATTTAATGGTTGCTGCTATGTGCTGGGCACTTACAGGACGCCACAAATGTGTATTCTGTCACTGAAATAAAAAACAGATGTATCTCTCTAAGCTTGTGATAGAGAATACAATAAGAAAGTAAGAAAAATGATAACAAATTTGCCTGTGGTTGGGCACCCTGGTCTATTTTGTTTCCAAACAGAGCATTTCCCAGCTCCATCAGGAAGGTGAAGGTGGTGGTGTCAGTGGGAGAATGTAGACACTGAGACAGAGGGCAGTATCCGAGAAGTTGACTGTACTGATGTCTCATCATAGCAGGCAGAGGCTTCCAAAGTCCGTGACCTACTTTCTCATCTGCCCGCAGTCAGACTCTTTCTACCGAGCTTTCACTCTTATTCCTGTTGGGAGGTCGTTTTAACAGAAAGAGAAGTAGCGGGAGGGGCTTACAGACACGGACTCTACCCCTTTTCTGCACCGGAAGTGTTTCTGCACCGGAAGTGTTCCGTGCTCCTCTGAAGGGGCCTGCGAATGCTGGCTGCTTGGATTCCTTGACTAATAAAACTTTACTAGACTTGACTGTGCCTGATCTCAGGAGTCGGTTTGGGCCATCTGAAAGTGTAATCAATTAGCTAACCCACAGCCCCACAGCTACCCCCGAGCCTCGTTGATACCTCGCTTTTAACAGGGACCAGTCTGGTGATGAGAATCTGGGCTGATGCATAGCACCCCAACACTTGCGGGTTATGAACTTCTGCGGGACGTTGGTTTGAATGCTTTGCACCAGAATGAATGGATTCAAAACACTTAGAGATAAATTGATTTGCAAACTCTCTTCTCCCTCAGCTTCAGTACTTCCTGCCTCTTCACTGTCCCTTTCATCCCCTCGCTATGGTGACGGATTCCCATGAGTCTTGGCTTCAGGACTCCAGACGTGAACTTGCGATTCTGTGCACGGTTGTGTGCAGAATGATGGCTGTGCTACATGGATGCTCAGAAAAAGAAATGTCCTTGCCAGCATCCTTTCTCCGGAGCATTATTCTGCCTGTGCAAAGGACCGTTCTTGTTACAACATCTCTCAAAGTGATTGAACAAGCAGGTTTTTTTTTTTTTTCTTTTCTGTTCTCTGATGTGCTGCTAGATATTCTGAATGCTGATGACACGGCTCAAAGCAGTTTCAATCTTTCCATTTCATTGACCCAGTGAGAATGATGTCTCATCAGTAAAGGGGATAACTTTCAGGATCTGTCTGTCTGTCTGTCTGCCTGCCTGTCTGTCTTCCTCCCTCTCTCTCCTTTTTCTTTCTGCTCCTCTATCCTCCCTCCTGTTCTTCCTCCCTCATTTCCTTTCTCTCTTTCTCTACCTTCCTTCCTTCCTTCCTTCCTTCCTTCCTTCCTTCCTTCCTTTCTTCCTTCCTTCCTTTCTTTTATTCTTTCTTCCCCCCTCTTTCTTTCTTACAATCAGGTAACAGATCCACTGATGAGTGCCTCGTGTAACTTTTATATTTATTCCTAACATATATTCTAATTACCAGGTTGACATCTTAAAGATGCCTCCTGTTTATTGTTAACGACCCAGCAATGCAGACTATAGCAGATTGTTAGCAGTGCTGGATGAAGGAGCAGAATCAGAACTTTGACCGTGTTCTGACACTCGGACTATCCACACACCTTTCCCCAGACATCCTTGCCTTCATTTTTTACCTCTTGCTCCTCGAAGCCCCAACAAGACTTCCAAGCCACTCCCCTTGAGCCTACATATATTTTTAGTCTGGGCCTTTTCTGTCTGTACCGACTGAATGATAGCAGTAAGCAAGAGTAATAAACAATGGCAGGATTTTATCAAATGCTTTGCGTAACCCTCAATTACACGCAGCTAATTCTTACTTTATATAATTATAACAATAGAAGCTGTGATTAGTGTATAGACCTAGGAGAAACTGCTACTCATGCACTTGTGTAATTTTAGGGTGATGGTGGTAGTTATTGCCTTACCGATGTAAAGCATTGCTTCCACAGTGATTGTGTACAAGGTGAGTCATTGGGTGGGAAGGCTGAGTGCTAAGAACAAAAGGTCAGCTCTCACGCGTCATATCAGCCACTAACGTTCCCGGCTTGGAACGATGCCTAGGCCTATCCTCAGAGATTATCCAGAGGCTTTCCAGTGATGTTCCAATCACTGACTTTAACCATTCATTGATTAATTGGTTCATTCAACAGTGGGGTCACTCAGTAGAGGTAAGCTTCAGGGTTACTGCTAGTAACATCTTGTTCCTCTTTGTAAAGGTCATGTTTTTATAGAGCCAGCTCTAGTCACGTCCTCAGGCCGTGCTCACTGAGTGAATGAGCAAATAGGCCAGGGAATGAATATGTGAATGAGTTAATGAGTATGCGGATGAATTAATGAGCATGCTAACGAGTCAACGAGCATACCAACGATTGATGAATATGCTATCTAATTCCAATTCATATCATAATGAATATGACAATGAACTAATGAATATGTTAATGAATCAATGAATGAATGTGCGAATGAATGAAGAGGCGAGGGAACTAGTCAATAGGTGCATGAGTGAATGAGAGAGGAGATGAGTGTCAGGACAGGGTCAGAGTTCTGGTGCTCAGTGAGCAATGCCTTGGGGAACTGCGAGGGAGGCCCCAGGAACGAAAGGCTTGTTTATTTCTGCTGGATGTTGAAATGCAGCCACAGAACCCAATCCAGAGAAAGGATGTGCTGTGCACTGCGCACAGTGTGCCCCGAGCCTGGGCGTGGCCTTCTGCCTGGCTGTCACACTCTCCCAGATACCACCTATAGCACGTGCCAGGCAATCGTGAAAGTCATGGGAAAGGGCTGCCCGGTTAATATTTATCACTTGCTTACTGGCTTTTATTTACTATTTTTCTGATCATGAACATGTTTTTCTGAACTCAAACAACCTTTTTTTTTTTTGGATCATTGCTATTTTTGTTACATTTGTGTATAAAAAGCACACGAACACTGAAGTGAAATTGTAGCATTAGACTGTAGTCCTCCCTATTCCTAAGTCCCCAAATTGCAGGTCTCACAGACAGATCTACACAGATGGAGAGAAATAGACAGGTGAGCACTGAGTGAATAGGCCAGTGAATGAATGAATGAATAGGTGTATGAATGAATGAATTGGTGAGTGAGTTGAATGTGCAGAAGGGCTTTTCATCTGAAACTAGCAGACGGTGAAATTGAGTAGAAACGCTGCAGCCGGTACCACTTAAAATCCATAGGTAGGGTCCTAAGTGAAATTTTAACAGACTAAACTCAATAGCACATTGAAAGAGTCACCTAGTCTGACCAAAGCGGGCTTCTTCCAGAACTGCCAAGGTAGTTTTCTATTAAGGAAAGTGGTGCTGGCAGCGTGGGAAGGTAGAGCATTACAACCATTTTGGAAAGCAATCTAACAATATGTATTAAAGTTAAAAATATATACGTCTTTTGGGCCAGCTATGCCACTCCTGGGAATGCGTTCCCCAGAAGAGAGAGTGGCAGGGTACGGGAATCCTCCTGCAGAATGGTCATTGCGGCCCATTGGTGAGTGAGTTTTCCTGGCAGCAAAAAGTGCGACTAAATCGTTGCTCATAGTCACAGTTGGGTATGTGACGATGCAGGTGCCCATGAGTCAGGATATTCAAGAGAATGAGGAGAGCCAGTTAACACAGTTTTCACAAGTAAGCATCATGTGCTAAGAAGCAATGGGTTGGGGGGGGTGCTGTACAAGAAGATATCCTTAAAGAATGAAAATAACCTCCCAAAACAAATAATTCAAAATGGCGGGGGATGCCCTTGCTACAGCCTCACTGGTTGGATCCATTAGGGAATATTCCTTCTTTGACCTCATTTTCTTTTTTTCTGATTGTAGGATATCAGTGAAGATTAAATGAATTAAAACAGGCAAAGTGCCAGGGACATAGAAAATAAGAGATAGCTGTGAGTTATCACCACAGCTGTTTTCGTTTGTCTGTAGACCCGAGCAAACCTGAATGCAAAATTCAAGGGAAAACACGAGAGACACACACCAGGTGGCTAACCTCCTTATGTTTTGTGGGGACAAGTGGCTGACGAGAGACAGCCCAAATAAAGAAAGAAAAAAGTGTGCACTTCACGTTTATGAATCGATGTAAATGATAGCATTGGGGCTATTACAAGGAAATTCATTATTTTCAAAGGAGCACTTTATTGATAAGTATAAGAAATGAACTGATCCTGGGAAAACACCTCGGACTTGTGTATGCAGAAAGTCAAGTAGGAAAGCTCACCTCACCTTAACTACCTGCAGGAAGCTCTCGACAGGCGCCTACATGTTTGAAGCAACATCCACTGTTAGGCCTGATGGGAAAATACTACGAAGGGGCTTACTGGAGTGTATTTTCTGAAATCCTAACTCCACACTAGAGGATAAGAGGGGAAGGAAGGAAGTATCCATCCTGCAAAATCTTGGTAATATGTTGGTCACAACTAGCACATGCCTGGATCTCAGGAACATGTACCTGGCAAAGGTGTATGGTCCTGTCCCACCTTTAGGTCCTAACAAAAATATGGCTTCCACAGAGGACCCTTCCAGGCTCATGTTCTTGGAGCACACCCCCCACCCTCCCTTTTCCTGCCCTTCCACTGTGAGCTGTGACCACGGAGAGCCGTTCTCTAGAATGCTGTGATACAGTCAAACCTTTGTCTGCTCACGTGCTTCTGCTGTTCGTTCACGTTGTAGTTTAATCGGTTGTCTTCCCTCTGTTAAAAGTTTTTAAAGGCATTAAAAAAAAACCCCTTCTTTAAAAAGAGTTAGTTTCTGGAGCCATTGGAGCGGAGCCATGATTAGGAAATTTCTTCTTCAGGAACTGGTCATGGTGAGAGATTGGACCTGGCCGGGGTCTCAGGTCCTTGCTTCTCATCCTTGTGAAGGGAACGTGGTGATGTGGCCTCTTGTCCTTTCTGGAAGTGTCGTGATCGTAGTAGTTGATTGCATTTTTATAAAGTCTACCTAGCTTCCCTAATGGAAAGGGCTTGACCTTATCAAGACAGAGTTAGACGGCTATCAAGCAAAGGTTGCTTTACAAAGAAAACCTCACAGTGAATTTGAGCAGGCAGTGTTGAAGAAACTAATGTCTCTCTTATCTTTCCTAGTGCTCTACGTCTTAGAATCTATTAAATTCATGCCCCTCCACCATTTTTTTGTGTGTGATGATCAATAGACATTTCCAGAATGGAATTACTCCCCTTTTTATGATCTTCAAAAATATCTGTGTTAAGGCTTTATAATTGAGCACTAGTGTCATGTGTGTAACACACATGTTATATGTGTTACACACATATGTGGCCCTAACTGAACTGCCTTCTTCTTTCTTCTTCTTCTTCTTCTTCTTCTTCTTCTTCTTCTTCTTCTTCTTCTTCTTCTTCTTTTGCATTGTGCCAAAGTGATAATGGCCTCTCCAGTTTTCTGAGTGCTGGCAGCTCTCTCTAGCAGTGACTCTTAGATTAAAAACAAACAAACAAAAAAAAAAAAAACAAAAAAAACAAAAAACAAAAAGACCCAAAAAGAAAACCAAACAAAAAGCAAAAACAAAACCCCTCATTTCTCCCAAGCCCATAAGTACAGATGGTCTGTTTACTGTGTTCAAATGCTTCCTTCTCCCTCAGGTCCTTGCAAACATGGAAGACATTAAAGTCCGAGAAATACAGATTTTTGACTACAGGAAGAAAATCGCCGAATCAGAGACTAAGTTGAAACAGCAGCAGAACCTGTATGAAGCTGTGCGATCAGACAGAAACCTGTACAGCAAAAACCTGGTGGAGGCTCAGGTGAACAGCCCCTTCGTGTCTCTCTATTTTGATTTGCCTCCATACTGGGTTTAAAGCACTTTCTGTGGTTCTTGTGGCGATACTAGACAAGACTAAAATATCCAGTTCAATCCAGCTGTAAAAGCGTGAGTTTATACACACTGTCGGGTTGCTGGAAATGGGAGTGACATCACTCAATGGGACACGGAGAGCTCAGCCTCCTTTAAATTGTCATGTTGGTCTGCCGTTGCACTGGGGGGTAGGCCTTAAATGCTTGGTGGTAGCTGCCAAGGCTCGGACTGCAGTTGTACATTTTCCTTCTTTAAGTGCAGAACTTGGCTCTAAGATCTCTTTATAATGATTTGTGTGCTTCTAATTTTCTTAAGTCAGAGGATAGGTAGTGTGCAAAGATGTGTACATGTGCATGTGTACATGTATGCTTGCGTGAGCACATGTGTGCATATGTGTATGTATGTGCTTGTACATGTGTGCATATGGCATTGTTTATATGCTGTGTGTGTTTCATGAGACTATTCTGTGCCATTTCTATAAGGTACTTTGATGTTGCTGGGCGCAGGAGACAAAGGAATTGCCTAGTAAGACTTGGTCAAGATGTTGTTCCGAGAAAGCTCTTGAATAAACATTGAATGTCCGTGTGGAGGGTGGTGTCTGCTCCTCTGACTTTCCAACCTCCCCCCCCACTTCTTTTGTTAGGATGAAATAACAGAGATGAAGAGAAAGTTGAAGATCATGACGCATCAGGTGGACCAGCTGAAGGAAGAAATCTCTGCCAAGGAGTCTGCACTCGTGAAGCTGCATCTGGAACAGCAGCGCATCGAAAAGGAGAAAGAAACACTGAAGGTACGGGTCTCAGAGCAGAGCAGCAGCTATGGCTGGCATCTTCCGGGCACAGGGGGCTTATGCTCGCTGAAAGCAGCAGGAGGCTTTCAGGGAGGGCGACCAAGGAAGGCTGTCCACAGTCTTAGTCACTAAGATCCAAGAAGCCACCAGCATCAGGTGCTGGAAAGATCACCTTTGTCACCTCTCCTTAGGGGAGGTGGCCCCAGCCGAGTGCGGGAGGAGAGTGGTGGAGATGCCCAGCTCCTAGCTCACTTATGATTACTATGCCTCAGTGGGAGAGAAGGTAGCAGGTTGGTAGTGCCCAGGAAGTCCTTGACCTCATAGGCCAGCTACCACCCATTTGCATTCTGAACCCATGTCTGACACTCCCAGACTCCACTCTGGATATTTGTCTGTCTGTCCCACTCCTCTGTGTGCAGGTGTCTTTCCTGTATGCAGGATTGGCACCCACTAGAGCCTCCTCCTCACTTGATTTGCTCTGTTCCTGGTTCACAGCTGACTTTGCATCTGGGAGGTCTCAGACATTTTCAGCCTCTCTCTCTGGGCACACCTGTCTCCACAGGAATCACTAAGACCTGCCTGTTGATTTATTCACTTTATTTATCTATTTTTTTTTTATGATTCTAGGGATGAACCCAGGCCCCTGTACATCCAAGGCAAACACTTAGCTACTGAACGTTATCTCTAGCTTTTGATATTTTGAGACAGGGTCTTGCTAGGTAGCCCAGGCTAGCCTCAAACCCATGAGTCTCCTAACTGTACTTTAGTTTGGGATTACAGGCAGGTACCTCCACATTCTACTCGGTAAGGCCTTCAAACCTACAAGTTTAGAAAACTCTGTGTATTCTAAGACAATATAAGAGAGATTTCCCTTCTACTTCACCTGACCAAAGAATTAAAATGAGGAACATCTAAGAGAGGGATGGAATTTTGATGTAAAAAAAAAATATATATATATAATTACCATATATATTACCATATATATTATTACATATTACCATATATGGTATATATATATGGTAATATATATGGTATATATATGTAATATATATATATGTATATATACATATATATATATGTAATACAGTTGCTAAAGATTCACCTGCCCCTTACAGTAAGTCAGAGACAGAGTGCCATGGTTTCTGCAAACAGCTTTCAAAGGCAGACACGGTCTTGAAACTGCATCTAGCATTGCCCAGGTTTAGTGCCATGTTTCCTTGACTCTAAGAGGCCATAAACTGAAATACACACTCTCAATTTAACAACAGGCTTGGCACCCTAATGATAGGTTTTCAGGGAATGGCACTGTTGCGTTACATTAATTTAAGGGACATTTAGCCAGAGAAAGATTAAGCAATAACAAAAGGTCCTTTATGAAAAGGATATGGTAACTGACATATTTATCTGGGGCTTTCATTCCATCATTCCAGCTCATGGAAAAGAATGGAAAACTCTTCACGAGAGTTTATTGAGATATAAAGAACTTTACAAAAGTTTGAAACTACCCAGCATTTTTGTATTGACTCTTGTCCAAAAGTAGTTTAGATGGGGGGTGGGGAGGGGCAGTCTGTTTTATCCCAGAGTCAGCGGCAGGATGGGGTTTAGTCACTGTTAAGCAAATGAGAAAAATCTCATTATAAACCCCGCTGCACCAGGGGCCTCTTGGACCACATTAGCAAGGCTTTTCTGTAATAAGCCTTGCTAATTGGTGTATCATCTCTTTCTCTTGGACGATGCGTTGATTCTCATCTCTACTTCCCAAGTGGTACCCAATTCGGGGGATTACCCATCAGCCCACTGTGGAGTCCAAGCTGTAACTAAGTGCCTCCCGCAGACTCTCACTCCAGGATGAACAGCATCCCATATGAAAGATCCATCACGCCCAGATCCTTGGAGTTTGTTGTTAGATAGTGTGGATTTCAAAGGTGCCCTCCATCATGAGGCATCTTCAGATATCACACCAATAAAACATCAGAACAAAACACAGGGCAGTAGGTTATGTGTGCCTGCATCCTTAGGCGAACAGGGTTGGTAACTAGTAGACACGGCGGGGTGATTAAAAGGCTTCTGCTTTGGAGGGGAACTCCAAACGAGGAATCTCATCCGGAGTGGACAGTTTTTGGCCACTGGTTATAGGAAGGTGAGAGTTTTGGATATGTTGCAGAGGTGGGGTTACTAGCTTTTCTCACTGAGGTAAGGACGAGGACCAGAGACAGAACGCCTGTTTGATTTCCTATCTGAGGTTATCCGAGGGTGCTGTGCATATGGCTAATTCTGGCCCAGCGTTAAGCCCGTTTGACCTCCTCTAGAACAATATGCAGCACACATGCAGAGTCCCGGCATGTTGCCTGGTTTCGACGAAGAATTAGAATCACATCTCCACAGGTTTCTGGGTTGCAAGTATCTTCTGTTTGAGAACTAAAACCTCAGAGGAAAGAACAGATTTTCTAGTAACTCTGACCCTAAAGATATTTATGTTTTTATTCTTTAATGCTACATTGGCACATAGTCCCTTTGGAGGGGCCCGATGGGCTCAGTGGGTCACAAGATGCAGTTTTATAGGATAAGCCAGCCCACTGCTCCCCCAAGCCTCCAGACAGACAGTTGTTGTAGGGGGCCATCCGCACCCCCTCACCCCCCTTATCTGAACAGTTTTGCTCCTCGCATCTTTCTTCCCCTTTTCTGTTGTCATCGGTCCCCACCGCTTCAGGATCACAGACACTGTCAGCGCAGCAGAGCTCTGATAACATGCCAGAGATCTCTGCAGCTCGGGCTCTATCCGGACCCCTCTGTCCGTCAAGGTCCAGTCTTGTTTCATCCACAGCGAGGGAGCCACCCCATTTGGAATGTCTGCCTCCCTGTCCTAACAAGGCTCAGACACTGTCTCCTGTCTCGCCTCTTCCCAATCATGCCGCATCTGTTTGACAAGGGCTTTGATTCTCCGGTGAATAATGCAGCAGCAAGCTCTCTGCCTCCAGAGCTCAGTAGCACGTTAGGGACTGGCCTCAGGGCACTACATCCATCCACTTAGCGATTCCTTCCCAGGACACGGATGAGGAGCTGTCATCCACACGGGCAGGAAGAAGCCTCATTACATCAGTGGCTGAAGACTTCAGGTGGTTCATGCATGAGCCCGTGGACTCCCTAAGTCTAGCACTTGAGATACGATTTATGCCCGGAGTCATATTTGATGATAATCAGTCCGTAAACACTGCTTGCTACATTTTATAATCCCAAGGGTAGCTACTGAAGGGTGTGTCCAGTCATCTTATTACAATCTGTCACCAGTCACCAGGTGCAGAATCTTCTAATCCTACTTAGGATGTTGCCTGACGGGTGTGTAGCGGTTGGGTACGTAGCAGTTGACACCCTTCCTGAGAGGTAGTTCAGATTTATAACCGCTAAATGTATCAGGCCCTAGGTAGTTTGTTGATGTTAACATTTGCTGCCAGTGCCTAATGCCACGTCTTGTTTACAGCCCATAAATTTATGACATAAGGAGACCACTCAGAATTTTGATCTATTACGAAAAAAAAAAAAAAAAAAAAAAGGCACCCGGCAATGCCGGGCGCACGGCTGGCTTTACATTTCAGACAGATACTTTTACACGCCGCTGATTGCGTTTTAATATAACAAGGGTTTCATTTTGTTCCGCTGATGGATTCTGATCCGCTCTTGGCGCTTGGGAACAGAGAAAGTTGAGTGTGCAGATATGGGAAAATCAAAGTTTTATGAAGGGAGGCGCGAGCCAAAGAGGTAATTCATCGCCGTCTTTGCTGCTGCTACCTGAAATGATTATAGAACCAGAACCAGAAACAAAACAAAACAAAACAAAACAAAACAAAAACTGGCTCTCCGCTCTCCTTTTTAACAGGCGCTCCCCCTGAGAGGTAAATACAAGACCAGTTTTTTTTTTCTTATCCCTGAATCAAAACATATTTCATGAATGAACACACAAACTGTCATCAAAGAAACCCCTGTTTTATAAGGGGCTGGTTGTATGTCATATGCACCACACATCCAGTAGTTGATGCAAGGCATCTTAGGGCTTGGGCAGCAGCACTATGGAATTCCGGCCGTCATGGGCTAGAATCAGGCCTTGACCTCAGCTGGGTTGCTGTGCAAGCTTCCCACTGTCTTGGTAAGATCAGGTGCGGGGTGGGGCCCCAATAGTTACTCGAGGGGAAAAATTACAAGCTTTTCGCACTGCCATTTGTTTTAAAACCACACACACACACACACACACACACACACACACACACACACACACTCTGGAGGCCTCATAGCACCCCCTCTCTATCCTTGTGATGTGGTCATGGTGGGGGCTGGTGGGGGGGCAGACCCCTCCTCATTCCTGTCCTCTGTGCTAAATGGTCAATGGTTCTAAGTTGTCTTTCCTAGCCTGGCATGGAACCTCCCTAAGACACACCCTTCTTTTCTTTAACACGGGAACGCACAATCTCCACAGAGTATTCAACCAGAGCACCCCTTTCCAGGCCCGCCCAGCTGTTTGTCAGCCTCTCTTCTTCCCACCCCCAATGTATCCCTTTAATCCAGCCCTGTGGGGCGCTGTTGTGTCTACACAACACACCAGATGTTTCCGTTTGCCCGAGCTAGTTCATATACCATGACGGTTGGACGCCTCCCTCCAACACACACCTCTCCAGCTGGGCGTCATCTGTCACCTGCCAAGGACTTGACTCATTCTTCCCTGTCAACCTCAAGCAGGCATACACTCCTTCTCCCGCGTGCTCCCGCCCTTGTCTACAGCAGCAGATGGCGTGTTCGTGCTGTTCTTGGTTACATCCGTCATCTTCCGTGGGTAATGAATACTGTCTTACTCATCTTCCATATTTGATCTGTAACTCTAGGGTGCAGGCAGCCGACGGAGCACAGGGTTTTGCACCGAAACATCTTGTTTGGATAACTAAACATCACTACCTACTGACTCACTGAGGTTGGCTAAGTGATGTGCTTCCCTCTGCCTCCGTGTGGGACACACGGCATCCTGCCTAGGCTATTGTAAGTCACTTACAAGCTGGGCAGTAGATAGAATAGGCTTTGCAGGGAGAAAATTTCCTTTCCAGCTTAACAGCTGCTTTCTCCATTTTCCTGTATTTCTAGTTAACCTCACCTTGGTCTCCAGTTAACCTCGACTCAGGTGTAAGCGCTCTGAGGAAGTATCCCTGAGGTCTCTGTTCAGTGATGGCATTCTCTTTGGCTCCTGGAATATCAATTTACTGTCTACATGATAGAAAAAAAATACACGTGCGTGCGCGTGAGAGAGAGAGAGAGAGAGAGAGAGAGAGAGAGAGAGAGAGAGCGCATGTGTGAGAATGTTGGGGCAGGCAGGCTTGGGAAATAGTCAGGGAAGTGCTTCTTGTGCAAGCATGCCAGTTTGATCACTAGCATTCATATAGAGCACTGGGCAGAAATCGTAGGACACACATATAATCTCGGTCTAAGGATTTAGGAACAGGCGGGTCCCTGGGTCTTGCTGGCCAGGTAGCCTATCAAATTGCTGAGCCCTAGGACCCAGTGAGAGACCACCATATGACATTGACCTCTGGCTTCTACACAAATGTGCATCTGCACACACATGTATGTGCTCATGCGTGCACACATACACACACACACACCCTAAACATTCACAGACACACACACACAGACACACACTCACACAAAAGGTATATATGTTATTTGCATCCTACTTGTATAGCATATCTTCCTGTTTGTGTTGATGTCTTAGAATGTTTTCTACATCATAGCATCCCTTTTGTCCTATCAAAATGTTTTACCAGGGAGATGCTTTGTACATTTTTGACTAATTTAGTTCATCTCCCCCAATGGACCTTCTCCTAGCCGTAAGTGTACTGGTTGTGTAGGACCACTAGAGAAACTGGTACGTGTAGAGACCTCCCTGTCCCCTTCCTGAACTGTTCCTAGTTAACTGTGGCTGGGGCAGCGGGATTCCAGTGAGACCCCTTCTATGCTTAGTCAGAAGAGCAGTAGGACAACCAACCTTAGGGCACCATTTCCAGAATGAACTGGATCACTGTAATCGGTATTGTTGATCTCCTGGTTTCTTTTCTTTTCTTTTCTTTTCTTTTCTTTTCTTTTCTTTTCTTTTCTTTTCTTTTCTTTCTAAATTTAGATATTTTATTTATTTTTGGTTCAGAAACTTCATTTTTTATTAGATATTTTCTTTATTTACATTTCAAATGTTATCCCCTTTCCTGTTTTCCCCTCTGAAAACCACCTACCCCATCTTCCCTCCCCCTGCTCCCAGCGCACCCACTCCTTCTACCCTGTCCTGGCATAATGGGTGAGCATGCACGCACGCGCGCGCGCGCGCACACACACACACACACACACACACATACACACACATGCACGCACGCATGCATGCACAGATGCACGCACGCATGCATGCACATATGCACACATGCACACATGGACACATGCAAACACGTACACGCACGCTATGCTTGTTTGGGTTGTGATAAGGTTGCAATTCTGCTCAACAAGACAAGAGACGAAAGCACGAGAAACATGGCCGCGCAGCCAAACCCATCCCAGTGGTCCCGCGTAGGCTACTCATGAATGCAGCATGTCTGACGCGTCTGTTCTCCGTCAGGCCGAGCTACAGAAGCTGAGACAGCAAGCCCTGGAGACCAAACACTTCATTGAAAAGCAGGAGGTGGAAGAGAGGAAACTCCTGCGCATCATTGCCGAGGCTGACGGGGAGAGGCTGAGGCAGAAGAAGGAACTAGACCAGGTAGAAGCTCCTTGCCGCCCTCACACCGCCCTAGCAACCACCCCACCCTAGCAACCACCCTCTAGCAACCATGAGCCCTTTGCCCTTTGCCCTTTGCAAGCCATGTTTGAAGATGAGCAGCAGAGTCTTGGGCTGACGGAAACACCGTCACCCATTCCGCTCAGTCAGGAGCACTTCTTGGCATTAGTTACTCGTCTAAGCACTGGGGACTCATTGACCGATAAAACTACAGGTCCTTGTTTTCAGAGAAAAACAGGTCCTTAAGCTCCAATATAATATAGTTGTTCATATGTAACTGCTGTATATAATATATGATATATAATTTAATGATATCATATGTCATATCATATATTATATCTAATTAAATGATAGAAACTCAAGTGTATATTTTTGGGATTGGAATTTTTTTATTTTTTAAAATGGTCTTCCTATGTAGCCCTGGCTGGTCTTTAATTGATTATCCTCCTTTAATTGATTGGTCCTCCTTCAAGAGCTGGCCTACCAGAAAAACATTTAGATTTAAACTTTTTTTTTTTTTTAATAAAAAGGGGATGGGTGTGCTGGAGCGATGGCTAAGAGCACTGGTTATTCTTCCAGAGGACCAGGGTTCAATGCTCGGAACCCACATATTGGCTCACAACTGTCTAACTCTAATCCCAGGGGATCTGATGCCCTCCTCCCCTCTGTCCCCTGTGGACGCTGCACACACCTGATAAATGGCAGACATGCAGGAAGACACTTATGCACATAAAATAAATAAAATTAAAAAAAATAGGGTGCGGGGCGGGGGTGGGGTGGGGGTGGGGGGACAAACAGAAGGACACAACTTCAGGCCAAGCATTACTGGGTTATCAGGCCGTGGCACCTGGAGGAGCGCCGTGTTGAGTATCTTACGGGATGCTGCCAGTTTGTGGACGAAGTAGATGCTGTTGTCATGGTGAAAAGAGAGACTTCCCTTCATCCCAAGTGACCATGTCTTTCCAGGTCATCAGCGAGAGAGACATCCTGGGGTCTCAGCTTGTTCGGCGAAACGACGAGTTAGCCTTGCTCTACGAGAAGATTAAGATCCAGCAGTCAGTGCTGAACAAAGGCGAAACCCAGTACAACCAGCGGGTGGAGGACATGCGAATCCTCAAACTGGAGATCAAGAAGCTTCGCAGGGAGAAGGGGATCCTCGCCAGGAGTGTGGCCAACGTGGAGGAGCTCAGGTAAAAGGAGGTCACGGGAAATGCCCTTGCCTTTCCATGAAGTCCCCCCGCCCACCCTGTGCTTATGCTGGGTCACAACAATGGGCCAGTCTCCTGCTAGCGTGCATGTGTGTGTGTGTGTGTAGCAAAATAGTAATTAAAACACCCTTCTGGTTCTTTGAAAAGGAAAATTCAAGTCAAAGCTTAAACACAAACCATTGACAATCCAGAAGTTCTTTTACGCGAGAGACGGAGCACCAATATTCAAGTGCCATCTTGCTAATGTGTGCACAGTTTCTTCTTTGTATAATGTATAGACTGGAAAGAGGTGGAGAATTTAATTCTATTACTTTCTGAAAATCTGTTTCCTTGCCGGGCGGTGGTGGCACACGCCTGTAATCCCAGCACTTGGGAGGCAGAGGCAGGTGGATTTCTGAGTTCGAGGCCAGCCTGGTCTACAGAGTGAGTTCCAGGACAGCCAGGGCTACACAGAGAAACCCTGTCTCGAAAAAAGAAAATCTGTTTCCTTATGAGGCGGTCAACTTCCTACCTGACTCCTGACTCATCTTTTGCCGCTTTCACTAAGCTCACTGAACTCCTCGTTTTAAAACGTGCACCACGTGGGGTCTGTTTTCTCTTTGGGAAAACATCACGTTTCATGTGGGCCACCGAAGGGAGCTGGCATTTCTCCACCGAAGGAGAGATCTGGCATTTCCTTGGGGACGCTCTTGATCGCCCACTGACTTGTAGGGGTTCAGCTTCCCCCCCAACTCAGGAGAAGGGTGCAGCTTGGATCCGCCTCTTGTACTAATTAGAAGAAAAGGGACTTCTGATGTTCCGGATGCTGGAGTTGTGAGTCCGCCACTGTCAGAGATGGATTAACCCTTTTGGTTTGGGACTTGTCTTTCAGATGATGAATGTAGCACACCGTCATTGTAGAAAATGCAAGAAATGCAGAAAATACGCAAAGATGGGATTAGGGATACCACCCGTAACTGTATTACATAGAGAGACCACTATTGATGTTTCAGAGAAAAATGGGCTGGTTCTACGTGGCCACCGAATAATCCTTAGGACCGTACTCTTTGTCAGTCCTGAGTTATTTTTTTATGATCCATTCCTAGTCAGTATTACCAGTTTGTTGATTTTATTTCCCTTCCCGAGGAGAGGGAAGTCTCATAAAGGATGGAGGCAGGCAGCCTTGCTCTCTCCCAGCTGTGTGATCTTGGGCAAATGGCTCACTGTCTCTGAGGGCTGGACTTGTAATTACCGTTAAAGTTAGAAACAAAGGTCATGTGACTCACAGAGCCTCTTGAACGGTCAGTTCTCAAAGATGGTAGCGCGCTTCTGCCTTTCCCTTCCAGCGATGCACTAGAAAAACAAAGTGTTAAAAATATGCTTTTAATTCTAAGCAGCTTGCTCTGCACTCCCCGCTGAGCGAACATCACGCAGTTAATTCTAATGGTTTGTCTTGTTAATGAGGGGAAGTTGTATTATTGGTTTAAATGAAGCAATTAAGTAAAAGAGATGGCTTCGTGTTAGTAATCTGCACACCCACAGCAGACGAGGACAGATAGTAATGTCTTCGTTACGTGAGTGGAAGCAAATGTCTGTCTCTTTTCCTTCTCCCAACAAAGGTTCTGGTGAATGGGGTGACTCGGGGCGCCAAGCATGGCCGTGACAGTCTAACCATGAACTAGAGGTGCCTGAGGATTTTAGAGATGCGTCTGAAACAAATCTGGGGTTACAGGGGACTTTTTCAGGCCCCCGTGCCTGGTGGCCATGGGACATAAGGTGCTTCATATCGTCAAAGCTCCAAACTCTTCAAATCCTCTTGCACATCAGAGTTGCCTGCAGAGCCTTTTAAACCTGTGAAATGCAGGCTCTGCACCAGATCCCATAGAGCAGAAGTCCTCCGGGGATGGGTCCAGGCAAAGGGATGTCGTGTGGTGCAGATGGGCGGTGGCGGCCATCGCTGGTGCCGGCTTATCGCCTGCGCCTGTGCCATGACCTGCTGTCAGGTGTGGAGCTTGCAGTGTAGACTGCTCACTGACTGGTTCTCCGGAGACAGTTTCACGGAAACACGGAAATGTGTCTTGGAACTCTGGAGATCCACTTCCCCACCTGGTTCCTCTCACATGCTTTTAAATTCCTTGAACATTCAGCACCGAGAGTTTAAAGGCCGCTGCTCAGAGCTAAGGCTGCTCTTGAGCCCCAAAGGAATTAGCATCCTTTGCCCCCTGCCCAGGTTTGGGAAGCCGGCCTCTCTCAGCGCTAACAGGTTTCCTAGTTCTAGCTTTTTATGCCAGATACGTTGTGTCCACAGTAATCACTTCATTCACCTTTGCATGGGTATGCATGTCATATGCATGCATGTGTGGGGGCACACACGTGAGTGTGCACACACGCTTGTGGGGATCAGGGCCGGTATCCAGTGTTTTTCTCTGTGGGTTTTCACTTTATTTATGGAGATCAGTCTCTTGCTTGAATCTAGAGCCCACAGATCGAGCTTGGCTGGCTAGCCAGCTGATCTGGGGTGGAAATCTCCTGCCTCAGTCTCTCCAGTGGTGAGATTACAGGCAGGTCACCATACCTGGTTGGCTTTCACATGGGTTCTGGGAATTTGAACTCTGGCCTTCCTGGTTTCAGGGCAAGTGCCTTATGGCATGAGCCATCTCCCCAGCCCTCTATAGCAAAGATATCGCATTCAAGAGAAGGTCTTTGCTAAATCAAGCTTGTCTTATCCAGGCAGGAGCTTTATCACATGCAAAGAGAATTCCTGAAGGAAAGGACGAGGTGCCGAGCCCTGGAGGAGGAGCTGGAGAACCCCATGAACGTGCACAGGTGGAGAAAGCTTGAGGTAAGACCTGCTAGCGTATCCGCCCTGTCCCCAGCCCTCCCCTCCACCCACACAAGGCTCCTAACCTAAAGCCCACTGAGAAGTCCCTTTAATTTGATGATATGACAATTGTCACCTACAAGGTTAAGACTCGACCAAAAGTAAATTGGGCTGTTTTAGAACCAGATGGTTAATTTGAGTTTGGTTTTTAAAGTCTTAGACAAAAGTCCCACCTGCCCCCTTCCCAAAAGACCCCGTGGAACACTGCTTTCATTAATAGGTACACAGTTTTGCTTTTCAGGTAGTTTTAGGGTTGCATTAACTATTAATTGCCTTTATCAATGTCTCCCACCAACATCTTAGCCGTCTTTCAACTGGGTTTGCATTCTTCCATTTCCTACAGGAAATATGGTTTTGAGACCCAATCTTTTTAAAAGTCCTAGATGGTGTTAGCCAAACCTTTTCTCTTAGGATCTGGGGACACAGCCAAAGTCCCATTGGAGAGGGTGGGTAATCAGCTTCCGGTTTTATTCTGTGGCTTCCTGTTAGTCATCACGACCAGCTCTGCAGATAACAGTGACAGACAAACTCTGCTTAGTCAAGACAAGGATGGAGCTCTCCTTTAGTCGTACATAGATAGCATCGTGGGTATCGGAAGGGACTTGGGGTAACTGACCAATTACAATGTTGAGATATGTAAGTCTACAGCACAAGAAAGTTCAGGGTAAAGCGGAAAAAATCATCCAAATAGCATTTTATTTTTATTTACTTTTAATGAAGAAAGTATTAAAGATAATGCATTTAAAACTGTGTAAACATAAGGCCTGAACACAAGTGAAGGTGTGCCAAGTCCTGTCCAGTTACACCGGCATCAGCCAGTGCTGTGTAAGCAGAATTGGAGCCATTGGAATGGCCTCTTTATTCCTCTGCACTGCCCAAAGTGGTACAGCTTCCTAACCTGGTGAAAACATGGGTCTGCTGGGAGGTGGAGTTAAAGTCTCCCACCTGCCTTCCATCACATGACTTTATCCCACGTGTTCAAACATAGATCCTGGAAATTTCCAACTCCATGTCAATTTCTATTTTTTTTTTTAAATGAAGGACTCTGGGAGGTGGTTGAAAGTATCCAGCTGCTAGATTAATTCAAAGTGTCAGTGTGGCTGAAAGCAGAGCTTCGGCTCCAAGTCCAGAGGACCAACGATCAGCTCACACCTGTAGCTCTTGTCTGAGTAGGACGCCCACAGCTACTGAAGCAGCATCAGAGCTGTTCAGGCTGATGGTTCCATTTGAAAGCTAAGGGCTACAGCTGCGTTCTGCTATGCCCTGCCCGCAGATGTCCCATCCTGGGACCCTTCCCCGTGGTGTGCTGTATTGAATCTTCCGGTTGACAATGACCAGAGGGGACTCCCAAGGCTGAGTGAATTCGGGGAAGTTATTCCTATGGAAACCGGAGACGGGAGGGAAAGCCCCGAGCATCGCAACGAAAACCACAGCCTTTGCAGTGGGGTGGCATCTTTCCAGCTTGGACCCTCCCGAGCCATTGCAAATGGCTTCTCTGCTCCCAGGTTCTCCTGTCTGCAAAAGGGGAAGGCTGATATGGTCTCACTGCGGCTGCGTGATGTAAAATGTGGTATTACATGGACATCACCAAGCGTCACGCATGGTTGCATGACGAGTAAGACCATTCTCTCTGATGGAACAAACACACTCTCTTTCCACCCGTGGGTTAATCAGAGCTATAGTGGAGACTGCGGGAGACCATGGTCTGCCTCTGGGAGCTTTATGGCTGTGTCATTTGCTATGCCTTTTCTCTTTGGATTTAATTCTCTATGTGCTAGGTCTTCACATGGGAAAGGCATTTTAATAAAAGAATAATTATCGCACACAGACCGTGGTGCTTTGAAACTGATGCTGTCTCCCGCTGTTCTCCTGGGACAGGCCAGCGACCCTAGCACCTTTGAGCTGATCCAGAAAATCCACGCCCTGCAGAAGCGACTCATCAGCAAGACGGAAGAAGTGGTAGAGAAGGAGCTGCTTCTTCAGGTAACACTTCCATGGCCCGGGCTCCCCAGGCACGCGCGCGCGGCAGTCTCCAGGATCCTCAGAAGTGGTGATTTGTAGCGCTGCAAGCCCCGTCTTAAACTGTAGATGGCAACAGCGACTCACACACGGAGAACAAACAGCCTAATTAATTGTTCTTTTACTCTGCGATCACTGATGTTTCAAGAATCCTAGGAAATTAAGTTCAAGGCCAGACTTACCGCAGTTGGGTAATGTGAACGTTCTCTTCCCCCCTCGCTCCTCCTACGGTCCTACTTGTCAAATTATTTTAGCTGCTTTTCTTCCTATCTTCATGTGCTGTGAAGCGCTGTGATCTCAATCTTGGAAACAGTTTTCGCGTAGCGCACTCATGACCTGTCCACGGGAAGATCTGCGTGAGCGGGATGGAAAGGCGTGTTCGAGGGGCTGGGGGTGGGTATGCACAGAGATGAGGTGTGGGCACACTAGTGCACGTTCCTGCGAAGGCTAGACGAGGATGCCGGGCATCTTATAGACACCCCCCCATAGTCTCTAGAAACAGGTTCTCTCAGCAAATCTTAATCGTGCCTCTCTGACTAGACCAGCAGGCCAACCAGCTCCCAGGACCCGCTCACCTCAGCCCTCCCAGTGCCGGGTTGCAGGCATGCGAGGCCTTGTGTGGGATTTACATGGGTGCCGAGGATTCAAACCTAGGTTCTCACACTCGGATGATGAGGGATCTTACCCACCGAGCCATCATCTCCCCGTGCTGGCTTTGAGAACTCTGGGAGGCCAATTCCGGCATTTAACCAGTCGTTGCTGTAGCTGGGGCGCGGTGGGAGGGGCAAGGCTGGCACCAGGTGGCCCGAATTGGCTTTCTGCTTCGGCTGGCCTTGCAGCTATTTGATTTTGAGTTCTCTGCACCTGAGGTTCTCAGTCTACGCTTAAGACAACAATAGAACCCATGAAAAATGCATGCTTGGAGGCATTGAAAGACCTCCGTATTATACTCAGTCCGCAGGAAATAGCAGTTCCAAAGCCTGCGACTTTAACTATTGGGTGACCATTAGTAGGGGTGGCAACTTCTGCACATGTGCAAGGGGAGCCCTACACCCCTCTTCTGCTCTGTATTTGACCTTAGGCACGGTTTCCCTAAAGTTGGCTGGACAGTGCACCACACAGCAGCACGGGCATCCCTGCCTGGAGGGGGCCTTGTACTTTCTTCCTCCGTTGGAGATGAGCAGGGCTATGGAGAAGGCAGGTTTTGGAGTGAGGTAGCGCTTCCTAGCTGGTGGTTCAATAGTCGGGGAGAATCACAGCCATTTTTCAAACATTGGTTTCCCTTTCTGGAAAAACAGCGATGATAGCGCCGGTTCTCATTAAGGGAACATGCCTGACTTGGCGGGTCCCGCAAAGGTAGCCAGTTAGAGCACAGGCACTAGGGACTCCCCAGAGTGCGAGTTGTGACTCTAATGCATCATCATGGCGCACCATCCCAAGGCTAGGCAGCTGGGAGTGAAGGCCTGGGACTCGAACTCGCAGAACCCACACCTCTCTCAGCCTCCCTTTCTCGCCTGTTCTGTCACTGGTGCCACTTTGTAAAATATAAAGAGAATCAAATCTTATGTTGTATCAAAGCCCAGATTTTGTCAAATAATTTGGTTTGTATTCCATATAGAGTTGGTCCTCTACTATATTTAGTGCCATAACTAAGAAAACGTGCACATGTGTGCACCTGTGTGTATTTACACGCACCACGTGAGTTCAGGTACCTGTGGGGGCCGGAGGGCTCTGATGCCCTGGACCTGGAGTTCCAGGCAGTTGTAATCCCCCTGACGTGGCAGCTGGGAACCCAGCCTTGGTCCTCTGCAAGAGCAGTAGGTGTTCCTAACCACTGAGCCATCTCTCCAGCCCCTGGCATCTAACTTTGTTAATTCCTTCCTTCCATGTGCTTGGGTTTTCTCTGTTCTTTTACCGTGTTCAAGCAGATGCACAGTCGTGGCTCTCCTCTCCCCTTTCCCTGCCCCTCTCCTCCCTTCTTCTTATCTCTCCTCTCTTCTCATTTCATCTCCTTTCTTGGTGTTGAGGACTGAACCATGCGTATTTGAGAAGAGAATTCTGTCACTGAACTACCCACAGTCCTTTCATTTTCTAATACAACTTTTGAACCCGTGAAGCATGTTTTAAGTAACACTCGGGCTGCTCCCCCCTTCCCCACCCCAGGTCTTGATATAGACGGTGGTTTCATTTAGTTTCTTAAAGCTTTTCTCCTTTAAGAATTACTCCTCCACTGAGAAGAAGTCTGAAGGATCCCCACTTCTCCTCTCAGGAGAGTGAAAAGTGTCCTCTAGGGTCTCCGGATCCATGCGTAGCTGGGCTAAATGCTCCCTTATGATCTCTTCCTTTGCACTGAGGACTGCGGTAGATATGCCCTTTAGAATCCAACCCTGGCTTTGAGCATAAGCGAGCTCGTAGAAGTAACCGATCCCTGGGGTTAGGAAAAGATATGAGCGTTTTACATGTTCTGAACTCCCAGAGATCCACCCGCCTCTGTCACCTGCCTCTGCCTCTCCAGTGCTGGGATTAAAGGTGCACACTATCATGCTCAGCTTGACTTCTTACTACTGTGTTATTTATTTTTTTTTAACTTCAAATACATTTTTGGCATGATCATAAGGTGATTTTTGAATTTTTTTGGGGGGGTTCTTTGTGTTTGGGGAAAATCCCTTGTTTTAAAAAAAATCTGGCTCTTGTTTATGTTTTGGCTGATGTTCTTAGTTCATTAGTGTTTATCATGGTTCTTTTCTGTCTTCTTATTTTGCAGTATTTAATCCTTACTTATTTTTAGTGTGTGTGTGTGTGTGTGTGTGTGCGCACGCATATGTGCATGCATATGCTTCATGTATGTGTGAGTGCAGGCATGCATGTCATAACACTGTGTGGCAGTGGCAGGACAGCAGGGAGCTTGCTCTCTCCTTCCACCTGGCATGTACAGATGGAACTTAGGTCATTTGTTTGGGGACCTACGTGCCTAAATTTGTTTCTGTCAGGTTCCCTAAGCAATGTCGCTTGTTTAGAGTGATATCTTTATGTCAAGCTCCTAAGTTGGGGATCTTTGTACCATTTAACACGTTAGGATCCCAGACTTGTGACACGAGGTTGGTAGATTTCCATTCCCAGAGGAACTACATTTTTTCCAAGGAGAGCCCAAGAGATATGGATTTCCTTGTGGTTTTCCTGGCAAAGGTGGGGCATTTATTTCTATCTTTTTGCTTTTGTTGTGACTCTTATAGGAAGGGGTCTCAGTCACAACTTTCCAGTTTTATAGGCCCAGACCCTTACCCTGCTCCTCCTCCAGCCTCTCAAATCCAGGCCTCTTAGTGAGCGTCCCCTTGAGGGACAGCCGTATGTCATTGTTCACTACTTCAAACACTAGACACCTTTGGGTTTTGACTTTTTTTTTGTTGTTGTTTTCGAGACAGAGTTTCTCTGTGTAGCCCTGGCTGTCCTGGAACTCAGTCTGTAGACCAGACTGGTCTCAAACTCAGACATCTGCCTGCCTCTGCCTCCCAAGTGCTAGGATTAAAGGAGTGCGCCACCACTGCTGGGCAGGATTTTGACATTTGACAAACCACAGACGACTGCTTTGTGGTACAAACATGAGCTGCTCTGTTTAGAGTATCTGAAGTTTTATAAATCCCAGAGTTCAAAATGTCAGATTATTTTTTGGTATACAGTTTGATATATGGCCATCAATAGGAACTGTGTTGGTGTGTGTGTGTGTGTGCGAAATGTCCACCAAGGGCTCAGGCATGGGAACAGGGGCTCCCAGTCGGTGGGCTTTGAGACCCAGCAGCCTCATCCTGCTTCCGGTTTCTCTCTCTCTCTCTCTCTCTCTCTCTCTCTCTCTCTCTCTCTCTCAACTGCATAGCATGCTTGCAGATGGAGATACGATCTTGCAGTTTCCTGAGCCTGCTTCCAAGCCTGTTGCTCACCGCCATGCCTGCCAGCTGTGAAAGACCCAGCCTTCTGGAGCTATAAGCCCAGATAAACTCTTCCTTCTATGAGTTGCTTTGGTCATGGTCATTGCCAACAGAAAAGTAAATAATATAGAAAGGCTCAACTCTTTTCTTTCCTGTATGTAAATCTGAGGTAACAATAATAATTTCCCACATGCAAGTTAAGAAGAGTGTTCAGTTATCATTAACAATGACATCATTAACATTGATTACTTTATTTATAATACCCATGTCTGTCAGCTAGCAGTTTTTATAGATCTCCAAAGTCTCACTTTTCTTTCTTTCTTTCTTTCTTTCTTTCTTTCTTTCTTTCTTTCTTCTTTTCTTTCTTTTCTTCTTTCTTTTTGAGAAATCTGTTATTTAGTCTTTTGCAATTGGCTGTTATGAAGTCCCTTAGCAGTCACATATCTCCAGATAACAAGACTTGATATTCTGGCAAAGCAGGAAACACTCCAAGGATTGGTCATTCTCTTAGCTTTATGTGTTTTATTAACCTATTAGAAAAGTTCTCAGCACTAACAGGAGAAATCCTTTACAATTTCGAAGATTTGTGGTTGCGCTTTTTTTTTTTTTGAGTCCCAGAATAACTTTTAGGTGATGATTTTTCTGTGTCATGGCATAGAGAGAGACTCCACAACTTCCAAGCAGCAGATAAAATCAAAAACATTTTCCCTCCAGCTAGACTGAGGAGTTCCTTAAGAAAGGCACTTCCTATTTATCTCCCCGGTTTCTCTTTCCACTAAGAACTGTGCACACAAACATTTTTTTAGTCATTTGTTCATGGCTTTTATAAAATGCCACAATGTTGCTCTTATAAAATGTGTCAGTGTTGCTCTCATGAAAATCTACAACAAAAGCAACTTAAGGGAGAAAGGGTTTCTTTTGTTGTTGTTTTCTTTTTCTGGCTCACAGTTCAGAGGGACCCAGTCCACTTTGGGGGTGGTGGTGGCAGGGGGTGTGGCAGTGGAGCTGGGGTATGGCAGTTGACAGGGAAAGTATAGTAACAGGAGCAAGAGGTTGGCTGGTAGCATTGCATCAGCATTCAGGATGCAGAGAGTGGAATGGAATGGAGTCAGGCTATGAAGCCTCCAGGCTTGCTCCCAGGAACCCACTTCCTTTAGCAAGGCCCCACCTCCTAAAGGTGCCATAGCCTTCCCAAACAGTGCCTGACACAAAGTGGGTTCTGAGAGCTCAAGCATCTGATCTTGTAGAAGACATGTCTCATTCAAGACACAAACACCCAGATGGCCCCTTATCCTTGCAAATGGCCATTTCCTCTTAAGGGACCCCTCTCTTTTTACGTTAGATGTTTTTGATGATGTTTGATCAAGATGCCTTGATGTTCTGTTCACATCATACCTATAATTGATGAAATCACTGTAACTGTGCTTTGTACTTATGCTTGCCTGTGTGTTCATGTGTGTCAGCGTGTGTGTGTGTGTGTGTGTGTGTGTGTGTGTTTGTGTGTGCATGCTCGTGCAGGTATCTGTGGAGGTCGGGGGTCAGTTTTAGCTATTGTCTCCCAGGCACTAGCTACTGTGTGTTTTGAAGGGGGGGGTCTTTCATGGGCCTAGACTTACTGAGTAGACCAGGATGGCTGAGCAGAGAGCTCCAGGATCCTGTTGCTCCCTTCCCAGTACAGGTATTCTATCCATGTGCCACAACACTTGACTCTTTCATGTCAGTTCTGGGGCGTAGACTCGTAGGTCCTGACGTTTACACAGCAAGTGCTTTATCAGCAAAAGGACCCCTCTCTCAGCCCATCATCGTGCATTTGACACTTTCCTGTTAGACTGTATTCTCCACAAAAGGCTTTTGTTCTTCTTCCAAAGGCGCTTTCTGCGTCTGCCTGTTGAGTATCACAACCCTAGCATTATCCCTGCTGATATCTGTCAAGTGACTGACGCGAGCTGGAGGAATGGTGGCTCTTTGGGAAGTCACTCATCTTACAGACGCTGGGTTCTAATCTTGGGCCGGTAGGACAGGGACCTACTCTTCCTATTGTCTGGACACCTCATTATTAACTTTACAGGGGTTCGAGATCTACTTTGGCTCTGTCTGCGATGCCTTTGTGTGCAGAGGCAGGCTGACTTCCGCGGGTGCGCTCAAACTCCACTCCTTGTTGTGGGTCTAGCTGACAATGGTTCTCGAGCCTTAAGTTACAATTTGCTGGGAAGATGGAGAAGTATTGGAAACTTAGGCATGGATGGGAAGAGCCGCTTGCTGTTGTCTACCAGGCTTCTCTCCCATTGAAGGAAGACTGTGCAATTGAAACACACTTCCATATGCCATTGCTGTTACTCCAACCTCTTCAGTCCACAGGATTGATAACTGTTTCCTTTGAAGACATCTGTGGGATCATGCTAGCATGTGTGTGGTGATGGCCATCATTACATCATTGCCGACATCATCATCATCATCATCATCATCATCATCATGCACTGTAATAAGTAATGAGCATACGGCAAGGTGGTGTTAGTACAGGAAGCCTAACCTTTTCCTGGAGGCACTTGGAAGCGTCAGGAGCACTTAGAGCAGCTGGGGGTTCTCCCCCCCCCCCCGCCGCTCCCAGTGCTTAAATGCTTTTGTTTTCAGAGTCAGGCAAGAAACGAGAAAGCAGTGAAGTGAGCTTTGCATATTAGGATCAGAAATGTCCATTCTTGCTCTCAGAGTCAGAAGCGAAAGGGAGCGGTGGGGACCGTGGCGCAGGGCACTGTGGGTCCCATCTCCGGGAAGCCGTCAAGTCCAGGCTTGTATGTCACTTCCTTTTTCAAGGATAGCTAGAAATGCATTTGGTATGTGAGTATTACTCATCATCAAACCTGAAGAATACCAAATGAGCCTCTGAAAACCCAGTCTGGAGAGGTGGCTCAGTGGGTAAGAGTACTGGCTATTCTCTCAGAGGACCCAGGTTTGATTCCCAGCACCCACATGGCTGCCAACAATCATCGGTAGCTCCAGTTCAAGAGGATCTGATGCCCTCTTCTGGCTTCCATGGGTACTACCGGTACATGGCACGCGCGCGCGCGCACACACACACACACACACACACACTCACTCACACACACTCCATGGGTACTACCTGTACATGGTACACACATACACACACACACACACACACACACACACACACACTCCATGGGTACTACCTGTACATGGTACACACACACACACACACACACACACACACACTCCATGGGTACTCCCTGTACATGCTACACATACACACACATGCACACTCACACACACACTCACACATACTCTATGGGTACTACCTGTACATGGTACACGTGCACACACACACACACACACACACACACACTCCATGGGTACTCCATGTACATGCTACACATACACACACATGCACACTCACACACACACTCACACATACTCTATGGGTACTACCTGTACATGGTACATGTGCATACACACACACACACACACACACACACACACACATTCCATGGGTACTACCTGTACATGGTACACACACACACACACACACACACACACACACACAGGCAAAACATAAAACTAAATGCACATAACTTTAAAAATATACTAAAGTAACTTAAAGCAAAGCCTGCCTAGTCCTGTCGACAGGCAGGTGCTTTGTAACCCCAGCTTCAGGGCCTGGATAGAAGAAAGATAGTTCGGTGGTCAGCTCTCCTTGTTTTGATCTCTTTGATCTCACTTGCTGGTTTGGTTTCTTGATGAAAATGCAAAGCCCAAGAATTGAGAGGAAGCACATGGACAGGGAAGGAGGCGAGACACCAGGCTGCAGCAGCGTGGTGGCGTGGGCACCTGGAGGAATTGTGGCAGGGGCGGCAAAGAATGGTTTCTGGTGCGGGGTTCTGGTGGGGTGGGTGAGTCCCACGAACAAGGAGACTTCTTAAGCTGTCTCTCCCCTGTCGCCGATGAGTCTTGCTTTATTTCACGAACCTTCCAAACCAGAACACGATGTCCCGAAGCATCGCAAACACCTGCAAGGATGGCTGCCACCCTTTTGTGACGGGGCCGTGGACACAGCTTGTGTCTGAGGGTCCACCGTGGCCAGCGGGTTCCAGGATGAATGAAGCCAGCTTCATCCTGGCGTCAAGAGACCTCTCGGTCCTGTGGTTAGATGCTGTGGGGCTTACTTGGATGTGCTTTGGAGTGGGCCTGGATTTCAGTGCAGGCACCTCAAACCGGACCCTGAGACAGAAGCTGGACTGGAGGGGAGTTAGTAGCTGGTGTGAAGGAGTTGGAGAGGAAGAAGGGGAAGAGCCGCTGGCCTCCATGGGGTGTGGTGATGGGGGAGGAGGGGCGAGGGAGGGAGCTAGTGGGAGTCCCAGTGGTTCCTGACGTTCCTCACAGGGATCACTAGAACCTTAGAACACTGCCCTCTAGGGCTGAGGGGCCTTGGCTTGTCTCCAGTATCTCATCAGAGGAGACCTGACTGGAGGCAGAAAAGCTGAGTCTGTGTTAGAAGCTGGAGTCGGAAGTTAGATGTTGGAGCTAGAAGCTGCCAGGCCTTTTCAGAAACTGGTGGACACCACAGTATATCAGACATGTCACCTCAAAATCACGGCTTTTAGGATGTAACGAGGGCAGGGCTTGGGTACCGGAAGTGTCTACGGTACGGGATCTGGTAGGTCCTGGAGACCATTAGCCTGCAGACCACCCTGCCCTGGGGCTTGTAGCAAGTTATCTCAGTCGTAAGCTGCCCATTCAGCCTTGCAGCCAGCAGTGGGCCCTGCCAGTCACGCTCTCTCTGGGTCTTTGCCCGGGTCCCTCTGGCTGGCATTTCAGGGACAAGAATATACTTTAAAGATGGAGCCTCAGTTTCGCTCCAATCACAGCCTTAATGTGTATAGTGTGTCGGGGACACTTGTCCTCACCAGAGGCTTTAGTGAACTGCATGCCAGGTGGTGGGAGAGGAATGATGGACTCACCAGAGGAGGGCTACCATTTTGAATAAAGACAATAAAGTTGAGGCTTCTAGAACGTTCTCACCGAGTTAGCTTGCCCAGAGGACCTGCTATACAGATAGGAACGATGAGGTGTAGCTGTAGTGATGCCCTACCGGAAGTGTGTTATTTAGATGTTAGGACGGCTACATCGGCAAACACCGATTCCTCCGTATCAGCGTGGGCGAGAATGTTAGGCTGGAGGAGTTCAGATGTGTCGTGTGTTTGGAAACCACAACATTCTTTCACATGTGCATAGAAACCCCGGGAGCGGGAATAAATAGTCTCGGATACATCCGCATGAACTGAGCTGGATGTTGCTGCTTCTCTGCTGACATGGGGGTCTTTGCCCCATCGAGGTGAACCTTCTCTTTAATTTAATTTCATTACTGACTAGACAGAGATCTAGTCTGCCTAACTGCAAAATGGCTGGAATGGAGAGGAGGGGTGGATGGTTCTGCACAAGTCTCCTGCTGAACAGGGGAACAAGCCTCACGTAGCCCCCCCCCTTGCTCTCCCTCCCCCCATCATTCTCCACCAAAAGTCTGCATTTTTTGTGACCTCCTGACCATCCCACATTTATGGAGCATTTGCTAAAGTCATATGCCATTGGGGAAGCTTGCGTGTGCGCGTTCATGCGTGTGTGTGTGTGTGTGTGTGTGTGTGTATGTGTGTGTGTGTGTGTGTGTATGTGTGTGTGTGTGTATGTTCCTGTCCCTTTGCTTGTCATCATAAGCCAAGAGGACCTAGTATTATTTTCTAGCACAGAGGAGCGAAGTCAAGACACAGAAAGGCTAAGACACTCCCAAGGTCACGTGACTGGAACCTAGCGCAGCGTGGAAATCTATGCTGGCAGAAGCCCCACAGGCCCCTTTCTGTCATGGCATGCAATGTTGGAGCGCCACAGGCCCTGAATTCAGCAGGTGCAGACCCCCCTCCGCCCCCCCCCCCGGGTGCTCACAGAGCAAGCTCATCTTTGTCATAGCATCTAGAGACATTCTACTCCGGCACAGTCCTAGGGTCAGGTCAGCAGCACTGGCACCCCCAGAGAGCTTTGCAGAAATGCTGCATCTCAGAGCAATCTGGGGCTTGGAGAACCACGTTAGCGGGAGCAGTCTCAAGTGTTTCTTTATTGATGGAGACACGATGGCCTTTGATCCTATTTGCTGGCAGCCGGGATAGGTTCCAGAAGTGACTGGGAGTTCTGAAGAGCAGCAGGGGCTAGCAGGCTCCACTCGAGCTTCCTGAATGCTGAGTGGGTGTCTGGCCTCTTGTGCTGACCATTCTCTTCTGCCTGCAAGCTCAGGGTAGACGCTGCTGTTTTTATTCCACAGGGGGAGGGAGGCGAGCTTGGCCACGAACTTACACAGGAGGGGAAACAAAACCTGGCCAAGTGTTTACTGCTCAGAAATGCCAGAGCTCTGATTATAACCCAAGGAAAGGAAAACATGGAAGTGGGCTGTGTCTGACCCATCGGCCCATTTCTCTATGGCCCTCCCACAGAATGCTATTCATTTATGTTAAAAGAACAGTACTCTTAGGCATGCAAAAAAAAAAAAAAAAAAACCTATATGAAATCCAGGACCCAGTGTCCAGAAATCAGGCTTTATCGCTGCACATTATTTGCATACTGAGCGTGGTTGTCCTTATACTACCTAGGTATGGTTGAGTTGTGAGGGGGACTGAAAGGCTCCTAAAGCTGTTCTCTAGCACTTACCATCTGACCCCCCCCCCTGCACAGCAAATGCTCGCTGACCCCTCCTACAGACCTTGGCCATCGGGATTCAGAACACAGCCCCTAGCTGCTATTCTGTACTGCCTCCACACCGCTAAACATTTCATTTCTGGGATGAGTTCCTGCCCACCCCATTCCAAAGTAATTGTTCAATTATTTAACAACCGCTTTAAGATTTGGAAGGCTGAGTTCTAATATTGTGCCCCAGTGGCTGGCGGTAGAGCCCACACCAAGCATCATGCTCGTTCGATCCGTTAGTGTATAAACCAGCCCACCCTAGAGCTGAACTGAAACGGTTGGCGATGTCCTCTCCCCGGAGAGGCAGAGGCGGGGGTAGCGCTCAGAGGAACCGTGTGAACCGAAGGGGTTGGTGAGCGTTTCTTCTTGAATAGAATGAAAGGGGAAAAGATCAGGACGAGAGAGACACGGCTTATTCGGAACCTTGCTAGTCCAGGACATTAGAAGGTTCAGCCATGGCTGTGAGTTTCTCCCCAGCTCTCCCATCTCCACCTCTTCTTGGGGCTTTTGAGGGGGTGCTAGCTTTCTTCTATAGGCTTGTATGCATCTTTCTATAGGAAGAGGGGAGGAGCAAGCTAGACTGGACACCCGACATTCTCCACGAATCCCCAAATACCACTGTGAGCAAACTTGAGGGGGAGGGTCACAGTCTGTTTCCCAAGAAGCCAAGCTCAGTGGCCCATCCCTGAGAAGCCACTGAAAACAGCCACACTGACAGTAAAACACAGGGAAGGGAGAGCTTTCAATGCCTCCCACCCCTACTAGGAAGAGGGGCACGGACCCACTAGTGACCCACTCAGTCTATCTTTGAGGTCCCAAAGTGAGATTAAAGTTTAGCTGGGGGGGGGCAGGGTGTGGTCTTGCCGCCAGTGTCCTGTTGTCACTGTTTGGGCTTCAGGCTCACAACCACAGTGGCCTGAAGTGCTGTTAGAACCATGTTACCCTGCAAGGCCTTCCCAGCCTGCTCTTTGTCCCCGCATGCCGCTCCTCAGGGAAACTCTCCCTTCTTGGCACGTCTGTTACTTCAGCCGGTTTATAGTTAAAATGGGTGTTGCAAGAGTCTCTGCAGGACACCTTCGTTTTTGCCAGGATAATCACAGCGTCACGAGTGGGAACCACGCACTCTCCAGCATGAGCTCGTGGGGGAACTTTTTGTATTTAAGTCACAGCGTTGTCCATCGTTCCTGAGTTCTTAAACAGTTACTTATTGTTATTAGACCTGCTTGCGTGCGTGCCTGTGTGCATATGCTGGGGGACCACTGGGCCACAGTGTGCCTGTGGAGGTCAGAGAACAACTCGGTGGAGGTGGTTTCCACCTTCCGTTGTTACATAGGTTCCAGGGATCAAATGCTGGTTGTCAGGACTATTTAGCAAGCATCTTTACTCACCGAGCCCTGTGTGTGTGTGTGTGTGTGTGTGTGTGTGTGTGTGTGTATGTGTGTGTGTATATGTGTATGCATGTGCATGCGTATGTATGTGTGTATTGGTGCGTGTATGTGTGTGTATATGTGTGTAATGTGTGTGTATTCATGTGTGTATGCGTGTGTGTATATGTATGTGTGTGCATGTGTGTCTGCATGTGTGTATATGAGTGTGCGTGTGTGTATGTGTCTATGTGCATGTGTATGTGCCTGTGTATGTGCATGTGTGTGCATGTGTCTATGCATATGTGTGTATGTGTGTTGTGTGCATGTATCTATGTGTATTTGTGTGTGCTTGCATGTGTGTGTATGTATGTGTATGTATATTGGTGTGTGTATGTATGTATGTGTGTATATGTGTATGTATGCATGTGTGTGCCTGTGTGTATGTATGTGTATGCATGTGTCTGTATGCATCTGCGTGCATGTGTGTGTATGTGTATGTATGTGCATGTATACATGTGTATGTGTATGTGGGTGTGTGTGCGTGCATCTGTGTGTGTATGTGTGTACATGGTTGTGCATGTATATGTGCATATGTGTGTGTGAATGTGTGTATGTATGTGTGTGTGCGTGTGTGCACAAGTGTGTGCATGTGTGTATGCATGTGTGTATATGAGTGTGCGTGTGTGTATGTGTCTATGTGCATGTGTATGTGCCTGTGTATGTGTATATGTATATGTGTATGTGTATGCATGCATGTGTGTGTATGTATGTGTATGCATGTGTGTATGTGTGTGTGCATGCATCTGTGTGCGTGTGTAGGTGTGTGTATGTGTGCATGCATGTGTGTATGTGTATGTGTGTGTGAATGTGTGTGTATGTATGTGTATGTGTGTGTGTGCACGAGTGTGTTCATGTGTGTATATGAGTGTGTGTGTATATGTGTCTATGTGCATGTGTATGTGTCTGTGTATGTGTGTATGTATTTGTGTATGTGTGTATGCATGTATGTGTATGTATGTGTATGCATATGTGTATATGTGTGTGCATGCATCTGTGTGTGTATGTGTGCATGCATGTGTGTTTGTGTATGTGTGTGTGCATATGTGTGCGTGTGTCTATGCATCTGTGTATATGTGTATGTGTGTATGCGTATGTATGTGTGTATGTGTGTGTGCATGTGTGTGTACGTATGTGTGTATGTGTGTATATGTATATGTGTATGTGTGAATGTGTATGTGTGCATGTATGCATGTATGTATGTGCATGTGCATGTGTGTATGAGTGTGTGTATGTGTGTGCATGTCTGTATGTGTGTATGAATGTGTGTATATGTGTTTATGTGTGTATATGTATATATGTGTGTATATGTCTGTGTATGTGTGTGTATATGTCTGTGTATGTGTGTGTATGTCTTTGTATGTGTGTGTGTGTGTGTGTGTGTGTGTGTGTGTGTGTGTATGTATTGCCCCATGTTTATGCCTAGTGTTCTAAGAGTCCAGAAGGGAGGATCATATCCTCTGGAACTGGAGTTACACTAGAGAGAGAGAGAGAGAGAGAGAGAGAGAGAGAGAGAGAGAGAGTTTAATCCTAAAACTTAAATTGACATGCCTGGCTGTTGCTTCCAAGACCTAGGGTGGGGGTCAGGATTATATAGGTCAAAGAAATTTACAATCCAGGAACTACTATTTCATCTCCTAATTTAACAGCGACTGTTCGACAGCTGATCAGGGAATGTGGGCCCAGAGGGGTTCATCTGCCCTCAGAAGCTGGTTCGTCCAAGGCTGGCAGCCCTCAGGGAGGCGCTGCAGGGGGCCATAGACTCTGAGGTTGGTACAGACAGCAAGTGCTCCATCTGCAGACGTTTGGAGGTCCTGTTCAGCGCCACTGGAGCCGAATAGATTTTCCGCCGGTGTCTCTTCCCACTTGCCCAGGAGTATTTCATGTGCTCAATGATCAAACCCGTCTCATATTCTCTCCCACTGCCTCTCCACAAATGGGCCAGGAACAATTCCCTGGAGCATTAGTGTTTCTTAAGAGGAGATTGGCTCTGCTAGGCTCAATTAGGCAGAAAGATGTTAAAATCAGTTTATGCCCTAAACCGTAAGGACCCTTAAACACTTGTGACCCACGGAGACAGCGACAGAGATGCTTGTCTCCATCTCTGGGTTGGTTAGCAAGGGCGTGGCTCGCCTGGTATTTTGAAACCAAGTGCTTTCGAAGGGGGGCCGTGTTCACTGAACCCCTGCCTTTACCCATATCTTCACTTCAGCCGAAGCCCAGCAGGTGCGGGTCTAGAAGTTTGATTAATAAAGGGTTCACACATACTAAACGGGCACTAGCCGGAGCCTCCCCTCCTCCACTCGGCATCGTCTGCATCCACAGGAAGAAGGGAATGACCCCCCTCCCCCTCCCCTTCCCGTGAGTGGGAAGGGAGGAGTCGCTGGTGGGTTGGGCATTGTGTGGAAAGTATTCCCTGGCCACATGCTGACGCTCTCTTGCTCCTGTCCTGCTGCAAGGTCTCTGTCTGAGTTTCCTCGTATGCTTTTCTTGGCTATCTAAGAGTCAAGAGGGGGGGGGGAGAGAGAGAGAGAGAGAGAGAGAGAGAGAGAGAGAGAGAGAGAGACTTCTTTCTGGGCCAGACAACTTCCCTGGCCAGTGGCCAGGAGAGGCCTCCTTGGGGTAGTATCTGCTAAAAGCAGAGGTAAGGCGGAGATCAGCCTGCTGAGCAGGTCAAGTTTGTGAGTCCCAGCTCACTCAACGTCAGGCCGACTGCCGTGTTCAGCTACCCCATGCCTCAGTTCTTGGCCTGTAAATTGGAGATGGCAGTGCCGCCTTTCATAGGAGGACTCTGTGTAGAGTGGACAAGGCCGCCTTGTACAAAAGAGCTCGGTGTTTGTAGTTAACACAAGCCGATGGTTATTACCATGGCACTGCACTTTAGAGAGAGACTCCAGGACTCCAGAAGGGCTTCCAAAGTAGGGCTTCATAAAGAGCTTAGCATATAGCTCAATATTTCCCTTGCAATCTTCCTTTCAGGAATAACTGCCGAGACCCACCCATTAATCAGGCGGCGTTTCCCTTTGCTTCTGGGGGAGGGGTCGCCCATTCATATTGGACTCACGAGATAGTATCCTACGATGTCTCAGGTCAGTTAGCTTATGCTGTAGGGCAGACCCTTCCTCAGCCTCTTGGCTTAGAGCAGCGATCATTTTACCAAGTGCGATCCTGGAAGCTGGCGGTTTGGGCAGAGCTCAGCTGGCCTGTTCTGTCCTCACTCATGCTTTCGCAGCCTGCTGCTCAAGAACGGGACAGCAGCTGGGCGGTCTTCACGCACCACTCCGCATGGCCAGGGGTTGGCACTCGCAGGTGGCTGGGGTGATGGGAGTGGCCGTGAGCTTCAAGTCCCCGAGGTCCAAACCTCGGTGGTGTCAAAGCGACTTTTGAGTTTCTCTCTCTCTCTCTCTCTCTCTCTCTCTCTCTCTCTCTCTCTCTCTCTCTCTGTGTGTGTGTGTGTGTGTGTGTGTGTGAGAGAGAGAGAGAGAGAGATAGAGATAGATAGATAGAGATAGAGAGAGAGAGAGAGAGAGAGAGAGAGAGAGAGAGAGAGAGAATGATTGCTAATCTCCTATTGGACAGCGTAAGTCACGTGACAAAGCCCAGGGTAACCCTGGGGCCTTTCAGGACCACAGACAGAAGTGGCTCTTATCACAGTGCTGTACCACTGTCTCCATCCATTCTTCGGTGACTTTCAGCAGAAACACTTTTTAGTTAAGCATCTCCAACTTAAACCCTTGCGATACAAGCTTTTCTTTCTTTCTTTCTTTTTTTTTTTTTTTAAACCTTTCGTCAGAGATGGTATTTTAATACGCCTGGCATCTGGTCGATACTGTTGGATTCTATTGCTGACATGTTTTTTCTTTCCTTTCATCTTTTATCCCCTTTATTTGGGAAATTATAGTTTGCCACAGGACATGGTTCTTTTTATAGGAGAAGCAGCTGTGATGTCATAACTGAGCACACGCACCCCCCCACCCCAATTTGGAATGGGATCGACAATCCGTTTGTTCATTTCTATTTTGGTCTCTGACTCCATATTGGATCAGGGAAAACATGTGAGCTAAAACTGCAATAGCTGATAAATTAATCTTGAAGAAAGAAAAAAAAAATCCCATTCCCAGTTACTATTTTCTTTTTTTATTTGTAGTTACTGAGCTACATGGTAGATGTGAGGATACTTTGAAAAGTTAGTATTTTGCTTCTGCAAGGATCGTTTTGAATGGAGTTGCACAGACCCAGGTGAGAGAGGCAGAACGACAGTTTTTGGCCTCAGAAAGTGTTCAAGGCTTTTGCACAAGCAGTGTCCAAACAGGAAATTTCAGGAGAAACAAGTAGCAACAATGTGATCAATAACTGAAAAGGGGGATAAATAGATCACAGGGCCCAGACGTCTTCAGGAATGAGTTTCTCAGTGGAGTGTTTAGCTTCTTATTGAATTTGTGTACAATTATGTCTTATTCCCCAAACAAAACAAATTTTCCTTGATAAATGTTTTTCGGACAGCAGCAGGATTCAATCCAGTTCATTTCAAGATACAGATCTATTTGGGAAATTAGAAGAAAATAGTTGCCTACAAGGACCTGGGGGAGTCCTGACTGTCCTCTGCTCCTCCAGCGGTTGGTATGTCACCCGAAATATCTCAGGGGTGGAGGTGCTTCTCACAGGGATGAGCAAAACTGCAGCTGGAGCAGAAATTAATTCGTATTTATAGTGTAGATACCTACATGAATCCTTAATCTGCTTGCTTTTTTTATGGTTTTAGGGGGATTTATAGAATCATTTAGATTGGAAGAAATCTCCAGTGGGTCACCAAGCTCTCTCTCCTTATAATGGCCATTGTGGTTTTATTATCCTTAAAGCTGCCCTGATAGATGGGTGTCAAGCCCGCCTCATGTTTCATGCATTTAAAGATGTGCATTCCATACCCCTGGTGTATTTAATGGAGGAGACAGACTTGAAACTGCCTATATACCCAGGAGACCATTTTCCGAGTTCTTGACACACACAGTCTCTTCTGGAACAGATGCCAAGTATGTCGCATATTAAGCATGATGGTGAGGCCATCAAACCTAGTTTGCTTCTGGATTCTGACAGCTGGGAACAGGGACGCGGTGTTCTCTCTCTCTGAGATGCCAATGGGGGTTTTTTTATGTCTCAGTCTGTGCATCTCCAGCAATTTGCTGGGCCCACAAGTAGGAGAGCCCGCTTAGAAGACTAATTATGACTCAAAAGGCATTTTGGGGGGGTCTATCTTGCCCCAGAAGTTTACGAGACACAGAGGAATATAAGACACGGTCCCTGCCTGTAAGAAATTTATAGCCTATTTGAGAAGACTCCCGAGGTGTCTCTGGGAAGAAATGAGATTGGCGTCTAAGAGCGGTGCGCCAACATCCAGATCATTACTTTACGGTTCCATTTAGTGAACAGTTGTGATGACAACTGTTCACATTATACTGGATACCGATGATAGTGAGTACCTATGGGTCAGAGTTTCTGCTGGGCCAGCAAAAAAATAAAGTGTTTGCCGGACCGATCAGCCATCTGGACAAGAAGGATTAAAGAAGGGGGAGGGTTGGGGGAGAAGAACGGGATTCCTTAAGGATGAAAAAAAATGTGCTTGGACTGGGCTTTGAGTGTTATAGTGGTTCCTCCAGCCATTTCCTAAACGCATCTACTGCAGTATAGTGCCAGAGCAGAAGAACTCAAATGTAGGTCTTGGCTTTATCAGAACCAATAGGGTAGTGTGGGGTAGAGTGGGGGTAGGGGAGTCTTATCCTTACTAGAAATATGTACTCTTAAGAGTAACCCAGTGCCTGATTTGCATGGAGATTGTAATTTCACGTGCCCAGGACAAAGCCAGACATGTTGGGCTGTGAGAGCTCAGGGGTACGCTGGTGGAGGGCCTGGACCGAGAAGTTAACGCAGAAAGCACAGATATAGGAAGGAAATGTTTGCTTGAAAGAGATCCAGTTGGAAATAAATGCAAAGGGCTTTTCCGGCTGAAGAGTCACTGTTCTGAGAGGGTAGGCACCGCCGTTGTGTGGGGTTGTGTTCTAGTTGGCCATCTTGTGCTGGGATGTACCTTGGACCGCAGCATGGGAAGCCCACATATGGTCTTAGAGACAAGCGGGGACGTGAACCTTGATCTGTAAGACTACTGTGGACTCCACCCTGACAACAGCCACAACCCTTCCGGTAGCTGTCACGCGTTTGAATGCTTCTGTGTCGTTTGTTCCCACTCCTGTGACTGGCCCTTCGGATTATAGCTACTGTGTGAATTATCCTGTGACTGGCCCTTCGGATTATAGCTACTGTGTGAATTATCCTGTGACTGGCCCTTTGGATTATAGCTACTGTGTGAATTATCCTGTGACTGGTCCTTTGGATTATAGCTACTGTGTGAATTATCCTGTGACTGGTCCTTTGGATTATAGCTACTGTGTGAACTATCCTGTGACTGGCCCTTTGGATTATAGCTACTGTGTGAACTATCCTATGACTGGCCCTTCGGATTATAGCTACTGTGTGAATTATCCTGTGACTGGTCCTTTGGATTATAGCTACTGTGTGAACTATCCTGTGACTGGCCCTTTGGATTATAGCTACTGTGTGAACTATCCTATGACTGGTCCTTCGGATTATAGCTACTGTGTGAATTATCCTGTGACTGGCCCTTCGGATTATAGCTACTGTGTGAATTATCCTGTGACTGGCCCTTCGGATTATAGCTACTGTGTGAATTATCCTGTGACTGGCCCTTTGGATTATAGCTACTGTGTGAACTATCCTGTGACTGGCCCTTCGGATTATAGCTACTGTGTGAATTATCCTGTGACTGGTCCTTTGGATTATAGCTACTGTGTGAATTATCCTGTGACTGGCCCTTCGGATTATAGCTACTGTGTGAATTATCCTGTGACTGGTCCTTTGGATTATAGCTACTGTGTGAATTATCCTGTGACTGGCCCTTCGGATTATAGCTACTGTGTGAATTATCCTGTGACTGGTCCTTTAGATTATAGCTACTGTGTGAATTATCCTGTGACTGGTCCTTTGGATTATAGCTACTGTGTGAATTATCCTGTGACTGGTCCTTTGGATTATAGCTACTGTGTGAATTATCCTGTGACTGGCCCTTCGGATTATAGCTACTGTGTGAATTATCCTGTGACTGGTCCTTCGGATTATAGCTACTGTGTGAATTATCCTGTGACTGGTCCTTTGGATTATAGCTACTGTGTGAATTGGCCTCACAGCCATGCCTATTATTAGCCCATTGCTGTGAACAAGAAAACAGAGGCTCAAAGCCTTATAAGTACTCAGTGACGGAGCTGCGGCCGACACCCCTCTCCACTGCCACGAGAAGTGCTGCTTGGCCTTCGTAGCCTCCGTCTCGTATGTTATTAATTAGCTCCGGGAGGGACACAGAGACAGTGACGAGGAAGGAAGACTGAACGGAGGCAGAGATCAGGACCAAGGAGGGAGCAGTAGTTAAGGAAAAGTTGTAATTGGCCCAAGCGGCAAAGGTGATGTTGAGGGGGCAGGCTCGGCGATGCAGAGGATGAGGATGCACATAAGTGCACATAAGACCTTCAGAGGACCCTGGGTGGGAGAACGTACAGGCAAGGACTCTGTGGAGGACAAAAGGCAAGGGTGCTTTCCATTTTCTTCTTGATTCATGATGTCTCTAAAGTTGGCAAAGCTGATGAACTGCCTTGAAAGTCCATTATCCGGAGAAACAGCCCATGGCACATGTGCAGATTCTCCTCTCTCTCTCTCTCTCTCTCTCTCTCTCTCTCTCTCTCTCTCTCACACACACACACACACACACACATGCACACATGCACACATTTTAGTATGTGTATGAGTGTTCACCCTGCATGTATGTCTATGCACCCACCTGCATGCCTTTGGCCCACAGAGGTCAAGAGAGAGTGTCAGATCCCCTTGAACTGCAGTTACAGGCAGTTGTAAGCCACCATGGAGGTGCTGGGTATCCTCTGGAAGAGAAGCCAGGGCTACTAGCCCCTGAGCCATCTCTCCAGCCCCACTCCACCTCCCACCATTTCTTAATCATAGAAAATCTAGAAACTCCAGAAAACACTTTTGATCCTGCTTCCCAGTTCCTAATGACACCTCTGGTAAGGTATAGGCAGTTATGAAGAACAAATCTTTCCCTATTATATAATCTAATGAGTTTCTATGGTTATGTTGGAAACCCTTCCTTCCTTCCTTCCTTCCTTCCTTCCTTCCTTCCTTCCCTCCCTCCCTCTTTCCCTTGACGAAGTCTTTAAAGTAAAGTATTTACGTTATTTATGTGGATGGGTATGCCTGTGAATGAGTTTGGATATGTGACTGTGGATGCCTGCGGAAGGCAGAAGAAAGTTCTGGATCCCTTGGAGCTGTAGTTGTGTGTTGTGAGTTGTGAGTCACCAAAGTGTGTGCCAGAAGCCGAACTCAGCTTCTATGGCAAAGCAGCAAGCATTCTTAACCACTGAGAAGACAGCTGGAGACAGCCCCTCTGAGACAGGGTCTGGCTGTTTGATCTTGGCTGGCCTGGAACTTGAACCAATCTGTCCCCAAACTTAACAGAAATCTCTGTGCTTCTGCCTTTCAACTTCTGGGAGGACAGACGTGTGTTATTGCTCACGTTTCCTATTGGAATAAAATGCATTGACCAGGAGCAACTCATGGGAGAAGAGAGCTTGTCCTACACATCCAAGTGACAGTCCTTCATTGGAGAGAGTCAGAGCAGGGACTCAAGGCAGGAACCCAGCAGCAGGAACCATGAAGAAACACTGCTTGGTGCCCTTACTCTACACAGGTGACTGTAGACCGTGCCCACTTGACAGCTGAACCTAACCACAATTCCCATCATGCTCTGCTCCTGTGTACTTATTTGCATGTAGAATATGCAAATAAATATCTTCTCATGATAAATACCTTCTCAATCATTTTTCTGAGGTCCCAAGATATACCCTTCTTAATGAGAAGTGGTGATTTGATTATTAGAAAATAACGTTAGAGTTGTTTCTATCTTATGATTTAATGCTTTTGTTTACTAAAATCAGCCATTAAATATTAGCTGGGAGAGCGAAGACGATGTTTCACAGAGATTTTTATTAATTCTTTGAGAATTTCCTTCCATGTGTTTGATCATGTTCATACCCCTTGCCTCCCCCGTAACTACTCCCTGATCCACTCTCAATTTCCTACCCCTCCAACTTTTGTGTCATTTTATTAAAAAAAAAATCAGTCGAGTCTCTTCTGTGCTGCCCACATACTTCTGCATGTGGGATCATCCACTGGAGAGTTGGAAAAGGAGAGCCACACCCTTAAAGAAAACTGACTCGGCCTCCCTGAAAGCCACCAACTGTCCCCAGATCTGCTGCTAGGATCAGAGGGATCATGAATACATCTTTCCCCATTCTAGAATGTGGATTGGCTTGATCTTGTGCAGGTCTTGTATAAGCACCAACTGCTGTGAGGTCATGAGTCGAGCCGACCTGTCCTGTCCAGATGGCAATGTTTTCTCCCATCAGTTGGGACTTGGAGGGACTGACTAGAAATCAGAGAGACAAAAGTAATAGCCAGGAAGTGACTGCGGGGGAAATTGTTTTTTTATAATCCCTTCAGAGATTTAAATGAAAATGAACATAGGAGAAAATTATGGGCAAAAGATGACTGTCAGAACTCAAACCAAAGTCTGGGGCCCTAATGGAAAGCCATCAGGAGCTTGGCCGTATTGGTAATAGAGTTTGAAGCTTACTGCACTTTGTACATCTGGAAAAAAGGTGAGCGGGTAGAAACTAATTAGAATGCTCAGTTTATAAACAATCCCAGGAACATCGAGTCAGAAGAAATTAGCAGTTATCTTCATTTTCTCCAGCTTCACCGCGGTCTGACTCCTGGTCTAGCTACAGGCAAAATACCACAGAATAATTACAAATTATAAATGTGCTCTCAGTCGACAAAGCAATCTCACATAGACTGTCTCACTCGGTTTTAGCGGCTCTGCGGGGTGGATGGAGTTAGAAGTGTCCAACATTTGTCCAACGCGCTATATTTTGTGAGACATTTCTGCGTTCGCCACTCCCAAGTGATGCTCACAGCCCACTGATTTCTAAGTAGGCATTTAAGACACGGAGGCTGCCATGGTTCTCCTGCCGATTGTTGGAAATGAGATCCCTTCTCTTGGGAATGCCCGTCTTCCTGTCTGTGAGTCCTTATCTAGGTCAGACGTTGATGTTGAGCTTTTCTAACGAGGCAAACTGTGGGGAAGAAACAGGGAGAGGAAGCTTGGGCTAGGAGGCTCAAGAAGGGTGGACCCTGTCTTGTGGCCCTCGGTGGTTTACAGAGCCGGAGGGTGACAGACATGCCCGCGGGCGACACTGGAGGTTACAGAAACTTTGTATTGACCTGTAATGGCGACTCTGGGTGGGAGCAGGCAGTGTGGCTGAGGGCACCGGACTCTCTTGAGGATGGCGCTTCCTCTGCAGTGCGCCTGAGCACTCTTAGAAGCTCCGTATCCTGTAGCTACCTTCTTATAACACCCCTTGCTGAGATCAACCTGCCCAACATCCTTTATCTTAGGAGACAGCAGGGTAAAGGTTTTCGGGAACTTGCTGGGTCTTTCATGAGATGCTCCTGAGTTTGTAAGGAAGCATTAGAGGGTAACCCCATGGAGGGCAGGGTTGGGGGAAGAAGGGAAGCCAGCATCTCTGTTAGGAACTTGCCAATGAACAGAACTGAGGCAGGGTGTGGCCACAAGGTCACCACAGGTGGCCTTGCAGAGCCCAGTTATAGATGAGAATTGGGTATAGAAGCTTTGCTGGCAAAGGCTCAGAAGGGAAAAGAAGTTGGGGAAAAGGAGGCTGTGGACTTCTTTTTCTTTGTTACCTTGTACTATATATGCAGGTGTGAAAGAAAGAATTCAAGGCAAAATTTAAAAACATAAACACCACACATATGATGTCTTGGAAGGCTGAGGTGAAGAGCGATAAAGAATAAGCCACGCCCAGTGTCCAGTCTATACTTGCATGAAAATGTCCTTGTGTCGCACGGCACCAAGTACAATAGTGAAGACAGAAGGGAGCGCAAACCAGAGAAGAGCTGGCCGGTCAGTAACGCGTCCACTGTACAAGCTCCAGGGCCCGAGCTTGCATCCCCAGTACTCGCGTTAAAGACAGGTATGGAGACACATGCCTGTGCTCCAGCACTTGGCTGTGAAGTTGGCTGTGAAGACAAAAGGATCTTTGGGTCCTGCTAGCCAGCTGGTCTTCCAGAATTGGTGAGATCAGGTTTACCCTGTCTCTAAGAACAAAGTCAAGAGTGACGGAGGAAAGACACCTGGCATTCACATTCCCTGGTTCGCAACTACAGGCACATGCACATATGTGCAGATGCACCCTCACATGTACATAGACACACAAACATGCACACACAAACACACGCACAGGTGGCACTGTGGTGTGCCTACAGCATGAGAGAGTTGAGTGTAACCCAGGGCACTGGGAAGTACTCCTCCGTGGAGCGGAGGAATAGGAAACAGAACAACAGAGCTAGGAGGTTAATGGGCTGAGCGGAACGGGAGACAGAGCGATTGCAGGTCTCAGCAAGCACAGCGAGCAGAGGAGGTGGGGCAAGTGACAGTGTCCAGAGGGGCGCGGAGTGCTAAGGAGCACTGCTGAGCTGGCTCTCAGATTAATGACATTGGTGTCCAGCTGGCTAGGGAACTGGAGAGGTAATAAATTTGTCCACCAGATGAAAGCAAAAATAATAAAAATATATGCGGAGCCTCCCGGAGCACAGCGGCCCCGGTCCCTCAGAACTGCTTATCACAACGTCTTTGCTATTTTTGAGGTCTCAGTGAGCGTCGCCCGTGAGATCGATGTGTTCGAATGGCACCCATCTGGGAAAGCCCCCGCCCCTCTTTGATATCTAATACACCTATCACTCCCTGACTTGTGAAGTCCTTTTCATCCGACCAGGTCTGAAACAACTTGAATCGCTCCTAGGTCAGAAATGACTCGGGTACATCTAGACGTCACCTGCCCCTCCCATTTCATGAGCTTTCGGGCTTCCTGTGTTGACCCCAAAGTTATGAACCGAGTCACTTCACTGTCCCACTCCAGGTTCCAGCTTTGGCTGACTACACAGGGCACCAGACAATAAAGCACAGCCCCTGGTCCCCTCCTGCTGGAGAGGGCCAGGACTCTGCGCTCTAGGCTAGCTTCAGTGCTCTGCTCGGCTCAAGCAGGGTCGACCCAGGCTGGGGCAGTTCTCCTGGCTTTCAAGGTACACAGGAACGGGGAGGGGCAGCCTCTGAAAGGAGGTTTCCAGGACGTTTGAAGTTGGAAGTGCGAGAGCAGATGTATGAAGAGCGGAGGTGGAATTTTAAGTAGGTGGATAGGGTATCCTGTTGACATTGCGGAGACGTTTGTTAGTCTTTGCCCAGGATAGCTCTGCGGTTGGATTGGGTGGCTCTTAGTGTCTAGGGCTTGCACTCTGTGACTCCAGGACGGCATAAATCACAGGAGCGGCAGGGATAATCCGTCCGTGGGCCCCAGTAGCCTGAGCACAAAAGCTGCCCTCCTCTGTGGCTGTTTTCTATGCTCCCTCCTCTCCTTATGGTGTTCTTTTGGAAACAAATCTACTTTGCATTACAGAACTTAATACACAATTTTCCACTTCCCTAAAATTTTATTAAGTGCTTTATGGAACAATTTGCACAAGGTCTAATTTCCCAAGTTGTCGGCTGTGCGGCATAATGACCTCATACTTTTTCATCTAGTTTCCGTGCCATTATTTATATAAAGAGGGGGCTGGTTTGCATTCAAACTAGGCGCATGTGAAAACTGGATAGGTTTCTTCTATAATTTTAGATGTGAGGCAACATTGTTGCTCAATTTCAGAGCTGTCCAATAAATTTATAGTGTGAGCCCTATCCAGGACGTTAAATCTCCTGGCATCCACAATGAGAAAGTGTGGAAAGAGCAGGGTGAAACTGACTTTGATAATGTATATTGATTAACTCAATTTATTCAAACTAATACCACTTCAACATGAAATGAACTTTGAGTTACCAACATGTTATTTTACATCATTTTCTGGTACCATGGCAACAGAGCAGAAGGTGTGTAGCATCTTATGTATAATAAAACTTACAACGAATATCCGTTCAGACTACGAACATTTGAAATGCTTGATAACCACAAGTGGCTGGTGGCTGTCACACCAGCTAGCATGGTTCTGTTTTTATGGACATTAATTACGCATCATCTTGGCTATAAGTTCTTTCTGATTTCCCAAGATTGTTTGATGTAATCTCAATGAGGGTCTTCGCAGGACTTCAGAGAGTTGTTTATTCATATAGTGGAATCATCCATCCGTCCGTCCATCCATCCATCCATCCATCCATCCATCCATCCATCCATCCACCCACCCACCCATCCATCAGTGATGGCTAGTTTTACTTGTCAACTCAATAGCATCTAGAATTATCTAGAGGATGAACCTCTGAACGTGCCTGTGGTGTTATTGTAATGACGCACCCTGGGCAGCACCATGCCCTGCCTGGGTCTTGTACCATTCATGGAGAAAAGGAGCTGAGTAGTACACATACATTCATTGTCCTCTGTTCCTGGTTATGGATGCGATGTATCCTAGTTTGTTTTCTGTTGCTGTGGCAAAACATTGACAAAATGCGACTGACTTGGGGTGGGTGTTGGAAAGAAAAGATTTGTTTGGCTTACAGACACATTGCTTTGGGAAGACAAGGCAGGACTCAAGCCTGGAACCTGGAGGCAGGAATAGAAGCAGGACAGCATAAGGGGAACCTGTTCACTGGCTTACATCCAGCTACTCTCTCTCTCTCTCTCTCTCTCTCTCTCTCTCTCTCTCTCTCTCTCTCTTCCTCCTTCCATTCCTCCCTTTCTCTCTGCCCCCCTCTCTCTGAGATAGGGTCTCTTTGTGTAGTCCTTGCTGTCTTGGAACTTGCTATATAAATCAGGCTGGACAGGAACTCACAGAGATCCCACTGCCTTCTCCTGGATGCTGGGATTAAAGAAATGTGCTAACATATTCAGCCTCAGGTACCTTTCCTATGCAACAAAGATCACACACGTAGGTGTGGCACCACTTACAGTGGCCTGAAATCTTCTTCCTTCTGCAATTAGCAATCAAGACAGTGTGCTCCAGAATACTCACGGATCATTCTGATAGAAGCAATTCCTTAGTCAAGGTTTCCTCCTCCCAGGTGACTCTAGTTTGTATCAAGTTGACGGCATCTAACCAGTCTAAGATGTGACCAGCTCTCTGAAGCTTCTGCTCCTGTGATATTCTCTTGTTGATAGTCTATAAGCAGGAACTTTGAGACATATTAAACATTTTCTCTCTTAAGTTGCTTTTGTCAGGATATTTCATAGCAATAAGTAAAGAAACTATACTATTCACCTGTCCATCCTCCATCCACACATCCACCCACCCATTCATCCATCTATCCATCTACCTAGCCATCCATCCATTTTCATATCCATCCATCCATCCATCCATCCATCCATCCATCCATCCATCCACCCATCTGCCCATCCATCCATCTATCCATTAATCTATCCATCTTCCTATTCATCCATCCATTTATATATCTATCCAACCATCCACCCATCCACCCATCCATCCACCCATCCACCCATCTATCCTTCCTTCCATCCATCCATCCATCCATCCATCCATCCACCTATCCATCCACCTATCCATCCATCCATCCATCCATCTACCTATCCATCCATCTATTTACATATCCATCCATCCATCTATCCATCCATCCATCTATCCATCCACCTATCTATCCATCTATCCATCCTTCCATCTATCCATCTGCCTATCCATCCATCCATTTACATATCCATCCATCCATCCATCCACCTATCCAACCATCCATCCATCCATCCATCATCCATCCATCTATCCATCCATCCATCCACCCATCCACCCATCCGCCCATCTGCCCATCCACCCATCTGCCCATCTGCCCATCTATCTATCCATCCATCTATCCATTTACATATCCATCCATCCATCCATCCATCCATCCATCCATCCATCCATCCATCCACCTATCCATCCATCCATCCATCCATCTACCTATCCATCCATCCATCCATCCATCCATCCATCCATCCATCCATCATCCATCAGTCCGTCTGGCCACTTCATGCATTCACTTATTTAACAAACAACAAGAATGAAGTCATGTGCTTATTGTATGATGTAAAAGGCACAAAATGGCCCTTAATTTGGCCTGAGAAAATCTATTGGACAAGAAGGGGCTGTAAGCCAACAACTACAGTATAATATAGAAACACAGAATGATAGAAAGTATTAGGCATTTATGATTGAAAAAGTTAGGTTAGGTTCCTTCTGTCTATACAAACAAAAGTTTGAGAAATATCGCAAAGGTTCTAGAATAAAACACAAGTGAAATCATATGTAATCCTGGTGTTGGAGATTCTCTCTCTGTGGATGTGTGTGTGTGTGTGTGTGTGTGTGTGTGTGTATGTGTGTTTGTGTGTGTACATGTGCGCATTTGTTTTGTTTTAGCTTGAGATACAGTGTAAGTACAGATGAGCACAACACACACCTTTCATTCATTCCAACTGGCAAATTAAAAAAATATTTTCTTTTTATTATTTTAAATTCTTTGCATGTGTGTGTCTGGATATTAGTATGTGTGTGAATGCAGGAACATTTCAAGACTGTAGCGCTGGATCCTCCTGGAGCTAGAGTCCTAAGCAGTTGTGACATGTTACCATGAATGCTGAGAATTTGACTCAGATCATTTGCAAACCAGCGAGCCCACTGAATACTGACCCATCTCTACAATCCCCTAAAATTTTTGTTTTCTTGAGACAGGGTCAGTCTCACCTCTTAGCTGACCTAGGACTCTCTAAGTAGACCAATTGGCCTCAAATTCACAGACCTCTGCCTGCCTTTTCCTCTTGAGGGCTAAGATTAAAGGTGTGTGCCACCATGCCTGGCCCCAAGTGGCAAATGTTAACATTGTGTCATACTTGCTTCTGATTTTAAAGATTGAATAGATTTTTCAAAATCAGGTGAAGACTTCTTTTTCTCTCTTTCAAAACCTCATTTCCCCCTGCCTTTCCTACAGACAACGGCTATCGTGAATTTGATGTGTGATCCTTCTATATATTTTGGTACATTTACTGCAAATGGATGTACCTACCAGCAATAGATAGGATTACTTGATGTATTTTATATCTGCACATGGTATTATATGACACCCATTATTATTCATTTCCTTTCATACCCATTCCACATTATATTTCTGTGATCTATCTATGTGAATACGCTTCGAGCTGTAGATAATTTCATTGTATATCTCTACTAAATCCATCTTTTTAAGTGATGTGATTTAGTTTAGTACATTTTCTTTTCAGTTTTCATGACTGTAAAAAATTTCAATGGCCATTCCTGGGTAGGTGTCCTTGTATGATAGATGAACTTTTCTCTAGGAATAGGAAGAGGACCAAATAGCATAAAAGGGCAAAAATCATAAAGGAAAGCTGGTTGTACAAGCCTGTAATCCCAGCAACTTGGGAGCCTGAGGCAGGAGGATGACAGGTTCAATGCTTGTTTATGTTTGAAAGTGAGCTCCCAGATCAATGGAGCTAAGGTCCCATTTCAAGATAGCTAATAGCTCTCGAGTTTGATGGTGTAGTTCAGTGATAGAGCACTTGTCTAGCATATATGATGTTCTAGGTTCAGTTCCCAGTAACTCTTCTGTTCTCCAAATCAAAGTGGTGTCCTGGGTTCAAGTCTTCACTTTGTAGTTTATAGACATGTAGTCTTGGACACATAACTTAGCCTCAGCGAATTCTGGTTCTCTCAATGACCAAGTTGATGTGAGAGGATCGCATGGATAACGTGCAGGAAGTGCTTTCTCCCGAGCTTATGGCCAGTGATCAATACAGCTTAGCACTTATCACAATCACCATTTGTCTTAGTTAGGGTTTTACTGCTGTGAACAGACACCATGACCAATGCAAGTTTTGTAAAAGACAACATTTAATTGAGGTTGGCTTACAGGCTCAGAGGTTCAGTCCATTGTCATCAAGGCAGAAACATGGCAGCATCCAGGCAGGCATGGTACAGGAGGTGCTGAGAGTTCTACATCTTCATCTGAAGGCTGCTAGTAGAAGACTGACTTCCAGGCAGCCAGGGGGAGGGTCTTAAGCCCACACCCACAGCGACACACCTACTCCAACAAGGCCACACCTCCTAATAGGTTCACTTCCTGGGCCAGTCATATACAAACCATCACATTCCACTCCCTGGCCCCCATAGGCTTGTTCAAACATGAGTCTGTGGGGGCCATACTGACATACTGAAACATAGCATAATGCAAAATATATTTAGTCCAACTTCAAAAGTCCCGGTAGACTATAGCAGTCTCAACAGTGTTAAAAGTCCAAAGTTCAAGGTCTCTTTTGAGATTCATTCAATCACTTAACTGTAATCCCCCAAGCAAGACAGGAAACCAGCTGGGCAAAGTCCAAACTCTGCATCTCCAAGGCTGATGGCAAAGCAGTCTTCAGATATTCAACTCCTTTTTCATCTTTGTTGAATGCAACAAGGTTCTTTCTCCTGGGCTTGTTCCACTCCCTGTTAGCAGCTTTCCTTGGCAGGCATCCTGTGGCTCTGGCATCTTTAACATCTTGGGTACCCCAAGTCAATTTCAGATTCACAGCTTCTTGTTCCAGTGTCTGAAATCCACACATGATCTTCTGTGTATCTCCAAAGAGCTGGTGTCACTTCTCCAGCTCTTCCCTTTGTAGCACTCTAAGTTCAGATTGATCCACTCCACTGCCACTGCTGTTCTTGGTGGTCATCCCATGGTACTGGCATCTCCAATATGCTAGGGTCTTCCACTGCACCTATAATTCACCAAAGCCTCTCATAGGCTCTCTTCATAGTACCAAGCCTCAACTCCTTTGCATGACCCCTTCAGTCCTGGGCTGGCAATTACAACTGAGGGTACACTTTCACCAATGGCCTTTCATGGCTTCTCACAGTACCAAGCCTCAGCTGTTCTTCATGATTCCTTCGTGCCTTCAAAACCAGTACCACCTGGATGATTCTTACACATTACCAAGTACAGCTGCAGCATGAGGAACACTTGGCTATCTCTGGAATACAGCTTCTTTGTGTTCTCGGAAAACACTTCCTATATTTCACCTCAGTGATGCTGGTCTTTTCTTAATCATCACTAATTTCTTAGCTCCAGCTAACCAGCATCAATTGTCCCAGTAGTCTCCTTCCTTTTAATATAAAGCCAGAGACACGTGGCCGAAGCTGCTGAGTTCTGCTGCTTACAGGAGCTGGAACATTGGCCACCTTGTTCTATTACATTATCACTAGCTTCCTTTTTCCCAGCTCCTTCACTGCCTAAGTTGGCTGTCCTGAATCTTGCTCCTTAGACTGACCTTGAACTCAAGAGATCTGCATGCCTGTCTCCTAAGCACTGGGATTAAAGGTGTGGTCCACCAAGCCTGGATTAAAGTTTTTCTTCACCTAGAATTTGCTCCTTCTAGGCTGGCCTTGAACTCAGAGATCTGCTTATCTTTGCCTCCTGGGATTAAAGGCTTGTACTACCATGCCTGGACCTAAAGTTAACTGGGTGAATCTTGCCCCCAAGGTCACCACTCCTTTAATTCAGTTTAATATCCTTGAATTCAGCTCCATTTCACTTCCTGGAGTCCCTTTAATACTCAAACTATATATTTTGTACTTTTTCTTTCTCAGCTTGCTATGTTGGTTCAAAATTCTCTTTATCAGACTTAACCAGAGAACAAAGTCTTTGTTGGGCTTTTTTGAGACTTCCTTTGCAGATGCAATTAATATAAATCTCTTTACCTTAGTCCTGGGCAGTCTCTTCAGACAATGGCAAAAAGCAGCCATGTTCTTTACCAAAACATCCCAAAAGAGTCTCTCAGTCACATATTAAAGTTCTTCTCCACTGAAACCTCTTGGGCCGTCAGGCCTACACAGTTCAAATGACCCTCAGCACCACTGTCTTCCATATTCCTACTAGTCTGGCCCATTAAGCCCCACTTAAAGAATTCCATGGCTTTCCAAATCCAAAGTCCCCAAATCCACATTCTTCCGAAGAAAATCATGGTCAGGCCTATCACAGCAATACCTGACTCCTGGTACCAACTTCTGTCTTAGTTAGGGTTTTACTGCTGTGAACAGACACCATGACCAATGCAAGTTTTGTAAAAGACAACATTTAATTGAGGTTGGCTTACAGGCTCAGAGGTTCAGTCCATTGTCATCAAGGCAGAAACATGGCAGCATCCAGGCAGGCATGGTACAGGAGGTGCTGAGAGTTCTACATCTTCATCTGAAGGCTGCTAGTAGAAGACTGACTTCCAGGCAGCCAGGGGGAGGGCCTTAAGCCCACACCCACAGCGACACACCTACTCCAACAAGGCCACACCTCCTAATAGGTTCACTTCCTGGGCCAGTCATATACAAACCATCACACCATTTTAAAGTACTTGGTAGCAGCTTGTCTTTTATTGGTCCCCAGGGGATCGTTGGTATCAGAGGTCAAATTCATCAGAGGTTCTAGAGTTTTTATCCTGTTTCCTACTTCAGGAGCATCTTAGAGAGAGGAAGCTGGAGTTTACCATCTGGGCTGACCCTTGACTCCAGACTTAAGAGAAGAATGTACCAGGCCTGGAGGTAAACTCCCAGTGTAGAGAACCTAGGCAGGGCCAAGAGGAATGCATTTCTTTTAGGGCCAAAGAATCTGTGTTTGAATGAGACAGATCCCTTGACTATCTCTCTCTGGAAACCCAACAACACACATGCGGCCTGGCTTATCTTACTCCTGTATAAAGTACCCAAAACAAGTGTTAGAGAGATTGATTCAGAGGAAAAGGGATATGTGGTCCCAGCCAGGGGATCTTTGAAGTGGACTCTTGTGTGCTCTTGGAAAGTGATGGAGTATTACGGGTGATGGAGTGCCAGGGGCCTTTTTCTGTTCAGAAATGTCCCTTCTCTGATTTTTAAGGTCATTTTATTATTGTCAAGAACTCCCCTTATCACAATGTGCCCTGGAACCATTTGTCTTTCTCCTCCACTAGACTCTAAATTCCTTGAATCACGGGAAGGAACATGGTCTCTGGCAACTAACTGGGTTCCCTTCACAGCTTTAGGACGAGTGATCTTCAGGACATATCTTCTTATCAGTGAGGTGAGGCTGGTGAACTGTAGACTCTTCGAAAGGGGTGGATACTGTTTGTACAAGGCAAAATGGGACTGGCCTGTAGCGTTTGCTTAGTAAATGATATCTGGTGACCTGGAGGGTAGCTATGGCTGCAGAGATGATAATGCTGGTGTGCTGCCTGGTGTCAGGTTCAGCACAAGTGTGTGTGTGTGTGTGTGTGTGTGTGTGTGTGTGTGTGTGTGAATGCCAGGAATAGCAGAGTGTGTGGTGTGTGCTTAAACAAATGGGGGTGTTGCTGCCTTCCTTGCCCCCCCCCCAGGGCTTACTGAATCAGATGTTTTCCACCCCCTTTGCCTTCTCAGAAGTTTGCAGATGCCTCCCCCAGCTAACTCTTCCCTTTTCTTCTTCCATTGCTTTCTGTTCCTTCTCGTCCTATTCCCCCAGGGGTAACCACTATCCAGGTCACATTCTCCAATACTGCTTTTGTTCGCAGAGATCTCATTCCATGTGAGGGGTTGAGGTAGCACCTACATGAGGGTGAAAGTCAAGATGATTTTTCTAGATTCTTCTGACCCCTGGGCTTAGATTCCTTAGCACTTGCACGACGAAAGGATGCCCTACTGGTCCTTTCGTCCTGGGCACCCTCTTCTCGGCACCGCTGTGAACGTTTATGGGGTGGCGGCTTCTTCTAAGCTCCATAGGTTGGAATACGAAGGCAGCTTGGACTGAGATCCTCTTCCATTCCGGCCAGGTGCTGACTGCTTCGGTACCATTTACACACACCCTTGCATCTGCCTCCAGCTTTGGGCTCTGTTCTGTCTGCTGTCACGCCACTGGGCGTTGCCTTCATCCAGATCCTCTCTGTGGTGTGGGAACACCCAGGACAACCTACTCTGTGTTAGAGGAAAATACGAAAACATCTGGACGTGTGTGCATTTTAATCTCTCTTTAAAATGCTCTGGTTTATATACATTTCACGATATAAATAACTCATTAGAGTACATAGATAATATATCATGCCATTAACATAATGGTAATATTAACTCCAAGAAACTCCCATAGCTCACTATTGCCTAGAATTAGAGACACACTCATATGGTGTCCTTAGAGACGCATGCATCCCTCCTGCCTAGTCTAGCAAGCTGTTACAGCCCTTTCTTGCACCCCCGCTGCCTCGAGCCACCTTGGATGCTCCCTGGATGCTCTTCTGGTCTCACATTCTCACCCCTGTGCCTTGCTCTGCGTTGTTCTTTCTCGTGTAGTGGCCGAGAACAAGGAGAATACACGCTCTCAACCCAGTCCAAACTGCTCCACTTGGACTCAATCAGTGACAGGCGTGGCTCTGCCCCTCCACAGCTTCACTTGGGAAAGGCAGCGACACTCTGAGCTCCAGCCTCCTTATCTGGGACACAATGTCCATTTCGTGAACCAACACATGCCGGATGTGCACGGCGCCTGTCTACGGTGCCGGTTCAGTGTGAGGCGTGAATTGCTTCCTTTACTTTTTCCACCCTAGTATGCTCTGTTTTCCCAAATTATGATATTGTTCGGGGAATCGGGCGTGCCGTGACTTGCAGGCAGTCATGAAGAAGCCCTCTGTTAGCCTGGTCCCTGCTTACCTGTGTCTCCCTGCATCAGTGGCCTATGTTGACAGCACTGGTATCTGTTGTTCAGTGGAATTTTCCACGCACATTGAAATCCAACGCTACAACGAAAATACAGTGCAAGGCATTTGTAAGGTGAAATTATAACCTTTACAACAGATGTCACGTGCCGTGATGCCAACAGAGGTGGCACCAGGAAAATGCTGGAATCATATTCAAAGTCGGTGACAAAGCAGAATCTGGTTGGAAGAGAACAAGTAAAACAGGCATACGTGCAGATGGAAGGTGATGTTAGAAGATCCAGGAGGTGTAAAGAGATTCGCAAGAAATTAATGGAGCCTTTGCATATTTCTACTGAAAGAAATCTTTTAAAAACACTCAGCCAGAGTGCTTAAATGAAACACAAAGAACATTAACCATAAAAGAAATTATAGCTAAATCTTACTGCAATAAAATTAAGACCGGCTGCTCCTTCAGGGAAATCATAAAGTTAAGGCATAAAATTTATATCTCCAGAATATATAAACAATTACAAATCAATAAGCGAAAAGCTAGTCTACACTAGAAGAGAGAAATAGCATCTGAAGGGACAGTTCTCAGTGGCTTCCTATGGCCTATAATTGAGGACAGAGTCACCTGTGTGTCCTTAGAGATACCCACAGTTCTCCTGTCTACTACAGTAAAGCGAGAAGAAGGAGGAGAAAAAGATGGAGAATACGCTTGAAAAAACGTCCAGCATTGTTTTATACTTGGGGAAATGAAATCTAGAACCACACCAAGATATTATTTGGGGGATAAAAGTTAAGATGTTCATTTTAGTTATCTATAGATACATTGGAAATTGCTACAAATATCTAGTACCTTAAAATAACACAAATCTGACGACTTAATTGATTATTATAACTATGATATATATGTATATGTTTGCATGTGTGTATGTGCATTATTATAACTATTAGTAATTGTTTTACTTGTTCCAAGTCATACATTGCTAAAAATTCAATACGAATTGCCATGAGATAGTTTTTAAAATAAGTTTTAGTTCAGTTTTTACAGGGAAAACAAGTCTCATCAGCAATTATTTTTCAGGCTATGATTTTCGGCACAGACCTGAGTCCCAGGAACTTAGATGGTGGAGGCATTTGGATCTGGAATTTAAGGTCTTCCTGGGCACATTAGTGAGATGATGTCTCAAGCTGGGTGGTGGTGGCGCACGGCTTTAATCCCAGCACTTGGGAGGCAGAGGCCGGTGGATTTCTGAGTTCGAGGCCAGCCTAGTCTACAAAGTGAGTTCCAGGACAGCCAGGGCTACACAGAAAAACCCTGTCTCAAAAAACAAAAAAAACCAAAAAAACAAAAAAAACCAAAAAAAAAAAAAAAACCAAAAAGCCCCCCCCCCAAAAAAAAAACCAAAATGTACAAAAGAGGGCCAGGGTGTGGTGCCACAGCAGGTGCTTGCTTTATATGCTGAAAAGCCTAGGTTTAACCCTTTCAAACCATTCTGATGTCTGCCACATGGGTAGTTACTGGTCCTCAGCTTCCTGCGTCCAAGTCCAGGGCCAATCCTGTCTTAGTCTGTCCTGAGTTCAGCTACCTGCTGGTTTACACCCGTCTCCTCAGCGTTCCATCCTCTCTCCAGTGTCCCACTTCCTGCCTCAGTGCATTGGTCATTTTTATCGAGAGGTGATGCTTATAAGAGATTCTCGCTACAAAAACATTTTTCTTCTATATGACAGGGTTTTAAAATTCATTTTAGTAGATTCTTTGCAAACACATTTGTAAAGTAAAACAGAAGCCAGTGGGCATATACATTCTTTAGTTTCAGTTTTTTTTTCTCCAAATGGGTAAGTGACTTACTGTTTTAAACAGATTCTTTCCCCTTTAGATACTTCTTGTCTGTCTGTGCTGAATCCCCTAAGGAGATGATTTCAGTGCAGATCTTCAAACACTAGTTTTATTCCATTAAAAAAAAGTAAAGTAAAAAAATCACAATTCCATTGTGTCTTTGAAGGGCTTATTTGAGTGTGTGTGTGTGTGTGTGTGTGTGTGTGTGTGTGTGAGAGAGAGAGAGAGAGAGAGAGAGAGAGAGAGAGAATGTATGTTTGTATGTGTTTTTGTATGTATGTTTGTGTGAGTGTGTTTGCATGTGTGTGTTTATGTTTGTATGTGTGTGTTTATGTTTGCATGTGTGTATATGCATTTTGTGTGTGTGTGTGTGTGTGTGTGTGTGTGTGTGTGTGTGTGTGTGTCTTTAGAGGCCAGAAGAGAGTGTTGGATCTCCTAGAATTGGAATTACAGTCAGTTGTAAGCTGTTTATCATGGGAGATGCTGGGATCTGGAAAAGCAAGTGCTCTTGACCTGAGAGCCATCACTACAGCACCTAAGGGAAATATTTTAAACAATCACTTAGGTTGAACTAAAACACAACCCACATGATCAAATAACACCCCACGTCCCCCACTTTCAGCTCTCTGTCCCCCACCATCTTTCCGACCTCACTTTCTCTCTCTCTCTCTCTCTCTCTCTCTCTCTCTCTCTCTCTCTCACCTACCAAACACTGAGATGAGTCTGCCAAAACGTTATCCACTCTGGAAGATCGAGAACTATTAAAAATATTCCACGGGATTGGGATAGAGATCTGTTCTAGTCTTGGCAATCTGACCCTCATCTAGGAATCCTTTTAGATTCTAGCCCTACCCCCACCCCCGTTTCTACCACTCCATGTTTGGAACCCAATGGTCCAGCTATGAGGATTGGAATACAGTTATCTAGTCTCAATGCTAAGCTTTATAACAGCAAAATTGCCAAAGAGGAGACACCGGGCCCACAAGGTACTGTCTTACCATCAAAAAGCAAGCAAGCAAGCAAGCAAGCAACCAGAATGGCTCATGAAGAACTGTGGGCACCATTGTGGAGGACGGTGAGCTTGGATGGCATTAGTCTAACCGGAGCACTAATAATCACCGCCTTCTCTGTGTCAGATGCCTGCCCGGCATCTGGGCACACTTGAGAAGCTCGATCCCTAGGAGACCATGGATAGATTTCAAGTGGACTGACTTCGAAGGCTGTTCCTTCGATAGAATCTTTCCTTTGACTGCAAAGGCATTCTCTGGCCCACAGATGCAAATATTATTCCTCCGACTGCTGTTATTACTTGTGGATTACTGTTCCACAAGATATACCTGGTGCCTGTGCTGTGACTCAAAACTAGATGCCATCTCTGCTGCTGAGGCCGCCCGTGTGCTCTACATTGTACCTTCCATGCCTTTGGGGACCTGGCAGACTTTCATCTTTATAATGAGCTCTTTGCTTTCCCTTTATCGGACGGTAAACTTGTTTTTGTTTTTATATTTTCTTTTATTAATTATTTTTATACATTCCATATTTTATTCCCCACCCTCCACCCCTGTCCACCCTGAAACTGTTCCACATCCCATACCTCCTCCCCTCCCCCTGTCTCCATGTGGATGTCCCTACCCCTCCACCTGACCTCTAAACTCCCTGGGGTCTCTTGAGGGTTAGGTGCATCATCTCTGGGTGAACACAGACCCGGCAGTCCTCTACTGTATGTGTGTTGGGGGCCTCATATCAGCTGGTGTATGCTGCCTGTTTGGTGGTCCAGTGTTTGAGAGACCTCAGGGGTCCAGGTTAATTGAGACTGCTGGTCCTCCTACAGGGTCACCCTCAGCTTCATTCAGCCTTCCCTAATTCAACAGCAGGGGTCAGCTGCTTCTGTCCATTGGTTGGGTGCAAATATCTGCATCTGGCTCTTCCAGCTGTTTGTTGGGTTATCCAGAACACTGTCATGCTAGGTCCCCTTTTGTTAGCGCTCCATAGCCTCAGTAATAGTGTCAGGCCTTGGGACCTCCCCTTGAGCTGGATCCCACTTTGAGCCTGTAGCTGGACCTTCTTTTCCTCAGGCTCCTCTCCATTTCCATCCCTGTAATCCTTTCAGACAGGAACAATTATCGGTCAGAGTTATAACTGTGGAATGGCCCCCCTCTCCCTCATTTGAAGCCCTGTCTTCCTGCTGGAGGTGGGCTCTATAAGTTCCCTCTCCCTTCTTAAAGTTTCAGACTTTCTTTCCTTTGTGTGAACCTTACATAGATATTCTCACTTAACTCGGGTTTCTCTGGATCTGTCTCCTTAATGGTTTCAAGAACTATCCTGTTTTAATAGGAGCAAGTTCCTCATTACAATTACTAAGCAAGATTCAATGGTGACTTGAACAGTCTCAGCTACCTAAGGGTAGGATGGCCTAGGGGGTGATCCACCTTGTGCAGCAGAACTTCACAAACATTTGTTTGTATTTTATAAATAAAATCCCTTTAAAAGAATAATCCTGTTTGAAGATTTGTATTGATTTAGTCAGAAGCAATTTTTTTTTTGCTTTTTTTTTTTTTTTTTTTTTTTTTTTTTCGAGACAGGGTTTCTCTGTTTAGCCCTGGCTATTCTGGAACTCACTCTGTAGACCAGGTTGCCATCGAACTTAGAAATCCGCCTGCCTCTGCCTCCCAAGTGCTGGGATTATAGGCTTGCGCCACCACCACCCGGCCAGAAGCAATTTTCTTATTGTTCTAAATACAGTGAAGGTCAGAGCATGCAAATCCCTCAGGTGCCCCACAAAGTCCTTAGTCATCTGTATGTGGGGCTGAGACCCGCTGTGTAACGGACAAGTTTCGTGCTCAGAGCAAACGGGCTGAGGAACTCCGCTTTGTCCCCAATTCCAGCATCTCACACTCTCTCCAGGGGCCTTTGCCACTTCGTGACATCATAAACAAGACGGGCCCAGGGTTCAGTTTTGCTGACATTTTCCTTATAAAGCCAATAAACAAGACAGCCTCAAGAGAACAACCATTATTTTTCCTTTTCCAAAGCCGTGTAGAAATGCGATTTGTTTGCAGAGCTTATGATTCATTTTTTTTTCTGCTAATGAAAACGGGCATTTTTAGATACATTAGGCAGCATTCTGGACTTGCCTTCATATGAGGGGTGGGGAGTAATCTGGATAAAAATTAAATCTAACTTTGTATTATATTAAGAATTATAGTGGGGTGTGAGGGAGATGGAAAAATAACTAAAACTAAGCCAAGAGGCAAAAATGTATGTTTTCTTTTAATTCTGGAAAAGAGTTATGGGTGCAATCAGGATTTCTGTGTTTAAGAACATTGTTAAGAAGTCAGCACATTGCTTTATTGGGGAAAGCAGCTTAAGACTCACCCCTGGGGCTCCACTGATGTCATCCCTGTGCGCACGCACCTTCGAGCTGTGTTGAAGGAGCCAACCAATCTGTGTACATTTATAAGTCATATGACTTTCAAAAATGTGTCTGGAGCAGAGCTATTAGAACCCCCTGAAAATGTCTAATGAGGAGATCGAGGCTGCACACCGAGTAATTTCCTGAGCCATGAACAAATAAGACACAATGAAAAAAAAATTGAGTTCAAAGTGCGGAGGCTCACCGCGCAGGTGGGGTTCTCAGCACAAACACAGCCGCTCCTCTGTCTAAGACTACTATAGAATATGGGGTCGCAGAGAGGCGCCAGTGTAATTGCAACTGGAAAAAAATTACCAAGCACCTAAAAAATGAGTGGAACACAAGAATAAGTCCACGCAGGGAACTTGGTCACGGTTCTGACCTCAGGTCCACAGAGTTCAGGTGTGGGAGTTGGGACCCTGGGGGATACCTGTCGGCATGCAGAAAAAAATCAACATTTCTGTATGTTGTGTGAAAGAGGTATTTTTAGAAGCGGTGGTTATAAAAGTTATAATTCTTAATTCACTGAATTTTCGATCTGCCCCAGCAAGCCTAGCATGAGGAGGAGACTGCACAGTTGTCTTGGAGGGCTTGGTGCTCGGGAGTCCATGTGGGGGGGGGGCGGGTTTTGCCTCGGCAGGGCAGGGCAGGGCAGGGCAGCGTCTGCAGGCAGGAGGGAGGTTACCCGCTTCCTGTGCATCAGCAAGCATCCCCAGAGCTCACCCAGACAAAGGGACGCTTCTGGGGTAAGCGGATTGAAGCACTGGCAGTTGCCAAGCACAGATTGGGATGACAGCAGAATAAATTAGTGCCGCTCCGCTCCGTCAGTTAGTGCTTCGAGTGGGCGAGCCGGGGAGGAAGAGGTGCTGAGGCACGTGCTGAATGCGAACTCCTTTCTGTCTCCAGCCGAAGATGCCAAGTAAAAGACAGAGGCTATAAACAGCGATCATAGAATCACAGCCGGGGAGGGGAAGGAGTCCCGCGGGCAGCTCAGCCTCTCCCTTCGACTCGCCGCCGCCTCCACAGAACTCACTCTTATTAGCACGCGCTGCTCACAACACAGAGTTTAGATTTACTGTCAGAGAAAAAATACAAATGCCTGAGGTTTTAAGCGATTGTTTATCTGGAGTTTCCAGTTGAGCTTACGGACTGCCACCAAGGGATGACAACGTTATTTGAAGTTAGCAGTGGAGTTCTTTTTTTTTTTTTTTCTAATTCTTTTCTTTTTCATGTGTATGTATGTAGTGTGTGTTCCTGTATGTGTTTGCATGTTGAAATGTATGTAAACATACTCACGTGTGCCCAGATGCATGTGAGCATGTATGGACATACCTATGACGAGCTTAGGCTGAAGTTGCTGATCTTTCTGGATCACCCTCTACTGAACTCACTGGGGCAGGGTCTATCCATTGAACCCAGGGCTTCCCGAGGACAGTGTGGCCAGCCATCTTACTCAGGGGATTTCCTGTCTCAGCTTTCCCAGTGCTGGAATTACAGATGGCCTACCAGACCTGTTCTGGGAACTGCTAAGCGCCCCCCATCCAGCCTCTATAATTTCTTAACACTGCATCTAGCAGATCTGGGCAATACAATGTAGATGACATATCCACTGTACCTTGGCGCAGGCCCTTGCAGCCAGAGTCTTTATGATCATGCCAATGGTTTCTCCCACAGAGGGGATACAGTGCCAGGGGGGAGGATATCAGTTTTAGCATGGCCTCTGTGTGGTTAACCTCAAGATATGCCCAGCCGAAGAGAAAGGCAGTCTTTCAGTGTGAATACTCCAGCTTTGTTCTGGCATGGCTGTTCATAAAATAACTTAAAGACCAAAGCACGCTGCTTGGTATTGATGCACAATTATAAAAACTCTGAATAAATAAGAAACCCAAACCTAGAGATGCAGCTATTCGTTGGCGAGGAAATAAAGTATTTATGATTTTTCTTATAATATCTCATTGACATACGGCGCTGCTAACCAAGTGACAAATTAATTGACTCGGTTTAAGGAGAAATGGATGTGGCTTAATGAAGAGGGACAGCCTATGTATGATGAGACAGCTGGTTCTGCTACTGCGGGCTTATGGAGACAATATACATCGGACAGCTAATGAGTCTCTGTTGCGTAAGATAGATTTTCTTTATAATAGAATTGCATGCTTTGTCTCTAAATGGGGTTATTATACACACCATTGCACAATGTTTGAAGAGCCTGGTTGGACCTTGTAGAGGGTTAGGAGAGAAATAAATTGGAAGACAATCGTGCTTAAGACTGTCAATCCATCAAACGCTCCATATTTATCTAAATTACCAGCACGTTCTCCCCAAATACAAATTTGGACGATGCACACGGCTGGAATGCTAACGACGACGACTGGACTTCACTTTGCTTCCCACAGTCAGGGTTTCCTCTGTAAGCACAGCCCGGACCCTGGCAGTCAGCCCCATCCCGCCACTACCTACCGCAGCCACACTCCTGCTTCCCTCTGGGTCAGCACCTGAGTTTCTTTCCACATTTCTCCCGCCCCCCTGCAAACGCATATGTATACCACTTACCTTGGGTGATTTAATTCTCAGAACTCTGGTTTTGAATAATTGATTTTAATGGCATTCTCTTTACTTTTTTTTCATATCTGTGGGCTCCTTGCTGTTCAGTTGCTCAGTTCTTTTTCTATTATCTGTCTATCTGCCTGTTTCCCCATCTATCTATATATCCATCCATCTATCCATTCATCCATCCACCCACCCCTTACCCACCTACCCACCTACCTACCTACCTACCTGTTTATCAATCTATCTAAGGTTCCAGTGCTCTGTGTGTATGTACACCTGCATACCAAGAGAGACATTAGATTCCTTGGCCGTAAGCCACCATGTGGTTGCTTGGAATTGAACTCAGGACCTCTGAAAGAACAATTGGCACTCTTAACCACGGAGCCATTTTGCCAGCCCCTCTATTTCCTTTCTTAAGATTTACTTTTACACTATGCGTATGAATGTTTTGCCAGCATGTATGTAGGTGCCCTGTGTGTATGCTGGTGCTGGTAGAGTTCAGAAGAGGGCACCAGATTCCTTGGAACTGATTGGTTGTAAGCAGTCACGTGAGTCCTGGTCTTCTGCTAGAGCAGTACGTGCTCTTAACCACTGAGCCATCTTTCCAGCCCACACTCAGCTACTTAGGGGCAAATTCACTATAATTCATTTTGTAACATTGAGAAACGAAACTGGATGTGGTGGGATACAGTGTCAATCACTCTGCATCAGAAGATTAGTACACAGGTGAGGCCCACTCCGATGCTCTGGAGAGGAGATGAGGGCTTGAGTCTTTTTGTTTTGTTTTGTTTTTTGTTTTTTGTTTTTTTTTTTTACTCTACACATTTATTTTGTGGTGGCTTTGCATCTGATTTACCTTTTGCTTGACTCTTTTATTGATTAGTAATTGATTGATTAGGAATTTTGTAGCTTAGTTTGAGCCAGATTCCCTGCCCCTCTACATGTAATAGCAGGTCTGCAAGCCCCCTGCATCAGAGGGAGGGTGATTCTTAGGGAGCACAGCCGAATGCTTTGCTCGGGAGGGGCTTTGGGCATTATTAGCTCCCTCTGACCTTGGCATCCCCTCCTCCGAGGCGGGGTGAGAGCGACTACTCCTTCTCAACGTCCTCCTCTGGGTCTGGACTCCCAGCTGAGCACGAGTAATTGAAACATTACGCTTGGGAAATAGTTCATGGTTCTTGGAGTTAAGATGGTCTTTTCAGCCAAGAGATCATCCTGTCCCGAGCCAGATTGCTTCCTCTTCATCACCGGGAGTTTCTTTACTTTTCAACCCTCCGAGTGTCTGTAAGGAAGCAAGGTGAGCCAGGAGGAATGAACAGAACACTTTCACGGGCGTCACCACACAGGTCTCAGCCTCTCGGGCTCCACCACACAGGTCTCAGCCTCTTGGGCTCCACCACACAGGTCTCAGCCTCTCGGGCTCCACCACACAGGTCTCAGCCTCTCCAAATTGAATTTTGGAGCCCTGTCAGAAGTGTTATTTTTCCAACAGAGACGGCGTTAAGAGGCTATAGAAAATAAACTCACCTCCTGATACCGTTCTCTCTGCTTGCTGTATCCATTTACTGCGATGAGTATATTGGAAGGTGTGACCGGAGGGGTTATACTACAAAGGAAAATCGTCTCCCTCTAATTCTATTTGTCTGTGTTTTCCTTAATATGGGCTTCCGGTTTCCTTATCATTTCTAGAGTCATGTCCTGCCAAGGCGGCTTCTCCTTGTTTGGTGAGTGGGCTTATGGAGACATTTCATTCCATTCTCTTAATTTTGAAGCCTCGTGCACTGTTCTGTAGATTGAGCTATGTTTTTATAATAAAAATTGTCAAATTTGGCCAGGGGAAAGGAAAGACCTGAAACAAATAGTAACAAAGTCCAGATTTTTATGATTTTACAAATGGATTTTCTGTGTTCTGGTAGAAATAGATACTGGGTGAGAATACCAAGGTTGCATAGCTCTGGGTGGAAGTCGGTCTCTGTGTGACTAGATGTTTCATTTACCACGAGGGCCCATACTTCTCGGGGGTTCCCCCTTAGCCTAATTACCTGCAGGAAATCACAGTGCTCAGAGACGAAGAGCACGCATGAGCATTTATCAACGCCTGCTCCGGTTACCCGACTCTCTGCATACGAGGATCTAGAAATGGGACAATGATACTGAAACACGCTATGTTCAAAGTGCAATGCCTTTAGTGTAAAGATCTGAAAAACCCATCACCAGTGATTAGAATCTAGTCTAGCTATGAGAAGCCGGCGCTCTTCGGATTCCTGGGAAATGCTCCCTCTGAGTCCCATAAGCGCGCCTGCCCCAGTTTTCCTAGGATTGTGATCCATCCCTTGAGCCGTTTCCTGGTTTCCTTCCTTCCCACACCCTCCTGCTTCCTGAGGTACTCTCTTCTGCGCGTGTTATTTCGGATCCCCATATGTCACTGAAACCAGCCTGAGGGAGGTGGCCCATCAGCTTGGCCTCGGCTTCCTCTCTTTTTCTCCTTGACGGCTACATCTCTCCCGTCTCTAGAGCACCTGCTTCGTTTCGCCTCGAGGCACTCTTGAGTTGTTCCCCTTCAGACTTTTTCTCACTCTCTTCTGTACCTACCCCTCGTAAGCTAATCACTGCAGGGAGCCGAGCACCCCCATCCAGCTTGCTCTGGCTTCCAATTCTGGGCTGCGTTTTCAGCCCTCGGCTATATGCCCCATGGCCCCGGCTTCGTGACCTCAGCCTCTGTCTGCCTAGCCTTTGGGGCTTCTACTCCTCCCCCCACCGCTATGGCTCCCCCTTCCCCCCTCCCCCACAGGGGCAGACGCCAAAGACTCAGAAGCCATTGGGTTCCTGCCTTCCACAGCTGCCTGACCCCTCAGCAAAGCCCACTGGTCCCACTGCAGTGATACCTTCCCATCTGCCCGTGTTTCCACTAATGTTTCTGAGATTCGTCTTTCCTTGTCTTTTGTCTGTATGGAGGCCCTGGGACGGTTCCTCTGGCTGCACGTTGCTTCTGCTACTCCCTTATTTCTGTGGGCAGCCCGGGCACACTCATCCCTGGCTCCCAGCTGCCTGAGGGTCGTGGTTCCCAATACAGCTTAGACTCACACCATGATCTGGGCTCCTCTCTCCTCTTCCTGACCTGTCCCTTTGATTCGCTGTTGTGAGGCAACTCCTTCACGGAACCCGTGGACTCTTAAAGTCACACCCTGTTCCACCGTGGAATTTTGGCCTGTAGTCTCTTCTCTCCTTGTATGGGGAAAGTGGCCACTCCTGCTTAGAGAGGTCATTCACATGGTGTTTTTGCACGCCTTCACCCACCTCCTCTGACAATAGTCACTGGACCCTCCAACACCACCCTGTGACCATCCGTCCAGATAGAGAGGACCCTTATCTTGCTTGTTTGTCACGCTCCTTGTCACTTGATTCCACGTGCTGGGAGCATCCTAGGCCTTTGATGGGTGCTGACAGGACTGCTACCCAGTGGATCGAATAGCTGCCAGGCAGCTTAGAGGGCTCCGGATCCACGGGGCCCTGTGGTGTGCCAGCTTGGGCGGGTTGTTTAATTTCTGCTCCTGGTTATGCCTTCCCCCAGGAGAAGGAGAAGCTGTATGTGGAACTGAAGCACATCTTGGCCCGGCAGCCTGGCCCGGAGGCTGCGGAGCAGCTGCAGATCTACCGGCATACACTGCGGGAGAAGACCAAGCAGCTGAAAGTAAGCCCCTCTCTTGGTTGTTGGCATGGCTGCCCCGAGGGCACTCCTGTGTTGCTCAGCGAGTCAGTCTACCCGCCAGCCAGCTTCTCTCAGCGTTCATTAGACTCTAATGATCCCAGAAGTAGGAGAGTGAGCACCAAGGAAGGAGCGAGGGAGGAAGGAAGGAAGGAAGGAAGGAAGGAAGGAAGGAAGGAAGGAAGGGGTGTACTGGAGGAAGGGCTTTCGTGGAAGGCCACAGAATGGTTTAGACAGCTCAGATGGTAGAAGAAAACACCATTAAACACCATTGCCCAAAGTACATTACCACACCAAAGGTACTTCCTGCTGTTCCTTTCCACCCATAATAAACATTTGCAAAGCACCACCCGGAGCTCAGGGTCTCGCTTCAAGTGAATTTATCACATACATATCCACGAAAGCGAGATAAAACCCATGCAAAAAATTTCTTTTTGGCACAGTCCCCTTCCCAGTGACACAAGAGCCTCAGCCGGAGACGTGGAGTGGTTTATTATTCTGCGCGCCTCTTGGGAAAAGCTCTACATCTTCAGACCGTCCTTTCAGCTTTATCTTCAGAGCGAGCCATCACTAAGAATACCAGAGCTATTTTCTGCTCACACACCCATCCATGCAAATCTCCTCAGGTCACATGACTTCTGGCACTCGCTCTGCCCAACAAGGGTGACAATCCTAACCTTCTCTTTGGGGTAAACTAGATGATACCCTATTAGTATAGACTTGACCTCTCCATCAGTGAGACATTATAATAGTGCATCCTTTCAGGTGAGAAGGACACACGCAGCCAATCTAATTAGAACATCAATTTTCAAATTACTAAGAGTGTTCATTTGCGTGAGGACCCTGAGACGTAATTTGAATTTTGCAAAAGGCACACAGTCTTGATTACTTTTGTTTCTGGAAACAATTGAATATTTCAAGCCAAAAAAAAAAAAAAAAGTTTCCTCTTCATTTTCTCATGGTGAGTATAAATTAGAAAAGCGGGTGCCTCCTTTGTCTTCTCCACAGTTGGCTCTGGATAGTCCTCAATGGCTCCCTGGGGGGCATTATGTTACAGCAATCCTTTACCTCAGGAAACCCTTGTCTTCAGCTCAGAATAAAATGAAACACCTTGCAGCAGAGGGATGGGGACATTCTGAGCAAGTCCCATAGAGCAAAGCCATTATCTGGATTCTCAAAACAGGGTCTTTGTTCCTAAGAATCGAGCCACTGAGACAGGTTTTCTTTCAACGAGAACATCATGTTCTTTGGCGCAGCCAGCATGGTCATAATCATATTCACAACAATCAAGAGGGAAGAGTCCAGAAGCAGACAAGCTGGCGAAGTGATGATCTTGCTTTTATGGCTATCCTCAAAACAGCAAGGGTATGCCCCTTAGAACAACCGGCTGCCCTTTCCTGCCTGGATTTTGGTAGGGTGCACAGCTTGGTTCTGGCATACTTTACACCCTGTTTGGAGGAGTAAATTTCTGCTCTAGTACAGCTTATATCACGTAGCACTCATTGAACCCAGCCATGGAGGGAGGTGGAGGGTCAGGCTTCTTATTACAGCCTCTCTCTTGCATTAAGATCTCCAAGGCACAAGCTCCCTGCTTTTTAGAGATAAGGTATCCCACTGCTGAGATACACAGAGAGCCCAAGAATAGTCTCAGAGAATGAAAAGGATGACAGACATTGAGCAGAACACCCACCCTGGTGTACACATACATACCTTCAAAGCCCAGTTAGTGGTAGTGGGGAGATGCTTTCAGAAGGGCTTTTACTATAATCCTCAGGCTCTTACTCCCTAGCGGTATTTTCTCTTGAATGTATTTTTAAAAGGCTAAGGGCTATTTTAGGCGGTGTGTCTGCGTTCTGTCTCCACTTGTAACATTCCCCGAAACGCGTTATGATCAGAGTCAAATGGTGGTTCATCTGAACCCACTCCAATGTTTCTGCTGGCTCTCCTTTCAATACGGGATGATATTTCATTTCTGTTTGTCACTTCGCTATGAAGTCATCAATTCTCAGCCAGATTAATAGCCAGGTATGGGCCCTGAGCCTGTGTAAGCATATGTAAAGCGTGTGGAAGCGTGTGGAAGCGTGTGGAAGCATGTGGAAGCATGCTGTTGTAGTTTGAAACCCAGACTGGACAGCCGTCTGCACCTTTAGCTCCTGGGATGAACGTTGGCAAGTTAAAACAAGAATTTCAGGAAAGGCTAGCATCTCCCGGTGCACCCTTCACCAACGCTGCTTCACCTGTTGCATTAGGTTCTGTCATCGGAGTTGAATATGTACGAGTCACAGAGCCAGGAGTACAAGTATGAGATCGAGAGACTTGGCAGTGAACTGGTGTCTATAAAGAAGAAATACCTGGCTCAGAAACGCAAAGAACTCATTCAGAAGTAAGACTCAGCCCACCGTTCTAACCTCTTTATGCCTGGTATCTGATTGTAAGAAAATGTTTGAAGGGGCCGGGAGTGGTGGTGCTCGCCTTTAATCCTAGCATTCAGGAGGCAAAGGCAGGCAGATGTCTGTGAGTCCAAGGCCAGCCTGGTCCACCTGGGCTGAAGGGAACCCACAGTTATCACCTACGGAGGGGGGCAGGGCTTCCTAAGGCTTTTGTAATGCAGTGACACTGAGGTGATTGGGAACACTTCCTGTGTTTTAGACATGACTGGCTCCGAGCATGCATGCTCGGTGACTGACTAAAACATCCGTGGTGGGGTGTTGGCCTCAGCTTTTCTTCCAGGAGATAAAGATATGAAGTTGCAAATGCTGGGTTTGACATTGTGGGTTCGGGGTGCCCAAATGCTGGAAGCAGGTGTTCCCTTAGCTTTGCTTTACTGCCGTTCCCCTGTTCCCAGGGAGCAGGGCAGGAGACCAGTTGAGTCAGGAAACTTGGTCTGATTGTGTGGCCTTGCCGAAACTGATCCGGCTAATCCCACAATGACTCCCATCACGGGCTGAAAGTCATATTTGGCATTTCATCTGCATGGACACCTCAGGGACAGGCTGAAATATGGTTTGAGTGCATCTGCCTACAATCCGTTAGCAGCAAACAGCATATAAAGTAACTGGATGCAAATTCATTTGCCAGTAAAAATCCGCCCTTCTTGTAAATCAGAATATTCCCCTGGTCCACATTTAGATGGTGGTTCCTCGGGCAGAGTGAAATACTGCCGTGATTTAGAGAAGTCTCTCTTAACATGTGGGGCTTGTGGCTGTCTTTCTGAGTCTGTAGTGAGATGGATAAAGCATGCAGGTTCCAAGGCCCCACTTCCTGGTGGCTGGACTCAGCCTCAGGAATTGGCAACTTGAAGCTTTCTGGGTTGTTTTCAGTCACACTGAAGCTTCAGAACCACTGGGGGATGGGGGAGAGGGAGGGGAGGGGGAGGGAAGAAGAGAAGGGGAGAGGGGAATCATAGGTAAAGGAGTCATAGAGTAGAAACACTATGTTAAACTAGGTAGGTCACGGTGTGTGCACGTGAAGGGTCACATCACCTCTGTCATCTTGAGCCTGCACTGATAAAATATCACAGGGCTGGTTTCTCATGAGGGAGGTGCTGAGCTCTGAGACCTTCCAGCTTTTTGAGTTCACATTCTGAACAACAGATGATTCTTGACATCATTGTCCCCCCCCTCCCCTGTGAATGTACACAGACATGCCCTTTTGTTTAGAATGAAAAATATTTTTTTAGACCCACTTCAGGTCTACCTGCAGAATATTTTAATTTGCAGGCTGCATGCATGCTGTCTTCATTTCGTAATGTTACGTGAAACATAATGCTTAGTTTTAAGGAAAAAAACCCGACTAGACTCTGATACCTTCTTTCCACGATGGGCACTGTTCCACTTGTCTCTAAGGGTCCACACAATCCACTTGAAGATCATTGTGGCATAGTTTACACAGCTCCAAACAGCCAGCACGGTTAAACGGTTAACCATCTTCCTAGAACCAACTCACCTCTTGCTGTAGCTCACTGGCTTGCCCTAGCCTCCTTTCCAAAAACCACGTTCATGTTGCATGTATTTAGTGTCTATGTGTGTGTGCATGAAGTCTATGTGTGTGTGCATGAATGTGTGTGCACGTGTGTATGTGCATGCACGTGTGTGTGTGTGTGTGTGTGTGTGTGTGTGTGTGTGTGTTTGGCTCTTTGCTTTCACGAGGTGCATTTAGAGTGTCGCCTGGGTAGCGGTGCACACTTGGTGGCAAGCCGCCGCCGAGCCCCTTTGCTTGATTCGGTGGTATCTGTTGGCTAGCTCGCTCCTCAGGCTTTGTCCTCGGCTGTCCTCCCTCTCAGCCCTCTGACCTGGCTGTGGTTTTACTGGTGGTTCCTTTTAGTCGAGGCGTCCGTAAGCCAGTGGTAGACAGGGAGAAGAGATCAGAGGAGCACAGCAAAAAAAGATTAAGGTGCTGAAGGAGATATGCAAAGGCAGGGACAGAAATGCTGAGATGGAGCAGCTGGGGAGGCCGAAGGCTGCAGGGAGCCGTTATAATGGTCTATAAATACATTAAACAGATAAGGCAGAGGAGACAGTATTCCCATTAGTCAGCTTAGACCAAGCCAGAAGCATTAAGCCTAAGTTCCTTCAGAAAGGAAAATTCAGGTTATTTAAGGCAAGGAAGTGCAAGGAAGGGGGGGTGAGGGTTGCCAGAATCTCACACCAATCAGGAGCTAGACGGAGCTGCCAAAGGCGGGGGCGGTGGCTGGGGGGGTGGGGGGGGGAAGGAATCCTCTTTGCTGGATCCACTCAGAGCTAGAGCCTTTTGTCCTCTCTGCGAGGATGGCTTTTCACAGTAATGAAATCAGATCTGCCAGGAGCAGCTGAGTTGACTAAGCAATGCTCTACAGGTTCTTTCCAAATGGAATAATCCGGAGCCTCCCCTGTGGGTGCTCTCTACTCACACACCCTTTAGAAACAGCAGCTCAGAGCATCTTTGCCTTTTGGCTTCTTTCATTTGTCTCCGACACACTCTTCACCAGCCACTAGTTCCACCCACATCCCAGCCACATCCCTCAGAGGGATCCACCCACACCCCTCAGAGGGATCCACCCACATCCCTCAGAGGGATCCACCTACACCCCTCAGAGGGATCCATCCATATCCCTCAGAGGGATCCATCCATATCCCTCCAGGGATCCACCCACATCCCTCCAGGGATCCACCCACATTCCTCCATGGGATACACCTACACCCCTCCAAGGAATCCATCCACATCCCTCAGAGGGATCCACCCACATCCCTCCAGGGATCCACCCACACCCCTCCAAGGGATCCATCCATATCCCTCCACAGGATCCACCCACATCCCTCCATGGGATTCATCCACATTTCTCAAAGGGATCTACCCCATCCCTCCAAGGGATCCACCCACACCCCTCTATGGGCTCCACCCACACCCCAGCCACTCCATCCTATATCCCCCCACTGGATTCCTCTGGTCTTTACTTCCTATGCTGGTCTGTACTTTGCAGGATCGGGCTCTTTCCCCAAAGTCAATATTCATTCCTCTAAGATAATTGGGTGTAGTTAGCCCATCTAACTGATTTTGGTCTTAGAGTTTGCTTAATTTTTACCTTTTATAATTCAAAGTAGGTAACTTGTATGCTACCTCTGCAGGAAAGGGATGTGTGTGTGTGTGTGTGTGTGTGTGTGTGTGTGTACACATGTAGGCTTGCATGTATGTGTGCATGCATGTGTATGAATATGTGTGTATGTGTATGTACATGCACGTGTGAGTATGGGCATATGTGTGTGTGCATGCATGTGTGTGTGTGAGTATGTGTGTGTGTGTGTGTGTGTGTGTGTGTGTGTGTAAAAGGGAACCACATAGAAAAATATATTGCAGATTTGTTTTAGGCAGAATTCCTTTTTATTTATTACCAAAATACCACCTTTTTTTACTCTCAGATTTTCTTGTATCTTAGACTGTTTCTAGTACTTTCTGATGCTTGTCTGGAGTTGTAGGAAAGTTTGTACATTATAGATGTCCAAACTTGATAAAGATGCTTTACACGGAGTAAATATTTCTAACGTTTCACAAGAATTTGGAAATGGACCAGGTGATAATCGACTAATTAGTCATTATATCTGAGCCCAGAGGAAGGCTCTTCTGCCTGACCTTTGGAATTAAACAAATATTTTTAGAACAAGACGATAGTGACAAGGCCGGAAGCCAGGGTCTGACCTGTCATGAGGCGCTCTGGCCACATTTGGGCCACCAGCAGAGGCAGATATTTCATATCTAATTATCTCCCCACAATTCTAGATGCTGTCAGAAAACACCTAATCAGATTTCCACCACCACCTTGTCTCCAACCAGAAGCTCTAGTCAGTTTTTTTTTTTTTTTTTTTGGCGGCTAGCTTACCCTAGGAAATTACGGAACATGAAACCGAGAACAGGGAGGAGGACATGTTGGGGAAGCTAATGGTGTCGTTTCCCTTACAGAAACAAGGACAGGATATCTATGAACAACATCTACTCAGAGCCCAAGCAGTCTGTCCCTCGATTTACTGGGGGCGGATTTCCCCTCAACCAGCCATCCAAGGTGAAGTTGTAACTGGAAGCTTCCGGCTGGCTCAGGCTCAACAGCTCAGGAAATCTGCGCTGGAACACTGTGGAGGAATCGCCTTCAATCCCTCAAATCATAGATACATAGAAGAAGCTGGTGCCCAGCTCTGCAGAGCTGGAAGGGATGGACAATTATCAGTGTCTTGTATATACAGGTGATGATGTCATACCTGAAGCACATGGACATTAACAGACTGTGATTGTAGTTCTTCAATTAAGATGGCCCTTGGCATAAAGCTGATCTTTGGTTACAATTGCATTGACTGACCAGAAATGCACTAGGTTTAGAAACTCAGGGTGGATGAAGCTTTGGGTATTAATTTTTCTATTATAGATATATGAGCACTTGCAGGTTTTTGTATGCAAAAGAAATATTTTATATGTTAAAACAATGCAATGCATGCCCTCACATCTTATTAGTGAAAATCTATTTTAATTATTCCTCATTAAGAAGTCATAGCATGGGATGGGAAAACAGGACACTTGACTGGGATTTCAAAAAGAGTATATTGAGAGTGATTTCCACATGCGACATCGTTCCAGGCCTGGGGTAGGAAAAAATCTGTTCTGAAGAAGAAATGCCAATAAATACTTCATCATAAAAAAAATTCTCTGTAAAGATTCTGATCTTTGCTTTGGTAGAGCATGTCATTAAAGTTTAAAATGACTGTGAGAAATGTTTAACATAAGGATTTGAGTCAAAGGACCCAAACCAGTGGAACGAAAGAGGCGGCTACTGTGTCTCAGAGGCCTCGTCGTGCTTGACAGTGGAGTTGCTTGCCCCATGATCTGCTTGGCTCTTGGGTTGCTAGACAGCATTTTGAGCCACATTTGTTGATGCCACAATGACATGGGCAGCAGTTCACAGTCACCTTGTTAAATGTTCATCTAGCAACGCCATGGCCATCTCTTCCACAATAACTTGATTTCTGCAGTTTTTTTTTTTTTTTAATTCTCAAGAAGCAAGCATCTCAGCTATGAGCAAAACAACTGGAGGGAAACGTCAGAATGTTCCCTTTGTGTTCAGTGACCGTGATTTGCCATTGTTGGGGGCAAGGGTGTTGGTGATCCAAGATGTTTGTCCAGACTTTATAGGACAAATTAGCTTCATGGGATTCTCTGGATATCCTGTGTCCCCATCTCGTCCATTGAGACGGGTGCTGTTGCCTAGGTGAGATTCCCTAGAAGCTGACCAATGCCCAAGAAGTCCATGAAAGTGATTTTACCTCACAAAAGCAGGTATGAGGACACAGAAGGGAACCAGCGAAGGGAAGCCAGGTCGGGCCATGAGGGGATGGCGTGTGAGGTCAAGGTCCATGATGGGAGACTTCGTCTGGACTTGCAGAACGACTCTGAAGACCCTGTCGCTGTTGCACAGAGTTTGGCCATGAGAAATGAGGGGGCTCGGGCGTTTACATCTTTACACTGTTAGCTGCCAGCTGAAGGCTGTTCTGAAGGGCACTTCAAGTTCTTTTTGCCTGTAGGCAGTGTAGGCTCTTGCTTCTCAGTGCCAGGCCTTGGACACAGAGACGGCAGGTGCTGACCGCTAGCCATCCTGTGATGCTCTCTCATTTGAACCAGAGTGGAATGTCACAGGTAGAAAGCCACCTTGGTGTCCATGGTGATACAAAGCTCCTAATTGCTCTGAGTATCTTACATAAGTAAGTCTCCTGGAGAAGTTACCAAGAGCATTTTAAATCCAGAGAATCACAATGGGAGCCAGTTGTGGGTGGTGATTGCTTTATCCCAGTGGAAGAGATATTGAGATAAGGAATTCAAGGACAACCTTGGCTACAAGGACAGTCTGATTTGAACCTGGGCTACAGGAGACCTTGCCTCAAAGCAAACAAATGACTGTGAACCTGTAGTTAGTAAGATGGTGCATGCCTGCTATGCCTCCGATTGGTAGGTAGACAGGAAGATCACAAATCCTTTTTCAGTCTGGACAAGAACAGGCTGAATATAACTCAGTGTAGAACCCTTGCTGGGGTTGTACAGGGTTCTGTGTTCAATACCTAGTACTTAAAAAAAAAACTCACAGTGGGAATGACATTTTCACTTCTAAAATGTTGCTGATGAGATTTCCCCTCAGAGAAGCGTAGACAAAGCCAACCCTTAGGACTTCCCATCCAGGCAGAGACATTTTCTGGAGAGCAGCCAAGGCCAAGTTCATTTAGTTGGCTCAAGGGCTCTATAAAAGGGTCACCCGCGATTTCTGATCTATCCCAGAATGGCAAAGACTCTGGGGACAGCTTCTGGGCTCACAGTCCGACTCCTAACGGATGAGCTATTTTGAAGAGTGGATGAGTTCAGTCATGTAAGATTAGAGTACTGTCGGGCATAGAGTGTGCAATATGTATATGTGTGCTCATATATGCCTATAGATATATACACTTAGGAGATAACCAATGTTTTGGAATTGGAGAAGAGAAGAGGCTAGATAATTCTTAAAAACTGTAAAGGTGATTCTAAAATGCTAGTACAGGGTGGATGTCATTCAAACGTCTGGGTGAAACTTGATTTGGTAATATAATTTATGACTGTCTTCTAAAGCACTGCATGGGGTGCCTTATGAAATCTATATGTATTATTATTAAAATCTGGGGGGGGAAGTCTGATATCAAATAATAATGTATCTCAAAATAAATGTACACACAGAAGCAAAAAACCAAACCTACTTTATGAGGATAAAGTGACCTTTCCTCTTCAGAAGTTGGAGTTTTTGTCGTCATTCAGTAACCAAAGGGAAAGTTCCAGTGACCTCAGCTGCTCTCTGCCTTCTTCCTGGGTTGTCAGCCTGCACGTATGACAGGGATCCCTTGATTCAGGACCGAAGAGGGCTCTGGGAGCTGTGTGCAGCCCCATTAGATGGTGTGTACGTATGTTCAAGTGGAGCAGTGAATTAGGCTGGGAATAGTGAAGGCCCAGTATTGTAAGCACTACCTATTTAGGCGCACAGATTTCCACCATAGCCGTGGCACAGTAATGGACTGTTAAGAGCTTTCTAAAGGATTAACAATAACTGCGAGCTCACAGTGGGCTTGGTGCTTTTAAAAAAAATCACAAATCTGCTCTGCATTGTAAAGGAACTCGAGGAGATGGTACAGCTGTGTAATTTTGCCCCCGGGTTTTTTCTGAGTTTCTGAGTTTGAGAGGGGAGTCCTGTCATTAAACCATGAATGACTTCCAACTGGGAAGAAGGGGAGCGCGATGGTTTCTCTGTTAATAGGGGGTTCCCTGGCCATCCTTTCCTGACTGGCACTTCTCAGCCACTACTCTCCTAGCTGGTTTTTAAAACTGTTCTTGCTTCTCAAGAATGACGCAGAGCAGAGATGGTTGCTGCTATGATCTGCCACAGAGAGGGACGGCTGCGCCAGGGAGGGACGGCAGCAATTCCCCTTGTCATGGCGGTAATTCTGCTGGAAACATTTATCGGGGGTTGATAATTCTCATTTGATTTCCTGACTAGCTCTGAGTTTCAGGTTTGACCTGGGTCACGATCCCCATAGGAAAACACTGTATGGCAAATTTTGAATGGAATGGTGTTTCAGAGGCCCGGCAATTTGAAAAACAGGGTACTCCATCTTTGTTAAACATAGTCTCTTACAGGGCCACCTACCTGCTATTGGAGCAAAGGAAGGGTGTGTTTAAATATTAAAATTGTAAAATAACTTAATATGGATCTCATCATTCTCTTTGTAGTAGATGGAAAATATTTTTATAGCATTATCCATTTTTAACTCCTAATCCAATGCTGTTTTAGTATACCATTCCTCATATCTATTATTTAAAGGTTCCATTAGGGTTTTGAGATCCATTAGAATTTTATAACAGTAGGAAATGTCATATCAACAGGATACCATTCTTCTTTTTTTATAATTAAAAATAGATTTTCCTCTTATTTTAAAATACCCCACTGTAACGGAAAAGCAGGAAGGAAGGAGCAGTAAGAAGGAGAAGGCTCCCAACAAACCCCATCTCCCTCTTTCTCACCTGGGGCGGCAGCACTCGCTTATGTCTGCCATTTGTCCTGACTGGTGAGGGTTCAGGATGCCAAAGTGGTAAATATTTTGAACACTGTCCATAAAACACTCCTGTTGCATACTTCTGAATAGATCTTTCTGCATTTAAAAGCCATTTGATTCTATATGGATGGATGTTTTGCCTACGCGAATGTCTGTGAGCCTTTTGCGCACCTGGTGCCCACAGAGGCCAGAAGGACTTTTCTAGATTGGTTTTCTCTCTTCTACACTATCCTGAGAAGGGAGCACACACAGTGTATTCTTTTGGACTTGGGTCTGGAAAATACAGGGCAGTGCATTTGAGATGGGCCATATGGTTGTCTGTGGGTCTTCAGATCATATTGGCTCACTCTTATTGCATGGTGATATTCTGTTATAGAAATGACACAATTTGTTTGAGTTGTTGATGGGAGCTGAAGTTAACATCTAGGTTTTAGCTTGTATGAATAACGTTGCTACAAAGACTCGTGTGAGTCATCATGTGGCCAGACATCGTCATTTCTCTTGGGAGAAGCACTAAGGAATAGAATTGCTGGATCTGCCTAAAAGCATTGCATTTCACTTGATGAGACACCGTCAAAGCACTCCCTACACTGTATCAATGTGCCATCCTAGATACAATGTGTCTGGACTCTGCTCGCTCCATATCTTGGTCAATATTGTGCACTGCTGATGCTTTTAAGCCATTCTATCCTACAAACAGCGATGTCTCTATGTGGTTCATTTCCGGACGACTAATAGCATCGAGCTTCTGGCTTTGCCATTTTGCTCGTTCATAAGCCGTCAGACCTTAAGTCCATTTTATCTTCTTACTAGGTTGTGAAATTGCCCCGTGCAGGTGGACACACAAGCTTTGTCAAGTATGTGCAGAACCATATTTGATTGCTGTTGTTTTTTGTTTGTTTGTTTTGTTTTTCGTGAAGTGTGTGGCTCACTGTTCATTTTCTCAACGATGTCTTTAGAGGAACAGAACAGTCACATGTCAGTCAAATCCCACACACCCTCATTTTTCCATCGCCTTAAGTCATTCCTGCCTTCTCCATGACAGTAATGAGTTTCTTTTGTCTGTATTTTGCTTTAGAAGTTGTTATACTTTGGGCTTTCATGTTTTTATTTATGGATTTAGAGCTGATTTGTGCGTAGTATGAGGTTTCAGAGCAGAGACCCATCTTAAAATCTTAATTAAAAAAAATTGAAATACAAATTCTTATTGGTGGTCACTCTGCTGTACAATAGATGCTGAATACATTTTTGTCCTAGCTGAGACTTAGTCTGTACCCTGCGATCAGCATCTCCCCCCTTCTCTCCCTGCCCCCACAGCCTTCCTAGAGTTCAAACTTTGGTGTTTTGAGTATAAGTGAGAATTTTTAAAGTATCTGTCTTTCTGTGTCTAGCTTACAGCAATTAGTGTGAAATACCCAGGCTCCTCCATGTGGTTACAAATGTAGGAATTTTCTTCTTTTAAAGGCTTAAGAGCATCTAGGGCAAATAGACCCTATCTTTACTGTGTTTTCACCTGTTTGTCCAGGTAGACTTCTGTTGATTGATTGGAAATAGTGCTTCAATGAATATGAGAACCTTTCCTCCCCTCCCCTTCCCTCCCCTCCCCTCCCCTCCCCTCTCCTCTCCTCTCCTCTCCTCTCCTCCTCCTCTTCCCTCCCTGTCCCTCATTCCTTCTTTCTAAGTTCTCCCCATGTAGCCCAGACTGGCCCCAGACTTCCTGATTTCCAGTTACCAAGTGCTGTGATTACAGACACGTGCCACCACACGCCTCTAAAAGAATCATTTCTTAATTTGACTTTGTACTCTTCCAATTATAGCTATTCGATCTAAGTCAGGGCAAGTTAACTTTCCCAGCCCCCAAGTTCTAATTCGCAAGGTGAGGACCGTAATTACACCCGGTACCTGTCTCACAGAACTCCCAGCTTTATGGGCTGCTGTATTTGATGTTCGCACAGTGCCTTCCTTGTACATAGTAAATGTCCAAGAAAATGTTGTCAATATAAAAAAAAATTATCTTGCTCCTAGTTGGTAGTTTGGCAATTTGAAAAACTCTTTTGAGTGTTCAGTTGAGTGGATAGTAAGCGTCCTAGAAATCCCGTCCCTGTTATCTGGATAGATATAGGGTCAAGAATTGCCACTGGATTACGAGACCTTCTATTATGCTCCTTAAATAGACATTAAAAGGTTGAGTGCCTATTAAAGTATATTGTGTCGGTTCACTCTCTCACATTAGGGATTGGTCTTTTTTATACTTCATTTGAGACAGAGTGCCAGGAACTCTTTATTCTGCTTCAAAAAAAAAAAAAACCCACTGTTCACATCTCCAGCTTAAACAGAGGCAGCTGCTTGCCTTCCCTCCTGCTGTGATAATGCCAGGGGATTTCATAAGGTTCACCGTGGGCAGTAACTCCATGGAACTCCAGCACCGCAAGGCTTTGGCAACCTGGATGACCAGCTACGTTCCAACATATTTGGGAGATTTCATCGTCTCAGACCTAGCTGCATTGGCATGTTGCCTGGGGGGAGTTGTCCATAATATTGATGTCTAAGACTCTCTTGATAAGTTGGTTTCATTGGCCTGGATATGGTGTGTACACCAGGACCCTTGAAATCCCCAGCCAGCGCTGCTCAGCCAAGCTGGAGTTTCGCATTCGGTGTCCTCGGAGGGAAGCTCCCATTTACAGACTCCCAGCCCCCAAGGTCTTCGTGCTTGTTTCCTCAGAGAAAAACATGCATTGCTGACGCTCTTTGATTAATCTCCCTGCTTAGTCCAGTCAGCAACTGAGTTGGTCTTGTCCATCTTTCCTCTCCTTTCCTCCTCTTTCTGCTCTCTTCTTGGACCTCTCGTCTGTGATCAGCCTACCTCCCAATGTCCTCAACCTCCACTCTGAGCATGGTTGGATGCCGCCCTTCCTTGTCCTAACTGCGGTCAGGGCTTCATTTTAGCCCTCCCGACTGCCAGTGTTCTTCTTAAATAGCACACACATCATACTTTCAGGCTAAGGATATGGGGTAGCTGCCATCTTTGCTCTGAAAAATTACTGCTTTCATGCCTTCTTGATTGCTTTACCTGGTACCCAGGCTTTCTTTGAACCGATGGTGATCCTCCTGCCTCAGACTCTAGAAAGCTGCCATTACAGATGTGGTCACTGTCACTCAGGATCTGCTTCCAGGCCCATAGTGGTGTGATCGGCCTGCAGTCACAACAGGTGGATCCTGAGATGGGACGGCAGCCGGGCAGGAACGGCCCGCAGTGAAGAGACCTCAGGCAGAGGGTGAGCCCTACTCAATAGACTGTAGGAGGCAGCGTCAGTGAGACAGCTAATTTAATGGGAGAGGGGAGGCTATTTAAACCCTTGTGGGTAGGGAGAGTAGGGGCTATGGGGTGGTTTTGCATTATTGGTTGGGGCCAGGGTTCTGTGGATGTCTCATTTGCATAAAGAGGGGTTTCACGACCTTTTAAGGTGTATTGGCTGGTTTTGTGTGTCAACTTGACACAAGCTGGAGTTATCAGAGAGAAAGGAGCTTCAGTTGGGGAAGTGCCTCCATGAGATCCAGCTGTGGGACATTTTCTCAATTAGTGATTAAGAAGGGAGGGACCCTTGTGGGTGGTACCATCCCTGGGCTGATAGTCTTGGGTTCTATAAGAGAGTAGGCTGAACAAGCCAGGGGAAGCAAGCCAGTAAGAAACATCCTTCCATGGTCCCTGCATCAGCTCCTGCTTCCTGACCTGCTTGAGTTTCAGTCCTGACTTCCTTTAGTGGTGAACAGTAGTGTGGAAGTGTAAGCTGAATAAACCCTTTCCTCCCCAACTTGCTTCTTGGTCATGATGTTTGTTCAGGAATAGAAACCCTGACTAAGACATAAGGGAAGAGGAATTTTAACCTGACTACCAGACTATGTGTGGTCTGCTCTGATGGGGCAAAGGGCTGCTTGAGCTGGGACATGAAAGCCTAGGACAGGGACAGCGGGTGTGTGTGTGTGTGTGTGTGTGTGTGTGTGTGTGTGTGTTATGGGTCCTACTCCTGCTGATCTTAGAATGAGAACACCGAGATTCAGACATGCCTTGACTCCTCTCTTGCTCCAGGCCAGCCTCCCCGTTTCTTCAGCTCCTGAGCTCCGCAGGCCCTAATACAATTTTATTTTTAGTACTGAGGCGTGAACCCAAGGCTCCATGCATGTCAAATAAGAGCCTTGCTGTTGAGGTACATCCCTTTTTCTTTTCTTTGGGGAAATATCAGCGTATCTAGAGTTGAACCATCCATCCACACCCAAGAATCCTCTGAATCGCATTCGCCTATCTGTTCACCTGCTGAGCTCCCAAGGATTTGCTGGTTGGCTTAGAAAACTTCTCTGTACTTCTCCTGGTGCCTCTGCTGTCTTTCAGCGCTCTGTGGATGGCTCACACAGTGCCCTTGGATTTCTCCATCCTAGTGACTTTTTCTCTTACAAGCCATCTAGGTCAGCGTTCAGAAATTCCACCCATCATAGCATCCTGATTTTAAACACTCTGCTCTCTGAGAGTGGGTGCCTAATCTCCTAGATCGGTGGCTCTCAACTTTTAACTCACAACCCCGTTGGCAAACCTCCATCTCCAAAAAATGTTTACATTGTGATTCAAAACACTAGCAAAATTACAGGTATAAAGTAGCAGCAAAAAATAATTTGACAGTTGGGGTTCACCGTTACATGAGGAACTAACTGCATTAAAGGGTCTCGTCGTTAGGAAGGTTGAGAAGCTCTGATCTAGAAAATGTTTTAGCATAACCGGTGCCACAGGTTTCCAGCCTCATCCAACCTTTCCAAACACGGAACACTACTATCTAATCACTCTTCATCGTTTTCCTTCCTCTGCCTCCTGGATGGACCATAATTGCTACTGTTCCCATGTAAACACTTAGCTCCCTTAAGCCCATCTCTGCTGTGATGGACTAGCAAGACTTCCTTCTTCCCCCTCTTCCTCACCCCTCGACTTCCTAGTTTTACCTCATGTCTTGCTTTGTACTTCACTGAGGATGTCAAAACCATACCCCCCCCCCAGCCAACATGCATCACACAGTGGGACTTCCCCATTCCCCTCCCATTAAGAAATAAGACAGGACCCTCTACTCACCAAAGGCTGGTGGCTCTTCTTGCATTCTGGATCCTTGTATTCCTTGAGGATTTGCTGCTGTGGCGAGTTTCAGTACTTCTCGGTCACCAGCTCCTCTCTCCAGGAGCCTCTTACTAGCCTGTGGGCATTTATTGGCAGGACTCTTCAAAGCCCATTCATCTTCCTGGCTTTCACTTCCTCTCAGCTCACACTCCACAGTTTCTTCCGGAAATCCTTGACCCCATGATCTCTTCTTGGCCCCACCCATTCTTCAACTTTGTCTATTCTAGTTTTGGTCTCTGACCTAGTTCTAGAAACATTTGTGTCCAGCAGAGACTTGTTTGTCTTAATCTTATACACTCTCTCAACATTTGACCCAAAGGGATGCTTTCTCCTCAAAAGTGTAGTCTGTAGAAGGTCCCTGAGTATGTTTCGTGTTGTCTGTGCTGGCTAGCTCTATGCAGACTTGACACCAACTGGAGTTACTTAAGGAGAGAATCTCAATTGAGAAAATGCCTTCAGGAGATCAGGCTATAGAGCATTTTCTTAATTAGTAATTGATGGGGAGGGCCAAGCTCATTATAGGTGGTTCAGCCCCTGGATGGTGGTCCTGGGTTCTATAAGAAAGCAGGTTGAGCAAGCCAGTAAGCAGTTCCCCTCCATGACCTCTGCATCAGCTTCTGCCTCTTGGTTCCTGCCCTACCTGAGTTCCTTTCCTGACCTCCTTCAGCGATGGATGATGATGTGGAAGTTTAAGTCAAATAAACCTGTTCCTCCCCCCCCCACCCCCCACCCCCGACTTGGTCGTGGTGTTTCATGGCAGCGATAAAAACCCTAATTAAGGCAGCGCCTCATACGTTGGTTGGAATTAAAGTTTAGTGGCTTTTTGTTTTGTTTTGATAACAATGGTATCAAAATACCCTTCTAAGGTGATCATTTTAAGAGCGTGTAGCAGCCATATGACTTTCTTGGTGACATTCACTTTTATCATTTTCCTTAGCTAATAATTTTTTAGATCTCTTCATTGTGAAAACCTTTTACTCCTTTCCCTGGCTTAGTCTTTGGAAACATATCATCAATTCTGGCATACTGTCAACCCAGAAATAAATAAATAATAAGTTCCTCCAAAGAACTTTTTATTGTCCTATTTCATTTGGGGAAACTGAGGCCCAGAGAGGGTAAGTGATATTTCTAAGGTCACACACAGACATATGCTAATGATGTTGGCTTACGGCCACGAAGCTAATATTTGTACAGACAACCTTGCATGACAGATAAATTTGCCTGTCATGCTGTAGAAAAGAAAACAGCCAGGCAAATAAAAATGTTCTCAATAAGACTCTTAATCGTTCCTTCTGGCCTGTTGGTAGGACAATAAAATTTTAAAAGAGACTCCCCAAGATGTTCACTTTTGCAATTGAGTTAATTACTGCTGATTTGTAGAAAAGATGCTAGATTCTAGTTCATGGTCTGCGGTTTGAATCTGGTTGGCAGATGTATTTTGTTTGGCCGACATGGTTTTTAAAATCATTTTCTGTTCTGACCGTCAACTTTCAAGAACAGGAATTTCACATACAGACCTAGATTGGTTGGTTTTCTTGAGAGTTTGAAAGATCTGGCGACATCAGGTTAGCATTTGGTCCGTGTCTGGTGATGGTCACGTGGCTGAGGCTCAGTGCTGATTTGTGTGGATGAGCTGCTCTTTGGCTCCCCTCAGTCCCTTGTATCTGATTTGTGTGGTTTGGGGCTTTTGTGGTCTGAACCCAGCCTCACCGAAAGGTGTGAAATCGCTAGTCCCTAAATCTACTACCTCACAAGGGGAGTTGGCCTCTTCTGTAGAAATCCTTCAATGAGAACTCCTATCAGAGATTAAAGTTGCTGCCTTCTTTCTACCCAGAGTGTAGGAGTGAAGAGAGAACACTGTGAATCAGGCCTATCAGAGGCAAGATTGGAACATTAAAGAAAGCTCTGAGCACAGATGTTGGAAGAAGAAATTTCAACTCCAATATTAGGCGACTACAATTTCCCAAAGAATTAATAAACTTGATAGCATGATAATTCTACTCATAAAGAAGTAATTGTATTTAATAACTGATTATATGGGGAAGCCCACATTAAAGACAAACGTGGGCAGCAGAATTTACAGGGAGCAGAAGTATGTGAGCTCCAGGAGGTGATGAGCATCTGTTAGAGGTGTGGGGAGGACATCTCAGGTGCTCCAGCGGTTAGAGATGTGGGGAGGACAGCTCTGGTGCTCCAGCGGTTAGAGGTGTGGGGAGCAGGTAGTTATGCAGCTTGGATCTGTCTTAAGTTAAAAAACAAAGGCAGAGGAGAGAGGTGCTGGAGGGACACAGGGGCAGCATGCTGACCACTGACCATTAGATCACCTTTGTGCTTAGATACCATCTTCTGGTCAAATGGTCTTGGCTCTCTGGCTTTCGAGCTAAAAGGGAAAGCCAGGTCTTGTGTGAGGAGATGGCAGCATATCATCTGAAGATGTTTCTCAATATTTTTGTTAAGGTGTGTTATATAAGCTGATCCCTGATGACAACGAAGACGATGATGACAATGACAACGATGATGATGATGATGACGATGACAATGATGATGAAACTCTCTAGTTAGCTAACCAGGGTGGTTCTCATTTGGACCTCAGTCAGAGCATCATCACTGTGCTGCTGAAGATTTTTATGTCAATTCGGCACAAGTTCAAGTCATCTGGGAGGAGGGACCCTCTATTGAGAAAACACCTCCATGAAATCAGCCTGTAGGCAATCCTATAGGGCATTTTAAATTAGTGATTGATGGGGGGGGTGTCAAACTCACCGTGGGTGGAGCCACCCTGGGTTGGTGATCCTGGGTGAGGAAGCAGGCTGAGCAAACCATGAGAAGCAGCCAGTCAGCACCCTTCCCTGGCTTCTGCATCAGCTCCTGCCTCCAGGTTCTCGCCCTGTTTTAGTTCCTGTCCTGACTTCCTTCAGTGTTGGACTACGATGTAGAAATATAAGTCAAATAAACCCTTTCCTCCCCAACTTGCTTTTCCTTCATGATATTCATCACAGCAATAGAAACTAGCACAATCACCTTGTGATAGTCGCTAGTGTTAGGTTTGTGCTGCGTTCCAGAAAGTCTAGCTGGTTTGGCAAAAAGGCTCTTTCCGCTTACAGAACGTGAGAATTTTCCCGAGGGAAGAATTTTACCTCTGCAACCCCCTTTTTGTCCAAGAGAATTTGGAAGCTCATATAGAAATTAATTTGGGATGTTGTGCTACTGAGTCCGGACAGGTAGAATGTTCCTGTCTGTCAGGCGGGTTTATCTTCCCAGTGACGGACGGATGATAGAGACGTTAACTTCCCTGGCATCCCTGACGTCTGAGACAAGAAAGGGATGGTGTAGCCACTCATCAGCCTCTCTGTGTTAATTAACCATGTTAAGTGACAGCTTTGTTCACACTTTGCTGTTTCTGTGAAAGCAAAAAGGAAAAGGACAATTTTGTGCAGTTCTCTGAAGATTTGGAACGGGAGTCTTGCCTTGCGTCCTTAACAGATCTCAGGTTGAAATAAGGAGAGGAGAGAGTCACTCAGCTCGTACTTGGTGGTAGCTTAATAGAAAAGAAAAAAATAATGACTTTTCATCTTATTTCGGCTCAGACGCCTACCTGAGGTATGATTTGAAATGAGTTTCCTATTCTTGACTCCCCTTGTCGAAGACCTGGGGATTTATCAATATCTTGCAACAACAAAGAACCCTGCTCGGTGCAATTTGACGCGGGAGCTGCTTTCTTCTCTAAAGAACCGCCCCGCGCCTTCTTAACGTCTATAGATTTAAGCAGGATTTATACTTCATAAACCCAAGTGTGCATCCGAATCCTCTTGTTATTGTAAAGAACAACAAAGCCAGCTCTCAATAAGCCAGTCTTTTATTATTATTATTATTTTTTCTTCTTCTGTAAACCTCTAAAGAAAGATTTGTCCTTTCCCCAGTCAGCACCCTAAGAACCCTGCCACACTGTGTGGCCAGCATCCTGGGGAGAAAGCCATCTGACTACGGGTGTCCCAGCCTGTAACTTTCCTAGTGGCCGGAGACTGAGTTTGTCACTGGGGCCCCCTTGTTCAAAGCAGACAGAGATTTACATTTATGGTTGCCTTTCTGGGAACGCTGGTGTGTGCCGCTGTTATCTCGGCAGAGACACTTTTACTGTTTCCTTATGGGATTTATCACCACGGTGTTTATTTCCCAGCCAGCGTTTAGTGTTATGTTTAGAATTATGCTCCCTCGGCACTGAGAAATTCCCTCTGGGAAGGTTGTATTTCAGCCAGAGATGGGCGAGGCTGGTCTAGAGCTTACTGTCCAGTGTGGACGTCCCAAGACCTTTCGAGTTAACCTGGCTTCTGTGATTCAGAATCGGCTCTAGTTTATATCTTTATTTCTGTCTTCTTACGTGCCGCCTTTCCCCTCTGTCTGCATTTGAACGTGTAGAACATGCAGGACACATGACTCACCACATAACCACGTGTGCTCTGCAAGGCTGCAGCCTCACCAAGAAGGATACGTAAGTGTCTCGTAGGGAAGATGGCACCTCCTTGAGGTTAAATTCTGTTTCTCTCCATTGCTGGTCCTGTCTATTAATGTGCCTCATTTCAAGGTTGCTGAAAGGGGACTACTTGAAATAACGTGTAAATCTTAGGGGATGAGTGAGCCATGTAAGTTTGTTTCTGAGCGATGGCCTTTTTCTCCGGGAAGTATATCAGATTTACCGCGTGTTAGAGTATTATATGTATACACAGTGTGACTTACGGTCATTTTGGTGTTACAACTAAAAAGCAGAAAAAATGTCCTTTCATGATTTTATTCTTTATCTGGCCAGCAGTTCTACCTTTTAAAGGTAACTGGGTATAGAAGTTTAAAATACTTTTTTTTTGAATGGCATACTGGTGAACCACCATATCTGTGTGACAAAAGACTTCATAAAAAAGAACTGTATTATACCAAGATCCTTTGATCCTATTCAAAACATTAAGATCTAAGTTTAAACCCTTTCAAAGGTCTGGTAATTTCTGCTTTTATTCCCATCTCTGAAAACGATCCTTATGTATGTCTTGCACCCGCTGGAGCATTTCTTCTTGTTCTGTTCCTAGGGAAGGTGAATCCCTTTCATGTTCAGTGTGGAGAGTTGCTGATTGCATCAAGAGACCACCTCCTCGTGTGGGTGACAGAAAACGCACTGGCTTTTATTTGGCTGCTGATGAGAAATTGCTCTGTGGACAGGCCGTAAATGTGGCAGTCACAGCAGGGTAAGCAGACAAACACTCTTATCCTTCAGGTCTTAGGATGTGGCCAACATGTTGGGCCAAGGAGAGGATGGTTGTTGGGCTAGCACTTTGTGAGTGGATTTATAATCGAGATCTTATTATATCTGAGACCCAGAAAAGAATGTATAGGCTTGTATAGCTGGGCACCATTATTATTAAAAGAATAATCTGGATAATTCACTTTTTTTTTTTAAAAAAAATTGACTTGGGAAACTGCACTAAGTCCACAAAAGAAGCCAAAGAAACCCCTTAGAGACAGCGATTGTCACCACACTTTTCTAGTATCTTTATTGAGACTCACATGGTCTAGGATTTGAGAATTCTGAAGCCTGTGACCCTGTAAGAGCAACTGTTCTTCAGAACAGGGCCAAGAAACAGAAACGTTTCCTCTCTATAAAACCAGCTCTTGCTAGATAAGTAGATGGTTGGGTGGGTGGGCGAATGAATGAATGAATGAATGGGAAAGAGGATTTACCAGGACCCTCAGAGATGAGCTGACAGGGTCCATCTGAGTTGGATGACTTTTGAGACGAGGCAGGCTTTTGTCTGCTAGCCTCTTGGCTTTGCAAGATCCTCTTTCCTCTTAGTATGGCCCAGGGGTTGGCATTTTGTCTAAGCTCTGCCCCACAGTTACCTGGCAACAGCCAGGCCCGCCTGACTCACTATAGAAAGGGCTGCTTGTTCCCTCCTCTCTCTCTTGCTGTTGCCTTCTTGCTCCCCAATCAGTCCTCTCGCTGCCCCTTCCCCCCTCTGACTCCTTGCTGCCCACCCCCCACGTGCTCATGGCCGGTTTCCACTCTTCTATTCCTATTCTCTTCGTCTCTCTGTCTCTGTCTCTGTCTCTGTCTCTGTCTCTGTCTCTGTCTCTGTCTCTCTCTCTCTCTCTACTACCCTCTCAACTCCCCTTCCCATACCCTGAATAAACTCTATTCTATTCTATACTGTCATCATCATGTCAGTATAGACAGGATAGATAACCAGTCGCTCAGGGGAAAGGGATGCCTCATCATGGACCCACAGAGGTACCCCCTTCCCCCATACCTTACTACATATCCACCAAAACATATTTCTTCTTTCTTTATCATTTTATAAACACAACAATGCCAGGGAACTGACAAATGGCTGTATCTCCCCTCTCTCCTAGTCTCCCTGAAGCAGGAGCGGCCATGTGGAACATCCCCAGGGACTGCATTCTTGTATCTCCTTTGAATGCAAGGATTGATTTGTAGATAGATATGAAGTTCAAACAGGGTCCACCAGAATCCCCACTCTCCACCAAAATTGTTATATAAACACCAGAAGAGATAGCTCAGTGGGGAATATGGCTCCCGAGGGCAGCCTGATGAGCCATCAGTGTGGTTGCAAGCTGGTCTAAGAGGAGAGGTACAGAGACAGCGATGAAGAGGACCAACTGTTGGCCTTTGTGAAACTTTGGATCCACTTGAGACTCTCAGTAATAAGTTCAAACTGGTTTACAGGAAATGTAGCCAGGATCCCCGGCCTGCTTGCTTACCAAGCCCAGTCTCACCCAGCACCTCCTGGCCCCTGGCCTGATCTACCCTCAGCACCTCCTGGCCCCTGGCCTGATCTACTCTCAGCACCTCCTGGCCCCTGGCCTGATCTACCCTCAGTACCTCCTGGCCCCTGGCCTGACCTACCCTCTCCATTTCTGAGCTTTTTCCTTAAAAATTTCCAGCTTCCAGCTCTGCATTTTTGTGGAAAGGGTCAGCTCTTCCTGGGAAAGGAGGAACCCAGAATACCCTTTTGGCAATTGCCACAAGGGTGGAGCCTATGACTCCCCTCATTTCTGATGGGGTCAGATGGGTGAGGCAGGGGCCCATTTTGATTGATATGCCTATAAAATGGAATTCTGGGACTGACCTCCACTCAACTCAAGCAACACAAAGATAATTGACCTTTGGAAACTGCCTTTGGCAGTCATTTTATTATTTTTATAGGAAAGTCCTGCAAACCAATTACATCTCACAATGGGCCTTTTATGGTGCTATTAGTTTAATGCAGCTTTCAGAGAAATTAGCCCTCAGGGAGCCTGAAATTCTAGGGGAAAAAAAAAAGCCCTCCATGGACTTATTTGACTTTTGGATTAGTAAGAAAGATGGATTGGCCGCCCAGCACCCCTACAGTTAGTTACTCTTGAATTTTGAGTCTTCAGACCAAGACACCAAAATCCCGTTTGGGGCCTTGGTGTCTGGACCAAGCAAAAGGAAAAAAAAATAAATTCAGAAAAGAAAGAGCTGTCTCTTTAAGGAATTCAGTCTACAAATCAAAGAGGGTTTATTCCCTCCTTAGTCCGAGGCTGAAGAAGAATGGGAGAGAGGGAATTGAAATAGCACTTCCATTTGAAAGTTCAAGCTTTCTCGAATGCGAGTTTGCAGGTGTCTGCCTCAGAGCCTCTGCTTGGCTTCACTGCCTCGTGCCCCGGTTGGCTGCCATTATTCTCAGAGTCATGGCCGTAGTCTCAGGGTCGGGCTGCGAGTCTGGGTTGGAAGGGTGGAAGGGAGCATCTCGGCAGACACCATGCCCTCCATCAGGGTCGGGGCAAAGCTCAGGGGCATTGTGTGTAGTGGGGCGAGAAGTTAGGAGGCAGCATGCAGACAAGGGACTGACTCTGCGGGGACTCTGCCATTCTCTGGGGTCCTGTCCTCAGCTCAGTGTCCCGCTCTGTTGGTTGTCATATCAGTGGGGGACAGAGTCTGAAGAAATTGCCTTTAACCCCCCCCCCAGGCCTGCCTAGCTTTGGACCATGAGGTCATCAGCCAGGTGCACCTGAGAAGTCACTGGCTGTCCAGCTTGTAGCTTTGAGGCTTTAATATGCTGTTATTTCTCCACCCCCACCCCAACCTCTGGTTTCCCGCACCATCCAGGGGCCTGCTTTCTCTGTCTCTTGCATTTTCAGTTCCCAGGTACAACCAGAGCTCTGTCTGAAGACTCCCTGGCTTGCCCGACTGTGCGCTTCGCCTGGCTATAGGAAGATTTTGCTTAACGTGGACAGGCAAGCAAAGCAGATATGCTGGCAGATGCGGTGTATCCATTAAGGCTTGACTACCAATGGGAATGGAGTGATGGCTACCTCCCCAAGCCCAGGCCCTAGGGAGACAGTTCCCATGTGTAATCTGTAGTCTCCCAGAGTTAGCAGTACCACGGAGTCCCAATCGCCCTATGGCACAGACTTCTTATCAATGCATCCTGTGTTTGCATCTCTCCCTTCTTTGACTCAATTCTGCACCACCCTGATGCAGCTTCCCAGGACCCCCGCCCCTCCCTGCACACCCCTCAGTTCTCCTGCCTATCTCAACCTTGGGGCACCCATTCCAAGCCAGCCCTATGGTTTGACTTCCCCATCTGAGGATCAAGGTGGCATTTCTTGCCCCACCATGAGCTCTTTGCTCTCCCATCCTCATCATGAATTTGTGTGACTTGTTGGGTCATGTCCTGGTTGTTTGTTTTATTTTGTTATTAACCCGACACAAGCTAGAGTCTTCTGAGACACAAGCTAAGAAAATGCTCCCATCAGATTGGCCTGTAGCCTCGTAGAAGGAACAGCCCACAGCCAGTGTCCTCACCTCTGGGCAAGTAGTTCTTGATGGTGTGTAGAAGAAAGATGGTGAGAAGGCTGGTAAGAAGCATCTCCCCATGGTCTCTGCTTTAGTTCTTGCTTTTTGAGTTCTTGCCTTGGTAGCCCCTGGTGATGGGCTGTGACCTGTAACCCAAATAAACCCACTCCTCCCCATGTTACTTTAGTCATGGTCTTTGTCACAGATAAGGAACACAAACTAAAAATGTAGTTGAACTGGGAAGGAGAAGGTGTGTGTGTGCGTGCGTGCGTGCGTGCGTGCGTGCGTGCGTGAGAGAGAGAGAGAGAGAGAGAGAGAGAGAGAGAGAGAGACAGAGAGAGAGACAGAGAGACAGAGAGGCAGAGAGACATACAGAGAAAGATAAAGAGACAGAGACACACAGAGAGAATGAGAAACAGAGAGACAGAGACACAGAGAGAGACACAGACACACCACACACACAGAGGGACAGAGAGAGAGACACACATACACACAGAAAGATAGAGACATACATAGACACACACACAGAGGGAGGGAGGAAGGGAGGAAAACAGAGAGGGAGAGAGAGAGGGAGAAGTACTCCTCAAACTTGATGTGTTCTCATGTACAAGAATGGATGGGAGCTGGATTCTCCACACACTCAGACTGTCTGCATTCTTCTCTTTGGATTCTGCATGAACCACTTGAGATGCCCAAACTGATCAGCTTTATGGGAAGGCAGGGCTGGGCTCCCTTGCAGCACTATCTTCTTGCAAAGCATTGAGCTCTGGCTGCCACTGCAGCCTGTGTGGTGTGGGGCAAGTTGTTTCATCTTCATGTACGGCTCAGCATCCTCGTCTGAGAAGCAAGGCTCGTGATAGCGTCGTTATGAGGAGTAAATAAGAAAATGTGATGGACTGCTTAGCAGAATGCCTTACACAGAGTAAGGGCTCAATAAACGCTAGTTATTATTAATGTGACATACACTGCCTGGCGTTGTTCATTATCTTTTGATATTTCATCTCCCCGTGGGCAGCCGGAGAGCTTCCCTGTTCCTTTCCAAATCTATGGTTGCTACAGACAGTGCGCAGAAGGTCCATCTTCAGAGAGGTCAGGCAGGTTAACATCTTGGCTGTCTGATCCTTGCTCTCTCCTCCTGACCTTTCCAGCACAGAGCACTTCCCTACCCTGCACAATTCCAGGTGCAGAGAAGCCACACAGTGCCCGAGGGCAGGTAAAACTCTCCCCCGTGCTGCCGGGCCATCCGAGGGTCAGGAGACCTGTGAAGAGGCACATCTAATTATGGCCGGGAGTCCAGTCCCATCCCCACACCCCACGGGATGTAGACTCATTAGGATTAAGTCATTTTGCTGGAAGCTTCTCTTCACCATGCTTAAAGCCCCAAGACAGCACAGGGGCTGACCCCGTGGGGAAGGCTGGTGTGGCCGTGGGCACATTCCATGCTCTGGGGGTGTGAAAGTATGCAGGCTGAACAAGTCACTTAAACAACAGCACTATCTGCTGCTTCCCCTTCAGTGTTCCAGACAGATAAAGATAAAATAGCCAAGGTAATTGTGGAGATGGAGTGTCGCCGGCAAATGATCTGAGCACAAAGACCATTTCCAGAGACAGATGGAGTGGAGGCTCGGGTAATTTTTCTCAAATCATGTTTAAAGTGGCACAGTCTGAAAACCAATTCAGCAGGAGTGCTGCTCTGAGGGCCCTGGTCTAGCTGAACTTAGAAAATATTAAAGCCCAGAGGAGCTTACCAGTGACAAAGAGAGGGAGCACTTGCCCGCCAGAGCTGGCATCCAAGTGCCTCGGTCGGGGAAGCGGGACCGTCACCCCTTGAGGAGTTCAATATCCACTGACTGGGTGTGTCTTGCTGCTGCAGTTTGTGGTGGGAGACTGCTAAAGCTTAATCCCAGGGCTTAGGGCAGGAGTTCACGTTTTGGATGGGCTCATGTCAATCAACTCCCAACCCCATGCCACCTCCTCTGGCACCGGCACGTGCCCCCACCGCAAACACACACACAATGCTTCTTCATCAGGCATAATTTGGTTTGCTCCGGGGCTTTCAAGCAATGGATTCCAGGAGCCTGGCCCTTCGGAACCCGGAACGAGCTGCCAGCATCCTCAGGCACAGTGCCAGGGAGAAAGCAGGTAGGGACTTCCCTCAGCTTGATCTCAACCTGCTAATGAAGGAAGTAATGGGCTCTGAAGGCAAGCTGACAACATCTTACAGAGCACTTTGCAGCAAGTGAGAACCGTGCAGTAGAAAAACGATAATAACTCGAGCGAGGGTTCATGCTACACAGCCAAGGGAAAGACAGACTACAGACCAGCATGCCAGAGTGTCTAGGCCTTGCTAGAAATTACACATGCACACAATATACACATTTACACATGCAAACACACGTACACATGCATGCACACACAAATGCGCACATATACAATGACACACATACACTCATGTACACATACACACATGCAAACACACATGCACACACATACAGACACAGACACACATGCACTCACACACATATACACATGTACACACGCACACATGTACATATCTACACATGCATACATGTACATGTGCAAGCATGCACACACATGCACACACACAAGTACACATGTACACATGCATGCACTCACAAATGCATTGTACAAATGTGCATATACACACTGACACATACACATGTACACATGCACACATGCAAACACACATGCACATACATATAAGCACACACACATGTATGCATGTATGCACACATATACACATGTACACATGCAAGCACACATACATACACACATGCACACATGTATACATGCAAACATGTGCATATACATATACTCGTATGCATGCACATATGTACACATGCAAGCACACATGCACACACAGAGACACACAAGACACACACATGCACACATGTACACATGCAAATACACATACACACATACATACATATACACATGCAAGCACACACACATATACAGAGGCACACATGTATGTACACACATGCATATTCACATAAGTAAAGGAAGAATGACCAAAAGCTAAATTATAATTTTGTCAGTCCTGTGTGTCACATAAATGGTTTTTCTCATCTTACAAATGAGGAAGTTGGGGTTCACAGCAACCCAGGGACTTGTGTGGCTCGACATTGACCTATGGCTAGAACCCAAATCTTAAGTGTTTCTTTGTACTATGAATGAGTGATATTGAGGTAGACTACCCAACAAATCTACTGCCTTGAGGTCTTAACCTGTGTCCCTTTCCTCTAGGAACATGTTCCTTGTCACCCTACCAGACTGGCTTCCTACCTGTGCTTCTAGAACAGAGTCGGTAGTGGTTAGCTACCGACTGTTTCCTCCTGAACTTAAGCTGGTGAGTATTCAGTAAAATAAAACATTTGGTTTCTTCAGTTGCCTTCGTCCACCAGCCCCACAAGGCTAAACCATGCCGGACAAAGCAGACAGAGGAGACTTGTCTCAACGCAGAATGGCCTGACAGGGCTGACTGGATGCCTATGGCCCTTTAGGACTTCACGTTTACTGTCCAGTTGTTACCATTTGCATGTCTGTTCCCTGAACTGGGCTGGCCAGTGGCTTAGTTGTGTGGCTTTGTAGGCCCCGCACAGGGCCTGGCATCTCCTACAAATTCCTCTCCTAACCTACTTCCTTATCTCCAACTCTCCTGCTGCCTCCAATCCTTTAGTTCCTTGGCTATCCCACTGCAGCTTGCTGTGGAGAGCCTTCGCATAGGCTATCTGCCTGCAGCGTCTTCTGCACCACACCCAGCACTCCTCATCCTTCGTGTCTAAGGGTTACTCCTTCCCCTCTCCTCTGGGCAGTTTTTGCCGACTCCCCAAGTCTGGGCATGCTCCCTGCACATTCTCGCTGTACGTGACACCTTCCCCCTCCCTTCACCTCGCACGCTGTCACTTACAGCTAGATGGTTAGCCTTCTGGAGCAGAGCCTATAACTTCTTTTAAACTCACTGTTCGATTTCCTTGTGCTAGATCAGTGCCTGCATACAGGAGTCAATGGGCCAAAGGAAGTTTATTGGGGATGCGCCACACACTGAGAGCATGCTAGGGACCGAGTGTCCGTGAACAGACAAAAAGAGACAGTGCCCGGCTGTCACAGTCTCCAGAGCCCCATAAACCCCACTTGGTGGGCTAAGGGCAGAAGCTGTGTCTGATAAGGTAGGCCTGGTCCAGGAGGTGATAAACTTCTTGGCCAGAAGCTTTGGAATTGGGGAGAAAGCAGCAAGCTATAGTTTTTTGACTACCCTAGTTAAGAAGACAGTGATGGTGTGTGAGGGGACTGGGAGAGGTCGACGTCCAGCATAAGGGTGTCAGTCAGGGACAGAGGCTGTGCTCATCCCCCTGAGAAACACTGCTGGTGCGTTTTCCATGCATTGCATAGCTAATAAATCCTGGGCCCTGCTCACACTGTTAAATCCTTTTCTCTTTAATGCTCTACAAAGGTGGTACAATGGTTATCTCAGAGCTGGGCTCCTAGAGCCCAGACCCTGGGCTGAGGTCAGGGATTAAGTGAGGAGGGTTGGACAGAAAAAAAAAAGAGTCATGCAAGTTCATGTCTGAGCTTTGTTAATTATTAGACATTATTACTATCTATGAAACCAAAGAATATTCCAGGGAAAACTACAATCTAGTGCTACATTTAGTGGCTCAAGCTGCATATGATTCTAGAATTGGAAGGTCAGGGTTAGATAGAGCGACAAAGAGGACTTGAGGCCGAGCAGGTACAAGGCTGGGGACCTCTTCTTCCCAACACTGTCTTGGTCTGGATGCCACAGTGCAAGGTCACTTTTGTAGGGTATTTTTTGTATTTATTATTTATTTCATGGGTCTGGGGATCAAGCCTAAGGCTTTAAGGATGCGACAGACCACTGCCCTCGGTTTAGTATTTTCATCAGATGAGCTCTCCCCTGATGGAATGAGATTCAAGGATCCCAGGTAGCCCAGGCTGCAGGAGGATCAGTCAGCTTTTTGTTGCTGTGACAGATGCTTTTGGGAAACGCAGGAGGAAGGATCCACTTTAGCTGGAGCTTTCAAAGGTGTCTGCGCATGGTCTGCTGGTTCCATTCTTTCTGGGGCATGGTCATTGTGGCAGAAGGATGATGGGAGTCAAAGCTGCTCATTTCACAGTCCCCTGGAAACAGAGAGAAAGATAGGAAGGGCCAGAGACTAGATGCTCTTCAAAGGCCTATGCCCAGTGACTCGTTTCCTTTACCCAGGCTTTACCTACTATGTCTGTACCACTTTCTTCCCAGCAAGCCATCAAGTTATGAGTCTACCAAAGAACAAGTCCACTGATGGAAACAAAACTTTCACGATCCCATCTCCTCTCATTAACACCACAATCCTCCAACACATGAGCCTTTTGCAGGAATACGTTGCATGGAGACTATAACATAGGGGTCAAGTATAGACTTATTGCTGGTGATAAAGGGGAAAAAAGTCTTTGACTCTCACAGAAGAACTATTTTTTTTCACATTTGACCCTACCAAAGTAAGTTTCAGAACTCAAGTTTAGAGGTGGACCATTGAGCTACATATCATGAAAAGTCTGGGTGAAAGGAGCACTAGTTGATTTTCTTGAAGATCAAGGGATATACGGTAGTCCTGGGAAGAGCTTATTAGGTACCCCCAGATATTATCCTTAGGTCAGTTAGGACCAGAAGGAGGCCTCACTGGGGCTGTCCACGTACGTGTAAGGGATGCTGGCGTCATGCCATGCTAGGGCTGTTTACAGATGTGTGTGGAGAGGTTGTAGTAGTGGGCACTCATTGGCCCTCAGCTTGCCTTGACATTGTAGGATGCTGTCCTCTGACTGCGTCAGCCACTGTCATCATAATCAGAACAGCTATGACCACTGATAGCTGGATCTCAAGATCAGGCCTGTCCCCTCATAGAAGGAAGGTCATTAGACCATCTCCAGAGAGTGATTCCAGCTACATGCTTGCCAGGTATATATGATTCTGTCCAAGGCGCATGTAACCTCATGGTCTCAGGAGCTGAATGGAGTATGTAGTAATGGAAGATAATTAAAGAGGGACCATCTCTGTGCATTGTGGGAAGTTGCCCATGCTGGATTAGAACTTTCTGGTGATGAAGTTGCACTGGGGACACCTGGTCTCTGTAGTAACCCCTCACTCCTGCTCTATTAGTGAGTCCAACAAACTTGTTGGTTTGCTGAGGATGGCTGTGGTGGCTTTGCTTCTTTGGTCTGGAGTTAGGGCTCTATCTAGATGAGTAGATACCACTCCAAGAAGAGTTAATGCAACATTGGTGTCAGGTACATACCAGAGTCTGAGAGGGATACATCAAAAACCTTCTCTCTCTCTCTCTCTCTCTCTCTCTCTCTCTCCCCTTTTCCCTCCCTCCACACCCCATCTTTTGCACTCTCACTACCCCACCTGCTCACCTATTAAAAGTGTCCAGTTTTACGTATCACTACATGAAGTGAAGTGGAGACTTCTGGTTTCTTTGGAAAGCCAGTTGTGTCAAATGACATTGTGCTTGGATCATAAGCGAAGGATTAGTTTAGCAAGGATGTTTTGCTAAAGCAGACATGTGAAAGAAGGTTTTCCTGAAGCAGACACAGGTGAGAGGATGTTTTGGTATAGCAAACACATAAATGGATGTGTGGTGTTCAGAAGGAATGTAAATATGGCTCCATCAACAATGGGAGCTCGAGCACTGGCCTACTTTGCTCCACCTTGCTATTCTTTGCTAATGATGCATAGGTATTGGTTCACCTTACATTGGGGTGCTGAGCTCCCTTGTAGTGATGCCATAGAGAGAACGCCTCAGGCTGGTTGGTGAACCTTGCATCTTTTGGACTGAACTGCGGTTTCTGGTGTGTGTGTAGTGATTAGACTGCAGCTGCTGGTTTATATTTGGTGTTTGCTACTGGACTGAACTGCTGATATCCTGACAACAGAGATTGAACTTGCCCCCAAAGAACTCTTTCTAAGCAGGCCTGCTTCCCCAGTGTCCAAATACGTTTTCTTTTCTACTACCTGTGGTGGTTGATGGGAGAGAGGGAAGGGTGAGCACTTATTAAAGTAAGCTGAGAAAAATTTATGCCTACAATGAAGTCTCTTATTTCCCACACGTTATTTTTTTTTCATGGTCGCATACATTACCTAGTTCTTTTTGGTGATTGTGGAGTTTTCTTTTTTTTTCTTTTCTTTTTTAAAAGATATTTTCTTTATTTACATTTCAAATGTTATCCCCTTTACTGGTTTCCCCTCCAAAAACACCCTAACCCATCCCCCTCCCCCTGCTCACCAACTCACCCATTCCTGCTTCCCTATCCTGGTATTTCCCTATTCTGGGGCATCAAGCCTTCTCAGGACCAAGGGCCTCTCCTCCCTTTGATGTCCAACAAGGCCATCCTCTGCTACATATGCAGCTGGAGCCATGGGTCCCTCCATGTGTACTCTTTGGTTGGTGGTTTAGTCCCTGGGAACCCTGGAGGTTCTGGTTGGTTCATATTGTTGTTCGTCCTATGGGGCTGCAAGCTCCTTCAGCTCCTTGGGTCCTTTCTCTAGCTCCTCCATTGGGGACCTTGTGCTCAGTCCAATGGTTGGCTGAGAGCACCCACCTCTGTATTTGTCAGGTACTGGCAGAGCCTCTCAGGACACAGTTGTATCAGGCTCCTGTTCCAGGTCATCCCCCTTGCTAGGTGAAATGAAACCAAGATTACCCTCCTGGAACATTTTACATGAGATGCAATCTACATCAAGCGTTCCCAGAACCCATGGCTCATTTGGAAACAACTAGGGCTGGCTTGGGGGAGAGAGAGGGGGAGGGGCAGCAAGAGCAGAGGTAGCTGTCACTGTTAGTGAGGGCAGGGGAAAGCTGGAAATGCCTTCAGGAGTTTGGAAAGCATCAGAGTAAGTGGCCTCAGGAGCTGATGATCCTGTGTCTGCATCTTTATCCCCCCAGGATTTAATTCATGTGTTTTAAAGTTTGGAATTACACAGCTCCTTAGGAAAGCCCTCCCCTGCCCCCCTGCCCCCCACCTCTTCACCTTTTATCTTCCCCATCCTTCCTGTTTTACTTCTCTCTCTCTTTTAAGACTTTACCACTTTCCTGGCCCCAGCCATGACACTACTTCCACCGACATGCAGTTACTATGTATCTTTAAATTGTAAACAGGAGCATCCTGGCAACTGCAACAAAGTATTTCTCTTTCATCTTCAGAAAACAGAGTCTGCAGCTCTGTCTGGGATGGGAAAACCAAGGCATGGTCAGGTCGGAGCCGTGGTTGGGATTCTTGCCATGCAGACCAACTGAACAGCAGACTGGCTCTAACTTACAGACTGCTTGCTGCACTGGCGGGGAGGTCTATGAGTCCCTCTTTTCCTTATAACCCTCGGGAGACTCAGATCCAGTCCGGTGACGCAGGAGACGGAGACTCGCCACACTCCAATGGTGGACTCCCATCCCAGAGCTGTTTTTTCTATCTGTAAAGGAAGTTGTGTGAAGGCTGCCCTGGCCTCTTCTTGTGGCATCATTTATTCAGTGGGACTCTGTGGGAGCTTTCAAGCCCGCTCTGGCTGTCTTTTTAGGAATCAAGGTCTGGTGGAGGGTTGGGATTCGGCTGGCAAAGTACTTGAATATTTGACTCCAGCTTAGGAGTCACAGGCTGGGCCGGAAGGACAGATGAGGGCAGCAAACCCGAGTCCAGCGATGGGAAATAGCAGAGTTGGAGGCAAAGGAATCAGGGCCGCTCCCACCCCAGCATGAGGAGAGGCAGCCTCCACTGGGGCCAGCTCTGTGTCACTCAGAAGACCCTTCCAGATGGGTGGAAATTTAGACATTTTAAAATAGAAAATTTGGTAGTTAATCATTTATTCAGTTGAGGCAGGGAAGAGCCAAGGTGATGCAACGTGGATTCCTGTGTGAACGGGGTGGGGGGTGGGTGATGGGGGTGGGGGGTGGAGTGGGGGTAGGGTGGGGGATGGGGGCGGGGGGACTGGGGGGGGGGCAGGGCAGTGTAGCCTTGGGCCTCTGGCACCTGAACTGACCCCGTGCTGTGCAGGCAGCGGGATCCAGAGCTGAGAATTGCTACATACAGCCTGCCTTGGCACACTCTCCATGTCCTCCCCTTATGACACCTTTCTCTACAAAATTTCTGCAAAGTAGATGGATTTACCTGAAGGATGTTATGACGTTTCTGTTTCATTGCACGGGCTGTATTTGACACGCGTTGAACTTTCTGTACTGTCTCACCCCCAAGAGCCAAGAGGCATCAACATTTTAGGATCAAGACTCCTTACATCCGCCCAAAACAGAGTGCTCAGTGGACACAGGTTAGAGGGGAATTTAAAATTGCTTTTATGCACATAAAGCTCAACAATGTGCGTACTTAATCTGGGTTACTAGCCAGTTCTTTGGCCTCTTTGCTTTTTGTTGGTAAAGTGCTCTAGGATTATGAATCCAGGACCTCACCTCCCTGGGGACAGTGGGTCCCACAGTGTCGCTCCATTTCACTTCAGCACTAGCAGCTTGGTTGGATGGACATAGCAGACATGGATGAACGTGTTTTAGATCTGGAGCCAAGAATATCAGGATCTACCTTGTGGACTCAGGCTTTTCTGTGTGCCTTTCCCCTTGGTGGTACAGTGAGAAGCCTTATAATACAGAGCAGATAGACCAACACCCAGCTCTGGATGTGGACCCACACCGTAGGCAGAAGAACCTTCTAATTCTCAGAGGTGATGGTCTCAGAGAACAAGTGCCCGAAGTTTCTTTTCTGTCTCTGCGTCTTCTTTCCCTGCCACGTCAGTGTTTGTGGAGCGACTTAAGCAGCTGAGCAACTGTTTGGCAATTCAAGGTCTAGTCAGTGGTTCTCAACCTTCTGTGACCCACCGTGACCCTTATAATAGTTGCTTTTAATAAGCAACCCCAACTATAAAATAATTATTGTTGCTACGTCATAACTGTAATTTTGCTACTCTTATGAATTGTAATATAGATTCTGTGTTTTCTGATTGTCTTAGGCAAGCCTTATGAAAGTGTTCTTCGATCCCCACAGGTTGAGAACTACTGGCCTACAGGTGCCTGTTAATCATGGGAAGTTCAGCCAGCCACTTGTAGACTCTTTGCTTCAGCATCTGGATACAGTAGGATCATTTGTGAGAACGTGTGAGGTCCCTATTAGTCAAGATGTCTTTTCAATGGCTTTTTTAAAATTTATGTTTTATTTTTAATTTTTTTTTATTTTCTCTATTCTTTGTTTACATTACAAATGATTTTCCCTTTCCAGGTTCCCCTCTCGCCATAAGTTCCATAAGCCATCTTCCCTCTGCCCATCCGCCAATCACCCCTTCCCATTTCTCTGTCCTGGAAATCGCCTACAATGCTGCATCAAGCCTTTCCAGGACCAGCGCACGATCCTTCCATCTTCTTGTGAATGATTTGATATGTGAATTGTGTCTTAGGTATTCAGAGCTTCTGGGCTAATATCCACTTATCAGTGACTGCATTCCATGTGTGTTCTTTTGTGATTGGGTTACCTCACTTAGGATGATATATTTCAGATCCAACCATTTGCCTAAGAATTTCATGAATTCATTGTTTTTAATTGCTGAGTAGTATTCCATTGTGTAAATATACCACATTTTCTGTATCCATTCCTCCATTGAGGGACATCTGGGTTCTTTCCAGCTTCTGGCTATTATATATAAGGCTGCTATGAACATAGTGGAGCATGTGTCCTTATTACATGCCAGTGAATCCTCTGGGTATATGCCCAGGAGTGGTTATAGCAGAGTTCTCCTGAAGTGTCATGCCCAGTTTTCTGAGGAACCACCAGACTGATTTCCAGAGTGATTGTACTAACTTGCATTCCCACCAGCAGTGGAGTAGTGTTCCTCTTTCTCCACACCTCGCCAACATCTGCATTCTCCTGGGTTTTTAATCTTAGCCATTCTGACTGATGTGAGGTGAAATCTCAGGGTTGTTTTGATTTGCATTTCCCTAATGACTAATTATGCTGTACATTTCTTAAGGCGCTTCTCAGTCATTCGAAGTTCTTCAGGTGAAAATTCTTTTTTTAATAGGGTTATTTGGCTCTCCGGAGTCTAACTTCTTGAGTTCTTTGTATATTTGGATATTAGCCCTCTGTCGGTTGTAGGGTTAATGAAGATCTTTTCCCAATTTGTTGGTTGCCGTTTTGTCCGATTGACATGTCCTTTGCCTTACAGAAACCTTGTAGTTTTATGAGGTCCCATTTGTCAATTCTTGATCTTAGAGCATAAGCTATTGGTGTTCTGTTCAGGAACCTTTCCCCTGTGCCCATGTCCTCCAGGGTCTTCCCCAGTTTCTTTTCTATTAGTTTCAGTGTGTCTGGTTTTATGTGGAGGTCCTTGATCCACTTGGACTTGAGCTTAGTACAAGGAGATAAGAATGGATCGATTCACATTCTTCTGCATGCTGACCTCCAGTTGAGCCAGCACCATTTGTTGAAAAGGCTATCTTTTTTCCACTGGATGGTTTCAGCTCCTTTGCCAAAGATCAAGTGACCATAAGTGTGTGGGTTCATTTCTGGGTCTGCAATTCTATTCCACTGATCTACCTGCCTGTCACTGTACCAATACCATGCAGTTTTTAACACTATTGCTCTGTAGTACTGCTTGAGGTCTGGGATACTGATTCCTTTGGGAAGTTCTTTTACTGTTAAGAATAGTTTTGGCTATCCTGGGTTTTTTGTTATTCCAGATGAATTTGAGAATTTCTCTTTCTAACTCTATGAAGAACTGAGTTGGGATTTTGATGGAGATTGCACTGAATCTGTATAATGCTTTTGGCAAGATGGCCATTTTTTACTATATTAATCCTGCCAATCCACAAGCATGGGAGATTTTTCCATTTTCTGAGGTCTTCTTCGATTTCCTTCTTCAGAGACCTGAAGATCCTGTCATACAGATCTTTCACTTGTTTGGTTAGAGTCACGCCAAGATACTTTATATTGTTTGTGGCTATTGTGAAGGGTGTCATTTCCCTAGTTTCTTTCTCAGCCTGCTTATCCTTTGAGTATAGGAAGGCTACTGGTTTGCTTGAGTTGATTTTATAACCAGCCACTTTGCTGAAGTTGTTAATCAGCTGTAGGATTTCTCTGGTGGAGTTCTTTGGGTCACTTAAGTATACTATCATATCATCTGCAAATAGTGATAGTTTGACTCCTTCCTTTCTAATTTGTATCCTTTTGACTTCCTTATGTTGTCTAATTGCTCTCGCTAGAACCTCAAGTACTATATTGAAAAGATATAGAGAGAGGGGCAGCCTTGTCTAGTCCCTGATTTTAGTGGGATTGCTTCAAGTTTCTCTCCATTTAGAGTGATGTTGGCTACCAGTTTGCTGTATATTGCTTTTACTATGTTTAGGTATGGGCCTTGAATTCCTGTTCTTTCCAAGACTTTTAGCATGAAAGGATGCTGAATTTTGTCAAATGCTTTTTCAGCATCTAATGAAATGACCATGTGGTTTTTTTTGTCTGAGGTTGTTTAGGTAGTGGATTGCACTGATAGATTTCTGTATATTGAACTATCCCTGCATATCTGGGATGAAGCTTATTTGATCATGGTGGATGATCATTTTGATGTGTTCTTGGATTCAATTGGCAAGAATTTTGTTGAGTATTTTTGCATCGATATTCATAAGGGATATTGGCCTGTAGTTCTACTTCTTTGTTGGATCTTTGTGTGGGTTTGGTATCAGCATAATTTTGGCTTCATAGAACGAGTTGGTTAGAGTTCCTTCTGTTTCTATTTTGTGGAATAATTTGAAGAGTATTGGTGTTAGGTCTTCTTTGAAGGTCTGATAGAATTCTGCACTAAAACCATCTGGTCCTGTGCTTTTTTTTTTTTTTTTTTTTTTTTTGGTTGGAAGACTTTCTATGACCCCTTCTGTTTCTTTAGGGGTTATGGGACTGTTTAGATGATCTATTTGATGCTGATTTAATTTTGGTATTTGGTATCTGTCTAGGAAATTGTCCATTTCCTCCAGATTTTCCAGGTGTTTTCCGCATAGGCTTTTGTAGTAGGATCTATTGATTTTTTGGATTTCCTGTTTCTGTTGTTATATCTCCCTCTTCATTTCTAATTTTGTTAATTTGGATACTGTCTCTGTGCCCTTTGGTTAGTCTGGCTAAGGGTTTATCTATCTTGATTATTTTCTCAAAGAACCTGCTCCTGTTTTTGTTGATTCTTTGTATGGTTCTCTTTGTTTCTACTTGATTGATTTCAGCCCCGAGTTTGATGATTTCCTGTCTTCTACTCTTCCTGGGTGAATTAGCTTCTTTTTATTCCAGGGCTTTCAGGTGTGCCATTAAGCTGCTAGTGTATGCTCTTTCTAGTTTCTTTTTGGATGCACTTAGAGCTATGAGTTTTCCTCTCAGTACTGCTTTCATTGTGTTCCATAGATTTGGGTATGTTGTGCCTTCATTTTCATTAAACTCTAAAAAGTCTTTGATTTCTTTCTTTATTTCTTCTTTGGCCAAGGTATCATTGAGTAGAGTATTGTTCAGCTTCCATGTGTATGTGGCTTCCTGTTGTTTTTGTTGCTATTGAAGACCACTCTTACTCCATAGTGATCTGATAGGAGGAATGGGATTAGTTTGATTTTCTTATATTTGTTGAGGTCTGTCTTGTGACCAATTATATGGTTGATTTTGGAGAAGGTACCATGGGGTGCTGAGAAAAAGGTATACTCTTTTGTTTTAGGATGGAATGTTCTATATATATCTGTTAAATCCAATTGTCCAAAGCTTCAATTAGTTTCACTGTGTCCCTGTTTAGTTTTTGTTTTCCTGATTGGTCCATTGAGGAGAGTGGAGTGTTGACGTCACCCACAATTATTGTATTAGGTGCAATGTGTGCTTTAAGCTTTAGTAAAGTTTCTTTTACAAATGAGGGTGCCCTTGCATTTGGAGCATAGATATTCAGAATTGAGAGTTCTTCTTGGTGGATTTTTCCCTTGACCAGTAAGAAGTGTCCTTCCGTGTCTCTTTTGATGACTTTAGGTTGAAAGTCAATTTTATCTGATATTAGAATGGCTACTCCCGCTTGTTTCCTAAGACCATTTGCTTGTAAAATTGTTTTCCAGCCTTTTACTCTGAGGTAGTGTTTGTCTTTGACACTGAGGTGTGTTTCCTGTATGCAGCAAAATGTAGGGTCCTGTTTACGTATCCAGTCTGTTAGTCTATGTCTTTTTATTGGGGAATTGAGTCCATTGATATTGAGATATTAAGGAATAGTGATTATTACTTACTGTTATTTTTGATGTTATTTTTATATTTGAGTGGTTAACTTCTTTTGGGTTTGATGAAAGAAGGTTACTCTCTTGCTTTTTCCAGGGTGTAGTTTCCATCCTTGTATTGGTGTTTTTCACGTATTATCCTTTGTAGGGCTGGGTTTGTGGAAAGATATTGTGTAAATTTGGTTTTATCATGGAATATCTTGGTTTCTCCCTCTATGGTGATTGAGAGTTTTGCTGAGTATAGTAGTCTTGGCTGGCAATTGTGTTCTCTTAGAGTCTGTATGAGATCTGCCCAGGATCGTCTAGCTTTCATGGTCTCTGGTGAGAAGTCAGGTGTAATTCTGATAGGTCTTCCTTTATATGTTATTTGGCCTTTTTCTCTTACTGCTCTTAATATTCTTTCTTTTTTTTTAGTACATTTGGAGTTTTGATTATGTGACAGGAGGTATTTCTGTTCTGGTCCAGTCTGTTTGGAGTTCTGTAGGCTTCTTGTATATTCATGGGCAACTCTCTCCTTAGGTTAGGGAAGTTTTCTTCCATAATTTTGTTGAAGATATTTACTGTCCCTTTAAGTTGTAAATCTTCACTCTCATCTATACCTATAATCCTTAGGTTTGGTCTTCTCATTGTGTCCTGGATTTCCTGGATGTTTTGGGTTACAAGCTTTTTGCGTTTTGCATTTTCTTTGACTGTTGAGTCAATGGTTTCTATGGTATCTTTGGCATCTGAGATTCTTTCTTCTATCTCTTGTATTCTGTTGTTGATATTTGCATCTATGGCCCCTGATTTCTTCCCAAGGTTTTCTATATCCAAAATTGTCTCCCTTTGTGATTTTTTAGTTGTTTCTACTTCTGTTTTTAGTCCTGGATGGTTGTGCTCAGTTCCTTCACTTGTTTGTTTGTATTTTCCTGTATTTCTTTAATAGATTTTTGTGTTTCCTCTTTCATGACTTCTGCCTGTTGACTCAATTTCTCCTGCAATTCTTTAAGTGATTTTTGTGTTTCCTCTTTATTGGCTTCTATCTGTTGACCCATATTCTCCTCAATTTCTTTAAGTGATTTTTGTGTTTCCATTGTAAGGGTTTCTAACTTATTCATGTTCTCCTGTATTTCTTTAAGAGATTTATTTATGTCCTTTTTGTGTTCCTCTAACAGCATCATGACCAGTGATTTTAAATCCAGATCTTGTTTTTCTGCTGTGTTGGTGTACTGGCTAGTTTTGTGTGTCAACTTGACACAGGCTGGAGTTATCATAGGTAAAGGAGCTTCAGTTGGGGAAGTGCCTCCATGAGATCCAGCTATGGGGCATTTTCTCAATTAGTGATCAAGTGAGGGAGTGCCCCTTGTGGGTGGTACCATCTCTGGGCTGGTATTCTTGGGTTCTATAAGAAAGCAGGCTAAGCAAGCCAGGGGAAGCAAGCCAGTAAGTAACATCCCTCCATGGCCTCTGCATCAGCTCCTGCTTCCTGACTTGCTTGAGTTCCAGTCCTGATTTCCTTTGGTAATGAACAGCTGTGTGGAAGTGTAAGCTCAATAAACCCTTTCCTCCTCAACTTGCTTCTTGGTCATGATGTTTGTGCAGGAATACAAACCGTGACTAAGACAAATTGGTACCAGTGTAGTGGGGGTATTCCTGTGACAACCTGACCATGTTTTGGGGAGGACTGTGGAAGGACTTTGGAACTTTGGGCTAGATGGTCCATTCAGTGCTGAGACCTCTGTGAGATGTTGTGTAAGAGCTTGGAAGATTATGTTGAGAACAGTGCAGAAGATGGAGGCCTGGCTTGTAAAATTTCAGAGGGAAGATTAAAGACTTTTATCAGGGCCTTGAAGATTCTGTGGTTTTGGTTAGCTGGGGCTGAAGAATCAGCTGTGATTAACAAGACACAAAAACCACTAAAGTCAACCTTTGTGTTAAATTAGCGGTGATTAAGAAGAAAACAGCATCACTGAGGTGAAATCTTCTGGGAAGGGTTTTCTGAGAGCACATAGGGTGTGTTCCAGATAGCCAAGGTTGTGCCTTGTGCTGTAGCAGGACTTGGTACTGTGTAAGAGTCACCCAGGTGGTACTGGTTTTGAAGGCATGAAGGCATCATGAAGAACAACTGAGGCTCGGTACTGTGAGAGGCCATGGAAGGCCATTGGTGAAAGTGTACCCTCAGTTGTAATTGACAGCCCAGGACTGAAGGGGTCATGCAAAAGAGTTGAGGCATGACACCATGAAGAAAGCCTATGAGAGGCTATTGGTGAAACCTAGTTACAGCAGAAGATAGCAGTGTTTTGGAGATGCCAGTACCATGCAATGACCACCAAGGACAGCAGCAGCAGTGGAGTACAGGCAGCTGGAGCCTAGAAGACAAGGTGTGTGCTACAAAGGGCAGAGCTGGAGAAGTGATCCAAGCCCTTGGAGGAGCCCAGAAGATCATGAGTTGGATCCCAGACATTGAGCTATTGGAATTTGAGTTTTGCTTTTGATTGTGACTGTGCCTTGATATTTTTCCCTCTTGAAAGAAGAAGGTATTTTAGTGGAGCCCACAGTTAAGAAATTTTGAATTTTTAAAAGACTTTGAATTTTAAGATATTGGACATTTTAAGGGAATTGAACTTTTAATATGTAAAGACTGTGGGATTTTTAATATTATTTAGATCTTGAGGATGAATAAGAAAGTAAGGGTTGATGCTTAATAGTGATATGTTGGTGTGTCAAGTTGACAAGGGGTCAATTGTACTGGCTAGTTTTGTGTGTCAACTTGACACAGGCTGGAGTTATCATAGGAAAAGGAGCTTCAGTTGGGGAAGTGCCTCCATGAGATCCAGCTATGGGGCATTTTCTCAATTAGTGATCAAGTGGGGGAGTGCCCCTTGTGGGTGGTACCATCTCTGGGCTGGTATTCTTGGGTTCTATAAGAGAGCAGGCTAAGCAAGCCAGGGGAAGCAAGCCAGTAAGTAACATCCCTCCATAGCCTCTGGATCAGCCCCTGCTTCCTGACTTGCTTGAGTTCCAGTCCTGACTTCCTTTGGTAATGAACAGCTGTGTGGAAGTGTAAGCTCAATAAACCCTTTCCTCCCAAACTTGCTTCTTGGTCATGATGTTTGTGCAGGAATAGAAACCCTGACTAAGACAAATTGGTACCAGCGTAGTGGGGGTATTCCTGTGACAACCTGGCCATGTTTGGGGAAGGGCTGTGGAAGGACTTTGGAACTTTGGTCTAGATGGTCCATTCAGTGTTGAGACCTCTGTGAGATGCTGTGTAAGAGCAGGAATAGATGTTTGTGCAGGAATAGAAACCCTCACTAAGACAGTTGGGTGTCCAGGACATGCTCTTGTTGGAGAATTGGGTTCAGATACTGCCATATTGCCTTGATTTCTGTTCCAGTGTTTGCCTTTTTTCCATCTGGCTATCTCTGGCATTAGTTGTTTGTGTTCCCTGTGCACCTGGCCAAGCTGGCTGTTTGGCCACCGGGGTCAAGATGGTGGTGCTCTCAGACTGAGGGACTCCCTCTAATGGAGGGACTCCCTGCAGGTCAGATGCTCCCCCACAGGATACGTGCCCAGGCAGCTGTAGAGCTGCCCAGCTCCCTTGTGCAGAGGGAACGCAGGCAGCCTGTGTCTTGAGTACTCCTTCACTCTGGTGTCCTCTGCATACCTGACTGAGCTGGTCACTTTGTCCCCAGAGCTAAGATGGTGGAGATCTGACCCTTTTCAATGGCTTTTTAAAATCAGGGCTCTCACCACCTCTTTCTCCATGACAGCAAGGTCAGGACCATTTTCTTCTCTGTTGGCCTTTCTTCCTCTTGATGTCTTAGACACCTGGAGGAGAGACAAAAAGCTCACTTAATTTTAAAAATATTTTGCATATTGAGAGTTCACTCTATGTCAGGTTCTATGCATTCATCACATGGATCTCATGGTAAACATATAACATCAAACACGATATAAATAGCACTATTACCCTTTTCTTATGGATAAAGACCTTAAGGTTCACCTACAAGGCCTCTCCTACTGGCAAGAAGACAACTTAAATAGATAACAAAAGTAGAAAGTGTCACATCTCAATTCTCATTTGTCTATCAGAAAACCAAAAATTTAAAAATAAAGATGCGCATCTGCCAAAGGAAATAAAAAAAAATTAAGACTCAAGAAAATTAAGTAGCTTGTTTATGGAGACTCAGTAAGTAGAAAGGGACAAGTATATATGCATATGCACACACATGCATGTACACACATACATGAACACACACACACACACACACACACACACACATACCATACACACCAGAAAACTTTCAAAAGGTGTTCTGCTCTGGATCCAAGAGTTGTTTTTCTATTCGCATACTAGCTATGGCTGGCTGGTCTTGGAGGACAAAAGCTTTCCCAGGAACTACAGGTTTATTGGCTTGGCAAAAGGGCGGTCCATTCAGCGATGGCTCTATTCTTTATTTGCCTTCTCAGCTCTCAGGGAAGAGGCAGCTCCAGGCTGCCTCTGTGGCAGTTAGAAAGCTGGCGTCGGGTATGGCACCACAGCGCGCTCCTTTATTTTCTGCCTCCTTGTGTGGTTTCAGGCCAGCCCCACTCTTATCCCCATCTCCGCCCTCCAGACAAGATGGCGAGCGAGTGTGTGACATCGTCAGCTCCCCAATGCCTTTTAGAATTTTTACAGCCCTGGCACGGGGTTAGATGGGAGGTGGGAGCTCACAGCCTTCCTCGATGAATGCACAGCGGGCTTGGCTGCTATGTCCAAGATGTTTGGGGCATGCTATTATTTTACCATAGTGAATTAAGATTAGGTAAGAATGTGTATAAAGGGTGAAGTTACTCAGGAAAAAAATGCCAAATTTTATTCCTCAATAAAGCTTGAATGTCTTCAGGACTTTCTTTCTTTCTTTCTTTCTTTCTTTCTTTCTCTCTCTCTCTCTCTCTCTCTCTCTCTCTCTCTCTCTTTCTTTTTTAGTGCTTGGACTCAAATATCTCTGTTTTGAATTGTTGAAAATCTTCAGAAAGGTTTAAAATCTAAATTTCAATATGCATTTTGTTGGTGCTGAGGCCAAGTGGTAATAGTGGTAATAATAATACTTTAGAAGGGCTGAGAAGTCAGAGCGAGGTCTTTAATCTAAAACAGTGAACTCTCATGTTGGACTCTGGGTCATCCTCATTTCTTCACGATGGCAATGATGGGGGGACCACCTTTTGCAAGACACCCTGGGTGGTTGATTGTGTTGCTTGAGCCCAGCTCCCAGAGTCAGGTATCAACTTTAGCCTTCAAATAGTGAGCAAAGTGATTTCCTGAGGAGCTGACAGTGTACGGTGGCCCGCCAAGGACAAAAAAAGGTTTTTTTTTTTTTTTTTGGAGGGACTTGCAGATAGAAGAAAGACAGTTTGGATGGGCAGGAAAGGAGACAGGAAGGGGCAACCTCCTCATTTATCGTGGAAAAATAATAGTGATCCTGTCGCATCATAATAGGGAAGACTCTCCAAAGTGAGACTTGGTCATCCATGTAATTCTTAAACACTCTGAGTAATTTTAAAATTCAACCCAGAAGCTCTCAAGGCACAATTAGCAAGTCAAATAATTCCCAAGAAGAAGGAAGGAGAGGACCCTGGGCCTGAAAAGATTGGATCCAGTTTTGTAGGAGAATACCAGAACAGAGAAATGGTGGTGGTGGGGTAATTGGGGAATAGGTGGGGGGGGGAGAGGACTTATGGGACATATGGTGAGGGGGGAACTGGGAAAGGGGAAAGCCTTTGGAATGTAAACAAAGAATATAGAATAAACAACAACAACAACAACAACAATAATAAAAACTAACAGATTTCCGGCATGGTAATAAACTCAGGCCTTCTCAAAAAAAAAGAAAAAAAAAATTCAACCGGGGTTGAGACCCATTGATTTAAAAAAGAAATCATTCTGCTTCTGAGCTAATTATGTTCTTTGCACAAATCAATGAGCCTGGAGACATTGTAGGGAGACCATTGAAATACAGATTTACAAGTTGGAGCTTACTAATTGGTCCGTCGTTATGATCAGCCGTGTTGGTCAGAACGTTGGGGTTTCTAGAAAGTTCTGAAGGAGAAGGAAGATGAGAGCAGTAAAAGCAAGAGAGAGCTCTGGTAACCCAGCACTCGTCGTAGACCAGGGCCACGCTGGGAGTTTAAGCCTTGTGAATGAGTCCTGCGGCCCAGACAAGGACATTTATAGTTGAGGACGTGTCTAGAGGAGCTAAGCCTCCTTGAGACATTGACCAAGATGACCTCACCTGTCTGGCTCCTTGAAAAAGAATAAGATAACAAGGGAGCCATCGTAAATGCAGACTATTATTGATGGCTGTGAGTCTGAAAATTCTCAGTGTGTCTCCAAGGTGAAAAGAACTGCCGGGAAGCAGTGGGACACACCTTTAACCCCAGTACCCAGGAGGCAGAAGCAGGCAGATCTCAGAGGTTGAGGCCAGCCTTATCTACTGAGTGAGTTCCAGAACCGCCAGAGATACACAGAGAAACCCTGTCTCGAAAGACCAAGACCAAACTGACTTCACAATCGCCTTTTATGGAAATCTGGTACTAAAAGCATTTTCCTAGGAAGATTGTCATGCTGTGCTTCTAATACCTAGGGCCTCTGCCCACAGTTCTGGTGGCTTGGAGAGGACATATCTCTGCAGGGAATTATTGCTGAAGACTCAGGTCCACTCAGGGCTCACTTTAAAGGAGACAGGATCTGAAGCTTGAGGTCCTGCTGGACTGTCCAGGAACAGTCAAGATGGTTCAAGATGAACCTGAAGCAGACAGACGCCAAGGTTGTCCTCTTTGACCCAGGATCCCTGAAATGGGAGGGAGAAGTTCTCCTTTAGGGCGTGGCTAAGCACTCTGCAAAATGGCAGCCACTTTAAGTCATCTGTAAACCTCTCCAGAGCAGAAGTCATGCTTCCTCCCTCCACCAGTCTGTTAGGACAGTCTGATGCTGAACCTGTACACAGGGATGATGGGCTGACGACACATTGATATTCCTGTCTCCAAATCTAAAACACACTCAGGCCTTTTTGCTTCCTGGTGAGCTCATCCTCCAGGCTGTTAGTTCCCCGGTGAAGAACTCAGTCTCCAGAGCTGGACTGTGTCAACCCCATTTCTGCTATTCATTGGCAGCGGAGACGCTACAGCATTCCATTTCCTTGTGTCTCATTTCTATCGTTGATTGAAATAGTCATATCCTCTACTTTTAAAACAAGGCTTCCAGGAGCAAATTTAATTCAAGCATGTAAAATACGGAGAAAAGAGTCAGCCTTGTAAGGACTCTGGATTAATTACTGTTATTATTTATGGGCGGGGGAGGGTGTATAGATATAAATATTCCTGTGGGCTAGGTATGTAATATGAATAAGTGAAGCAATTTGTGTTTTGGTAAAAATCACAACACTGACTTAGTATTAAGTGACATTGATAGCCTTAGGCCAGGAAGCCAGCAGGGAGCTGCTGTGCTGCAGCTGGCTCTGCCCAAAGAGAGATGATTCGGAGGATATTGCTGCCACTGGGAGTGATGGTTAAGGCTAGCTCATCTGTGTGTTCTGAGATCATAGAGAAGACCAGTTCTGATATGCCCAGGCCCGACCTACCGTGCAGATCATCTCTTCTGTGTGGTTTTCTTTGTGCTCCAGGGATTTGTAATTTTCCCTGTTATTATGTGTCCATTACACATCTGTTAGGGGTCAGCTTTGGGTCCGAGACTGTGGGGTTTATAAAGGGATGAGAGACACAGCATCCCACAGCTCTGGATTCTTACGGCTCTGACATTTCTCAGTTGCTTGTTTACTACCCCCTGAAGTTTTAGACTTTGCATTTTGTCCCTAAAAGAATACTGTAGTGTCTAAACATCTAGGTCTTGTAAATGTGACCTTGTTTGGAAGTCAGATCCTTGTAGATATTCAAGTTCAGATGAAGCCATTAGGGTGAGTCCAAATTCGTTATGACTTCATCTTTATTAAAAAGGAAATTTTGGCAAAGACAAACAGACAGACAAATAGAAACACACACACACACACACACACACACACACACACACACACAGAGAGAGAGAGAGAGAGAGAGAGAGAGAGAGAGAGAGAGAGAGAGAGAGATGTGGAGAGCCGAGGGTAATCGCCATTACAAGATGGCGCTTGTTTCCGGCATGCCAGATCGGTAAACAAGTGGTATGTGCATGTGCAAGAGCAGGTTCACGCCAAGTCACAGCCCAGCCCGGGGCATGGTAATGAGATGAGGAGCAGGCAACCAATCAGATAGAAACACGCCACACTAGGGTGTATATAAGCAGCGCCTCTTTCCGTGCTCAGGGTCTTCCTCTTGATACTGAAGCTGATGCAATAAAGCTTGCTGCAGAAGAATCCTGTTGTCCGCGTGGTTCTTGCTGGCGAGACAATAGCACGCGACAGAGAGAGAGAGAGAGAGTCACTGAGACAGACAGACAGACTCAACATGTAGCTGCAGAGAGAATTAATTTCAGGTGATTCATCTAAAAAGGAAAGAGACAGCAATGATCGACAGCAAACCTATCATCTATTTGGGAAGCCAAAAAGCTAAGAGCATAGACCTTTCTCAGGCTTCAGAATAAACCACATCCTTCTATGCCCTGATCTCAGACTCTCAGCTGCTAACTTTCTGTAGCGTAAACTACACAGTTGGTGACACTTTGTCACGGCAATCCGCTCAAACTAATATAGCTTGGTCCCAAATCTGCGCACTCGACTCTGTTTCCCTATGTAGATGCCAAACTTCTTGAAGGTAAAAACCGTATCTTTCACGATTGTAATTCTTATTTCGGAAGTCAGGGTTGAAAGCACCTCATTGTCCACTCTGGACCACTCTTAGTGGATGAGAAGGAGCCGTGCTGCCTCTACTAGGAGTGAATGAATGTACAAAAGAAGTGAATAAGCCTTTGTTCCATCATCATTATTAGACAGACGTGGGGGAGCGATGCACAAGTGAGATGGGAGGTCTTGGTGGGTTAGACTCAGTCACTGTTCTCTCTGTGTCGTCTCAGGCATGCTTTTCAATATTCCAGTAGCTGGATTGCTAAATCTAAAACGAGGAGCCTATCATCTATTTAGGAAGGCAATTGTAACAGATCAGAAGACATTGTGTACAAAGCGCTCAGGAAATAGTGCCTGGATCTGCGCTCTAGATGGCTTTCAGTGAGTGACTCTCAGTACCAGCAGCTAACACGATGCTCCACCCGATGGGTGAGTCGCACAGTCCTCAGCTCAGCCGGTCAGTGCGTCATCAGGAGCGCACGGACAGTCTGAAGGGGATGAAGGACACTGGAGGAAAGGCACACAGCTCGAGTGGTGGGTAGAGAAGCTTCAGAAACCCGGCACCCAGGGATGCTCAGCCCAGAGGCCGAAATCCCAGTACGTCCCTCAGAACTTGGATGCGGTACTACCCTCAACAGTTCAGCATGGCGGCTAACTCGCCGTTTGACCATCCTTGTTTGGAAAGGAAATATCCAACTGCCTTTAAATGCTCCCAAGAAGACAGTGAGAACTGTAAAATATTTAGACTGATTGCCACCAATACGCATCAATGGCATTTTGATGTCCAGATAACGGGAGTTCCCTGTCACCTGAAAGTGTACCTAGGATGCCCGGTGTCCCTCATCTCTGACGCATTCAGAGGTGCAGTTCTGTGGACTCAGATCCCTGTGAATGTGGTTGACATTTGATCACGAACATCTCCTGGGGTGGCTTCTTTATTCTGTGACCAGTCAGGCTGAGGGATCCTGGAGCTGCTTCTGTGATACTTTGAAGATCCACAAATCCACTAGCCGGCAGGAAGACGGGCTCCAGCCTACGCCTGTCTAAGAGATGCACTGATTGTATTTCTAATTGTGTGCATACACGAGCATGCCTGCATGGGGCACGTGTATGAGCTGCAGGTGCCTGCAACGGCCAGAAGAGGGTGCTGAACCCCCTGGAGCTGGAGTTACAGGTGGTTGGGAAGCGCTGACATGGCGCTGAGAACCGGACTTAGGTCCCCGGCAAGCCCAGTACAGTTCTTAGTGGCTGAGTCATCTCTCCAGCCCCTGATATTTGAAATACATACAGCTCTTCTTGTGATTGGGAAATACAAATGTATTTAAAAGTGCAGATTTATTAAACAGGTAGGATGCACTTGATTTATTTGGACTTATATATTTAGATGATATTTTACTTATTTAGACTGGTAGATAATTTACATATTAGAGATTATTTAAATTGTGATTTATTTAGACTTAAAATGGAATGTATTAGAAAGAGTTATACTGAAGTCAGGATAGGTTTTTTTTTTTAAGGATACTGTAGATGATCAATGATTTGAAAAGTATGGGGTTTGTGGACATTGATTTAGAGCGCAGAAACTCATAGGGACCATCGTTTATGTTCCGAGTGCCTACTAGACTGGAGCATTTAGTAAACCCACTCTCAGCTTCCCGCTCCCTCCAGTGCAGTTCTTCTCTTCTCCTCTAGGGGGCCACAGCTCCCAGCCTTCAGCCCTCCCGGGACTCAAGCTACACCAAGTCCTAGCATCAGCCTGCAGACTGGCTGCAGGCTGGCGGCTGGTCACTGCGCCGGTACAGAGCTGGAGGGCAAAGGGCTATAAGGGACCCTCGGGGGCCCTGGGCCTGCGCGCGCCGCCTCCGAATCCCATCCAGGTGTGAGGCAACACACCTGGTTGGCTAATTAAGCTGAAAGCAGCATTAAGAAGCCCAACAAGCAATTAAGACATCTGTTCCCCTCCACCCTCCATGGGCTCCTTTGTGAGAACAGGCCCTTCCCTCCCTGAAGGCCGGGAGTAGGGGAGCACGGAGGGGAGGGGGGAGACGGTGGGCGCTGTGATGAGCAACATTCTTCTCGCCCCTTCAAGAGCTGCTTTTTACTCAACCAGCAAGGTGTGGGGGTGGGTTGGTCCCGTTTGTTTACAACGGGATCTGGTTCACAGGGATCTGGTTTACTTCCCTGCAGTCCTCTGTCCCTTTATTTGTTTTTCCTTTTATCTCTAGAGTGTGCTACTTGGCCTCATCCAAGACAGCAATCAAAGCCATGATCTGCATTACTGGGGGGTGGGGAGAGAAATCAAGCGACGACGACATTTTAGTCTAGCCCTACATTTGGCTTCCAGTGCCCGGGCAAATCAGATCAACAAAAGGCAAATGCAAACACCACTCAGCATCTCCAAATACAACTGCTACAAAAATCAGAGGAAACCCAAAATCTGCGCCCCGCCCCTCCCGGCCCCAGCCCGGTGTCACCCTAGCCGGGGCCACACAGGAAGGGGAGGAAGAAGGCACATTCATGTTCTGCAGAGTTGCTGGGTGGCCTGCTCTGGTTTTGTTTTTACCCTTGCTCTTAAGAAAAGCTAATATTTATTTGTGGAGCGCTTAGATATGCCAGGCGTTGTATTAAGTGCCTGTTTCTTTATTTTGAGACAGCCTTGTTGGGTAGATCGGCTACCTTCAAACTCTCCATCCTCCTGCCTCAGTCTGCCAACTTCTAGGATTACAGGCTTACACCACCCTACTCACTGCTAAGTCTTTATTTCATATCCTTCCCAAGTCAAAGGATGACTGACTTTAAGGCCACACTCTCAACCCCGTGCCATTATTACAAGGCTATATTCTGTTTCTCATTTTTATTTATTTTATATTATATATTTATATTTTATGTATTATAGTTATATATATTTATAATATACATATTATTTGTGTATTTAATTATCATAATGCCCATGAGGATGGCTAATCACTCCTATCTTCTGCCTAGGAGAGTGCACAAGGCTTGAACAGAAGAAGTCAAGCGTTCAGCAATTAGACCTTGGCTCCTATTCCTGAGGCAACTGTTGCTACAACCAAAGACTCAACCGCTGTATCAGTTGGGTTGTTCTGTTCAGAGTTACGCATGGCTGTTTTGATCACTGGAGGCTCTCCGGTCCCTGCAACAGTTGTTTACAAACAACCACTTGTTGGACAGGTGAATGTTCAGATCATAGACCATCTGCTTCTCTTCAGAGTGGCTAGCCTCCACCCCGTTGGGTGGGCTTGTTGGTCCAGGAAGATGCTGCGTTCCGGCAAGCTCACTGCTCTTCCTGAGCCTCAGTGGGGAGCTTCTCTTCACTGCACAGCCTCCAGCCCTGCCTTTCACTGCCTCCCGTACATCTTTCAATTTGTAAGATACGCTAAGAAATCAGTGGGATAAAGATACGCCGATGAAATAATAAAAAAAAATGCATCGAACCTTACGTATTTTAATCTTCAGAAACACTTGGAAGCCGCTATAATTTAATGTTCCCACCAAGGTCCAGAGAGTGTGCGAATGCATTTATTAAATCTAAATCAGATTTTCACACCTGGTGTGCTTCTGCAATGTCCTGAGTCACAACATATCAAAATGAAGGTGTATCACATGAAATGAAACATTAAAGAACGTTTTATTTTCCATATAACCCGGAGTCTCCTCCACCTGCTCTCTAAGCTGCGGTTCTGAGCATTTTCTTACTCTCTCTTGGTGGAGTTAACTCACACCCACGTGGTTTTAGGGATACTTTTGGGGGCAGCGACACATCCTTTTCGGGCCTACTGAGTAGTCTTTTCTTGGTAGTGACTTCTGTCCACCTGCCAAGGGACACTCAGCCTTCTCAGGAAAACTTGGGAACCAATCGAGGAGCCACAGTGTCTCCCTTCTAGGCTGAGTGGGGGTTTTATTTCTTTTTAAATTTCTTGAATATAAACATATATATGTATCGAAGGGGTCAATTCAAGAACTTTGGAAAGGTCATGGAACACTCGCCCCTCCGGAAGGGAGAGGCTATTTAACATTCCTCAGACCGCAGGGAGGGGAACCATTTTGCAGGACAGACCGACCCGTTGGCCACCTACCTCATTCCCTAACAGCCAACCAGTTTAAAAGTCACACTGTTCTGCTAGTCACATTGTGTCTAATAATGGCTGCCCTGAGGACTGTATAAAGGCCTGTTGGATGGGTGTGCGGTCGGTCCCTCCCCATGTGCAGGGTGACCCCGGCATGCTAGATTAAATAAAATTCCTCTTGCTTTTGCCTTGATTCCCATCTCCACATTAAGGCTTGCCGGAGTCTTATGGTATACATTTGTATGTACTTTTACATTGCTGAATGGCTAAACTAAGTTAGCCAAGACGTTTATCATGTGTGTGTGTGTGTGTGTGTGTGTGTGTGTGTGTGTGTTCGCATGGGCTCAGGATCCAATGTGTGTGTTGAGGATATTTGTTGTCTGCCCTGATGGTTCCATAAACTGCATATGATATTAACTATAGTCGTCATAAAACTCTAAACCAGGTCTCCTGAACGGACTCTTCCCATTTTTTGCTCCTATTCGCTATCACATCCCCAAGCTCACCCCCCCCCCGCCAGCCCCCACTGCCCACCGCTCAACTCAGTTTCCATGCGTTTATTTATTTTAGTATAAAAATAAGAGCGATCACGTGGTCCCTCTGTGCCTGCTTTCGCTCACTCTTAGCCTCACATCCTCCAGGTTCACACATGTTTCTAGGATTTTTCCTCTTTCATTTCATGTATGTATGCATGCATGGTATGCACACAGGCCACAGTTTCTCCTGTATGTGCATTCTTGATGAGTGTTTTGGCTGACCCTATGTCTTGGTTACTGAGAGGCCCATGAACATGAAAATACAGACATCTCTTGCACATGTTTACTTCCGTTCCTTTGAGATTTCTGGGTCATGTAAACGGTTACAGTCCACTGCCCTTGCCCCCGCTCTCCTGGAGGAAGTTAGATGACACTTCCTATCGGCGATGATCTAAACTGGAGCAAGTTATTACGGGTTCCTTCCCCCCCTTCCTTCTCCTGCCTCATCCTTCTCCCCCTCCTCTTCTTTTCCTCCACCCTTCCTCTCCTCCTCCCCTTTCTTTTCCTCCTCCCATCCCTCCCCTTCCTTTTCTTTTTCCTTCTCCCCCTCCTCTTCCTTTCCTTTCATCCTTCGCCCCCCATCTTCTTCCTTCATCTCTGTCTCTTTCCCTCTACTTTCTTCTTGTCTTCTACTTCTCCTTATTCTTACTCTATCTCAGTGTCCCCAACCTTCCTAACACTATGACCCTTTAATACAGCTCCTCATGTTGTGGTGACCCCAACCATAAAATTATTTTGTCACTACATCATAACTGTAATTTAACTACTGTTATGAATTGTAACATGGGTATCTGATATGCAGAATATCATATATTCAACCTTCGAAGGGGTCAGGACCCACAGGTTGAGAACGGCCGCACTTTCTCATCCTCAGAGCTTAACCGTGAACAACATTGACCTTGTTCTGGGGAGGGTGGGAGTTGGGGAGCAGAGCCCGGATCCCCAAGCTCCGTATAAAGCATCCCACATTGTGTTACTGTGCTCACTTCCTTACGAAATGGTCCCACCTCTCTTCTCCTTAGCTAGAGCGACCCTCCAGGCTGCTGCCACGCATCCCGTGCTGACCCTCTACCCTTGGTGTCAGTCACCCATCACAGCTATACACTCCTTGTCCTTTCTGGAAATGTGTCTGAAAAAGCTGTGCTAAATGCATCTCTGGCGTGGAGAATGAGGAGGTCGTGTGGTGCGGGCTCTTTGGAGGGCCTCTGTTTGCCCTTCTGCTGCCCCTGAACTGGTCCCCCTCTGCTGCGTGCAGTTTCAGCTCCCCTGTGGGAAGAGACACTTGCTGCTTATTGAGTCTGTCAGCACTTCCCCCGTGGATCTCAGACGGACTAATTAGCCTTCCCAGCCTGATTGCGAAAGCCACAGGGCTCTCTCTGCCAGACCAGCATTTTTACACATGCCACTGAGGAGGGAAGCAGGGCCAGGTCTTTAACCCTGTCCTCGTCAAGGCCGCGGTCCGCTTGAGCGTTTGTGGTTTGGGTGAGCGCGGGTTCACAGATAGGAGGACGTCAGCATGGATTTGAGAGGCGTGAGGTGTGGGCTGTGCTCCTGGGATTCATAGCTCTTTCCCTGGACGTTCAGGGCTGATCAGAGCTTTGCAAAGACTGAGGCTAAAGAGGCACACTAATATTGAGAATAGTTTGGGGAAATGGGTTTGGGTGATTCAGACTATTACCCTGATTTGGTGCAAAAGAGACATTCAATATTTAACTCTACCTTTTGGTTTTAAAATGGGTCAAAGTTTACTCAAAAAAGGTTAGACTTGGCATAAGAGCGCCCCCTCATGCATCTCATGTACGAGTGGTGGTTGCCAAGGAGGTTAGAAGTGGTTCTCCTTGCCTTTGAGTTTTCTAACTTCTTATCTCCCCCATGAATTCAGGAACCCAGTGCTTACCGAAAGCTTGTTAGGTGTTTCTGGGCACCAGGAAACGTCCAGTGTGGCCTCGACAGCACGCCCGCCCACCAAACGCAGCAGGTTTCTGATGTGCACCGCCAGTGTGCACCGTTGCTACACTGTGGAGCAGCACTAGGTCTGCCTGGAGCAGTTCCTTCATCCTCCTGCATCAACATCTGTCCCAGAGCACCACAGTCCCTCTCCCAACAACACGTGACTGACTAACTAATTAGCTAAGTCAGCCCCCACCCCTACCCCACCCCGACCACTTAGGCCTTGCCAATGCTGGACCTTTCCGTGTGCCAAACACAGTAATGTGATGTTCTTGGGAGGCGGAGTGGCTTGCTCAGAATGTAAGGCTGCAGGCGCTGCGAATGGCCCTTGGGCATAGCGCGCTCGCTGTTCGCAGTTACCGTAGTCTTCCTTCTTCGGGGCTGCGGTGCCTGGGGCTTGTTTGAGGCTCAAGGACCTAAATGTGGCGCTTAGGGTGGGCCCCACATGCTCTGTTGTGGGGGGCCATGCAGGAGGAATGACAAACGGCTTTAGAAACCACGGAATTTGGGCCACCAGTTAGCGCAACCAGGACGGGCGTGACTCGGTTAGGGCCTGGTTCTAAGGACTGTGTCCTGAGGACTTCACGCTGTTTTGGAGTTCTGCTCTGCTCGCTGCCCTCACATCCCTCTCAATTAGGAGTTGCATGAAAACTCTAAGGGAGATTTTATATGGCTTGAGCGATTTTGCTGGGATGTATAAGCTATGGAAGCAAAAATTAAAGCGTGGGCTTTGGAATATTATTCCTTCCACCAATCCACTATGTGTATGTATGTATGTATGTATGTATGTATGTATGTATGTATATATGCATGTATGTATGTATTATGTATGTATGTATATATGTGAGAATGTGTTGGAGCATTGTTCCTTCCATTAATCAACTATGTGTGTGTGTGTGTATGTATGTATGTAAAGTTTGTGTGAGAATGTGTTGAAACTTTGTTCCATTTACCCACCAGGTATGTGTGTATATGTACATATGTGTATATGTGCATATGTGTATATGTCCATATGTATATATGTGAAATGTTTGGAGCCTGCTTGCTACAGAAAGAAGTAAACAAAGAATGTATATGTCTGTGTCTATCTGAATCTATCTGTTTCTGTCTGTCTGTCTCCTCTGTGTGTATATGTATGCTTTATCTGTATGAAGTTAGCAGAGTCTGTGTCTTGCTTCATTTACTTAGTGTGTATGTATGTGAGTGCAGGAATTTTTCTCTTTTCTTTCTTTACGGCTCTAAGGAGTTAAGAGTTCAGAGTTTTTCGCTGGCCACAGGGAGTGCCAGCCCCAGTAAATTAAGCTTTGTTCCCTCTGAGAAAAATCTGCTGAGTAGTTTCTCTAATCACTGGCTGCCATAGGCAACAGCACCCATCAGTATCTGGACCAACATCCATCAGCTGTAAGCATTGACACCCCCCCGCCCCCCCACCCCCATTGCCTGCCTGCCTCAGTTTACCCACTCACAGATGCTAAAGCTGGACATTGGCACTCTGTAATGCTGATGTTAACTAGCTGATAGGACCCACACACTTCAGCACAGGCTGGGCCAGGAAAGGGACCAGCAAAAGCTCCCACACAATCAGCAGAATCTGATCTCTCCCTTTCCTTGAAGCCTGGCTACTGGGTCACAGGTTTTTTCGTTTAGTTCTTTCTGAAAGTTAAAGGCCAGATGACTGCCCTGCCCTTACAATAATCGGAAGAGAGTCCGCAGTGCTTTAACTCTTCTGAGCAGGTCTGAGACCCAAAGCCTTCACTTTGGGCTCAGCATGGGAATGGCCCTCTCTTTCTTCCTGCATACCTGACTGTTTTATTTACCTATCTGTTCATCTGAGCACAGTGGCTACTTAACACCTATGAGTACATATGTATAGTATATACACTCACACACATAAATAATTACAGCCAGTGTGCTAGCTTGTCTTGTGTTATTATAACTGACTACCATAGACTGGGCAATCTATGAAGGAAAAAAATAGATTTTTTTTGCATTTCTGAAGGCTGGAAAGTCGAAGGGCAAAAGATCCACATCTGAGAGAAGCCATCTCTCTGCACCTCTCCCTGTGAGGGATGCAGTGCTCAGAACTGATGCTCCACGGAGAGCAAGAGGGGGTAACGAGACTCTCATGACAAGTCTGCTCTCTTCATAACGCATTGATCAGTTCTTGAAGATAATTACATCGATCAGTCCAAGAGGGCACAGCCCTCAGGATCTAATCACCCCCCAGAAGCCGCACCATTTAGTGCTTAGCCTGGGAACTAACTATCCAATGCACGGGCTAGGGACTTAGCTCAGTGGTAGAGTGCTAACCTGGGATGTGGTGGGCTCCAGGTTTTCTCTCTAGCACGGAGGGAAAAAAGTTTCCAACACATCACACTCCAGCATCTATTAGTTTAGTGATGTTTAAGTAAGACCGCCCACTGGGAGCCTAGTCACACAGGGTGTGCTGCAGGTGTGGCCAACACACAGCTTCTGGGCCACTTGCAGCCAGGGGACTGACTTACTTAAAACTCTGTGTGTGTGTGTGTGTGTGTGTGTGTGTGTGTGTGTGTGTGTGAGAGAGAGAGAGAGGGGGGGGAGGGAGGGAGGGGGAAAGGAAGAGAGAGGGAGACAGAGGGGGGGAGGGGAGGGAGAGAGAGAGCTTTTCCCTTGGTGAGATTCTGAGATTCTTGAATGAGAACTTTGTGAATTACAATGTCATCTTGTAGATGCCTGGAAGGACTTTGTTCCCCATAATTAAGACAATTTATCTCTACAAGTCACCTGGAAGCCAGGGCTTGCCTCTCAGGAGGAGGAGTCTGGTAGTGAAGACAGCAGCCTGCCTATCATGGAGGAGATTAACTTTCCTGACTAGCCTGTGGATATGCTGATGTCCCCCAAACCAAGTTCACCAGACAGACCCACTAACCACTCTAGCTTTCCTGACAACGAATGCACACTCTGCTTCGTTCTCTCCCATCTCCTCTACACAGAACAGACTGGCCCGCCCTGTAAATGACCCTGCTATGCTCTGTGGAGGAGCTAGCTCCAGCTTTGGGGATACCTGCTGCTCCAGGATTTTCAGCAGTATTGGGATGTCAGGGATGTAAACATCCCCTGGATCTCTTCCTTTATCTCAGGCTTAAGTGATGCCTGCCTGGACCCCACTAAGCTGCACTACTTGCAGAGACTGATAGTCCACATATGGGCAAAATGGTAAAAGGGCGTCATCCCTGTGAGCCACACCCTGTCATTTTCATACCCATGGGTGACACATGGGATCTTGATACTATTGCGTGGGCATTCTCAAATTGGAGATGCCATGCCATATGGGCAATTCCTTTGATGCTTTCTGTAATAATTCTATTCCTTCTCTTCCTACATAAGGAAACATATGGGTAGGGACTCTGAAAACTCACTAAGGAAGCTCCATAAAAACCTGAATGTCAGGGCTGGAGAGATGGCTCAGTGGGTAAGAGCACTGACTGCTCTTCCAAAGGTCCTGAGTTCAAATCCCAGCAACCACATGGTGGCTCACAACCATCCGTAATGAGATCTGAGGCCCTCTTTTGGGGTGTCTGAAGACAGCTACAGTGTACTTACATATAATAAATAAATAAATAAATAAATAAATAAATATTAAAAAAGAGGCCTTCAGGCCTCAGCAATGCTCTGCATCCTGGAAGTTCTAACAGAGCTGCTTTGTGGGAAGATGGAGGATTTTGTCATAGCCTGAGCCTATGTCTACATACATGTACATGCCCACACACGCACACCAAGTCCACTCCCAGAAAACCACACACACACACACACACACACACACACACACACACCTCACACAGTGGTTCAAATAGCCTTAAGAAAGACAGGCATTGTGTGTTTCTAAAGGAAACTTTTAGGAAGCTGAGAGACTGGTTCTTGATATGGGGTCTACCATCTTTGCCTGGGGGTCCCAAATCGAGTGGTTACAGCAGTCAGGCAACTGACCTAGGTCTGTTTCAGAGAAGTTAGGAAACCATTCACATTGCATATCCGTCAGCAATCCAGATCAGACGCTCTTTCACACCGTGATGCACAGATGTCTGTGGGTTCTCATGAGCAGTGAGCCACCAGGCTTCCAGCCTTCAGGCGGCTCTGTGGCAGGCCTCTCCTGTTCCTCCTGCCCGGGACTCTCTCTGCTCCCCCAGTGCTGGGTATACACAGTACCTTGTCTTTCCGCCATTTTTTTTTTTGCATGTTCTTTGTTGTTTAGTTGGGCTATGAACCCTTTCAGCTAGATAGCCAGGATGTAAACTTTAATTTCGGTTCAACTGGTTTGTGTCTAGGTTGTCTGATGGTTTACATTCCTAGCACATCACTTTCCTATTCTGTAAGATGGGAATAATATTACTGTGGATTGCTTAAGACAAAGTAATATCGTATTGCAGTGCCTACCATGGCATAAATGTTCAATAAATCATAGGTATGATTGTTGTTATTGTTGTTAACATCTCTCTTCCTTTCCTTTTTATGTCACCCCCTTTCCCAATATCTTTCCTTCTATTGGCATTGAGTAAGAGAAAGAGTATGTGCTAGCTTAATGAATCATGTCAAAGGAACTAATTGCCCAACAAGGTCCCCACAGGACATTCTAAGGGCCAGTGCCTACCCCGCTCGGGTACAACAGGAGACAGTCTTTGGAAATGGAGAAGACTGGTATTTGTTGAGCAGGCAGTAGACAGGGATAACTAGCTGGGAACTAGGCTAGCCTGGCCCTCTGGCTTCTTTCTGAATTTCAGTATTAGTTTGCAGACTACGGGGGACTCTACTGTGTGCGCACAGAGTAGAGAAGGGCGGAGACTCCTTCATGGGTCTCCGCCTGAGGGGAGATCTTCTACAGAGCCCTGGGTATAGGCACTGGAAGGCAGAGGCTGTGACCCCAGAGACTGTGACCCCGAAACACCTTGAGCATCTCTAAGCCCTGGTTTTTTTCTCCCACACCCCCAGGGCAGATGCAGGGACAGCCCAGCTCTTGGTCCCCTCTCTCACATCTGCGCTGACCAACAGAGCGGTCCCAGGTGCAGCATCCTTCCCTTCCTCTAGAGAGACTTACCCTGGCTGTCCGACACATCTGCTTTCAGCCTCCCTCCCCCTTCTTTCTGTCTCCAGTAATGATTTTTGTAGTTAATGAGGTTTTCCCCCACTTCTCTAATTATACAACCCTGGGGTCAAGTTCAGTAACCACGCCGCTCTCTATTTATACACCACTGAGCGTCTCTGTGTTCCCTTCCAGAGTTCTCTCATGACCCCTTTATCTCTCTCTGTTGTAGCAAAGTGTGTCTGAGGAAATGGTTGTTTTCTAATAAGGAGTCTCTGTGTTGGAGGAGATTGTACTGTTGGTTGTGAATCATGAAGAGAAAACACTGCAATGCTCGGCCTGAAAATGCCCAGATTCAGCCCATTTGGGCTAACATTCGGTGTAGGGTTTCTGCATGTTAAAAATGGAACCTTATGGTAACAACACTCAAAGCTTTATCCTTTCTTGTTACTCATCATTCTCACAGAACCCTGTGATAATTTATGAAGTTATTATCTTATTAAGCCTCCGTTGAGCATTTATTGACCCCAGTCTTGTATTGTTAATGTTTAGCTCTTGCCTGAGGAAACTTTCAAAAACTCCACACTTAAGCTCCACCCCAGGATCTCTGGGCACAGCCAGCCATCTTTGAGACTGCAATATGCAGCCGAGATTGACAGCTGCTCTGAGGAAACCTTCTGCCCCCTCAGAAAGCTTGGGCACGTATTGAGAGAGTGCCTCACACCGCAGTGCCCTCCTATAGCCGTTGGCCTACGGCTCTGGCTCTATGGCCTCAGTCAACATTCTGAAATTCTCTAAGTTCAGTGCATCCTCACCTTAGAGGCAAATAGTCACCAGACAGGAAGCGACAAAGCTAGCCTCAGACCCGAATCTCCGAGGCTACCAAATCCTATCCCACTATTTATGTATGCTAGAAAATGATACAAGGCCGTTGTGGTGGTTAAATCCCAAGCTCTTGATTGGGATTCTGCAGGCATTTAAAGGAGAGATGGGGAGATCAGTAGACGATGGGGAATTCGGCTAAGCTTCGGCTGAGAAGGTGAGATTAAAGTGAGACTTCACAGATCCCTGCGATGAGCTTAGGAGACAGAACGTCTCACGCGCCTTTCCTCGCTGGGTGCCATGAGGGCATGCCTCAATGCTGGCGCACACTTTCATCATAAACAGGTGTGTGTACAGGACAGAGGCGGGGCTGCGTGGGTGGGAACTTCATTTTCCAGGCTGGGTTTCCTGGAATTGATAAGGAATTGTAAGGTTTTAGCAGAGACACCAGCATCGTCAACCCGCTGTCAGCCATCAGTTCTGTGTCATATTTCCAGACAGGCACTGGATGTTCCCAGGCATGGTCCTCATGTTGTCAGGGACAGAAACTCTTGCAGGCAGATCAGTCCATAATGAGACTGTCCCCACTGGATAGAACAATCACCCCAGGTTGGGAAGCAAGGGTCCCTGGAAAAGCAGAGGTAATCATCTTTCTGTGGAGCCCGGATTGCCTCATTAAGTGATAAGGAGTTCACAGAACCAGTTCTGGAATAAGGATCCAGCAAACCGCAGACTGGTCAGGACTGCTCGACAACGCTTACTTCGTAATGCTTACTTCCCGCTCCAACTATCCCTCGTTTTACTTTTGAAACTTAAGTACCCCAGAAGATAAGGCTAGAGGTGTTGGTCCCCTCATTGGGGAACTTCCTTTCCTGCTTCTCATAATAAGGTAAGTGGCTGGATCTATGTTGTATCTCCATCGTTGGGCTCCCTGGAGACGGTGCCCTCTCTCACCCAGGACTCAGGGCAACAAGATTACAGTTCAGTGGCATTATTCACATTCATGTTGTTCAACCTCGGTCACCATCATCCATCCCAGAGTCTTCTTATCTTCACAAACAGAAACTGTCTGTACCCATCCAGCAGTAACTCCTTGTATTCTTTTGTGTATGCTTTTGTGTTTTGTGTGTGTATGTGCACCTGCCCACATGGACGAGCATGTATCCACATGCCCCCCCTTTTTTTTGAGACAGGATCTCTCACTGACCCATGAGCCCCAGGGCTGTGCCGACAAGCCTGGAACACCATGCTCATCTTTTTAGACATGGATCCTGGGGCTCGAACTAAGGTCTCCACGCTTGAATAGCAATCGCTTGACCAATGGAATAATTTCCCCCAACCTCCAGTCCCTTGTAGTCTTGATGGGACTTTGAGACATTCCACAGAACAACTCTTCAGGTATGTATAAATCACCAGGGGCCGTGTTAGATAAAGCTTTCCAGGTCTCCCTACCATAGATATGGTTCCACGGGTCTGGAGTGAGTATGGGAAGTCTGCGTTTCAGATACAAGTAGTACCCTGGGAAGCTAGCGGATGTTATCTCTTTCCTGCCACACTGATACTCCCTCAGCTCTACGGGCCCACTCGCACCTCCTCCATTTCCTCCTGGGCTGATGGGTAGTGAGCTGGGGCTGGTTCAGTGGATCCAGAATGTACATGGCTCCCCTTCCTTCTCCTTCCCCTCCTGGCTCTTTTCCCAACATGTGAAAACACCAATCTCTGAGCCTGTGAAATATTTATCCTCTCTTCTCTGCATCCTTTACAATCACTCTGCTGCAAGGCTGTTTTCCTTTGACAGCCCCTTGAGGACTATAGGAGGGGCTGTTTAAAGTGATTTATATATTTCCATTGACTAAAATTTGGGACAGTTCCAGAAAAAGTCTGGGCTCTCTGTGTTCGTGCGCCTGTGTGTCTTAGATGCTCGTATTTATATCTTATATATTCATCGGTGATTCTCAAAGTGTGGCGCCTGGGCCAGCGGCACCGCTGTCATCTGGGAGCTTGCTAGAAGAGCACTTTTTGGTCCTCTCGCATCACCTAGGGAATTGCTGGCGGTGGGACCAGGTCTATCTTGTGTTCTATCTAATGAGCCCTCCAGATGAGTCTTTGAGAACTACTAATGCGTTTGATATGTAATTTTAAAAAAATTGTGCATGTGTGTATGTGCCGACATCGGAATCACAACGTGCAAGCACACAGAGGCCAGAGGGCCAACATTCTCAGCCGCTGGTCCTCGGGTAGACACCCCAGCCCTCCATTGTATAATTTAAATCCTTGTGAAGTGTTGAGCAATCCTCATTAAAGGGAAGATGCAGCTGCTTGAGAGAGTCTAAGAGGTGCTTGGCTAATTCCGAGGTCTCACCTTGACTATTTCTGGGCTGTTGGGACTGGCTGGGCAGGTAGCAATTCCCCTGTCTCCGTTGTCTAATGGCCCTTGGCCACCTCTGTAGAGATGCCCCTCCAAAAAAAGGGAGAAGCCCCGAAGAGCTTGCCAAACCCCGGAGAGCATCACAGCCGGCATCACCCATGATTGGCATCAGGGATCATTGGCGCAGAAAGCATTCTCTGCTACTGTTTCCCCCTGTCTTGCCCTAGCCAGCTTGCTCACCCCCTGAGGACGCTCTGGATTCCTTCAACAGCAGCAGCAGCAGGCTGTGCTCGGCAGGAGGCCGCAGCTGGGCTCCTTTTAGGAAGCATCATTAGCTGGTGGGTCTGCTCCAGTCAAGTCCAGGGTGAACAGGAGCGCAGAAGGCCAGATGTTGGCTCTGGGACTGCGTGAGAGTTGGAGCCCATGCTATTTGGTCTCGGCTGCTGCATCCTGTGACCCCAGGGAGCTACAGTGCTTGCTGTTCATAAGCCAGATGTTTATGGCACCTCTGAACAAGCATAAAACCTTTTGCTGGCTGGGTTTTTTTTTTTTTTTAAATCTGTTAAAGTTTGTGTGAAGTTTGTTACTGGAAAAATCATTGTGTCTCTCTACCTCTGACTCTGGTAGAGGGGGTTTCTAACCACACTATTGTTTTCTTAAGATGTTTCTCCTGGTCTGGCCTGGTGTGTGGGTGAGCTCGTGGCGAATGTGTTCTTCTGGCATTGGGAATCTCCCGTTTTTTGTTGGGCAAGGATCAGGCGAGGAGCCTCCCTTGATAAGCGAACGGCCCATGCCCTGGTGGACATCATTTTTTGTGTCCATTGATACATGGCATGTACGAAGTGAGGCACAGGTACCAGCATCTCCAGCTGCGTGGGAAAGCATCCCTAAACTCGATGGTTAAGGCTAAGCACTTTGCTCACGATGCAGTGATCCAGTCGGCGGGGCTCAGCAGGACTTCTCTCTAGTCTTGCCAATGGTCTCTTAAAGATAGCCTGGGTTATCCTTAGGTGGACACATTTAGTCTTTAGCTGTCTTACTCAGGGTTTCTATTCCTGCACAAACATCAGGACCAAGAAGCAAGTTGGGGAGGAAAGGGTTTATGGAGCTTACACTTTCCACATTGTTGTTCATCACCCAAGGAAGTCAGGACTGGAACTCAAGCAGGTCAGGAAGCAGAAGCTGATGCAGAGGCCATGGAGGGATGTTTCTTACTGGCTTGCTTCTCCTGGCTTGCTCAGCCTGCTCTCTTATAGAACCCAAGAATACCAGCCCAGAGATGGTACCATCCACAAGGGGCTCTCTCCCACTTGATCACTAATTGAGAAAATGCCCCACAACTGGATCTTGTGGAGACGCTTCCCCAAATGAAGCTCCATTCTCTGTGATAACTCCAGCCTGTGTCAAGTTGACACACAAAACCAGTCAGTATATTAGATTAGCCAGTGCCTGTGGTCAACGAAGTAAGATTTAGCTTAGTCTCCTCTCTCTTTTCTCCTCCTTCTCTTTCCCTCCCCTCTTCCTCCTCCCCTCTTCCCCCTCTATGTGACTAATCCATGTGGTCTCTCCAGCAGAGGAGATGGACTTCCTTCTGAGGCCCTGAGCTTTCAAGGGCAAAAATGGCAACTACTAAGCCTTCTTAAGGCCCAAGTCACCTCCGTTAACATTCTATAATCAAAACAAGTTGCACTCTACCTAGAGCCAAGAGGGTAAAACAGTAGAGGAGGCCTTCTGTGACAGGGACCACCAATGAGCACCCCGAAATATACGTTTCTAGGCCCAGTCTGTGCTAGGCCGGACTCTGTGGGAGACAGGCTCATTTTGAAATGTGTCTTCCCTTTATCTACAGGTCCCTGAAAGCTCAGGACTCACTCCTTCCTCAGGCTTCCCACGGGCCCAGGTGGCGTTACAGGTGAACGGTTTGGGAGACTCGGCCCACATTTCACCCTTTCCCAAGAAGCCTTTCCCACTCCCTGGGGACAACTTGTTCCCGTGTGCGTTGGAGCATTCTGCACACATCGTTACACATCCCTTGATCTCTGCGAGCAGTGCACTCCAGCTGGTGGGAAGAAGTTTTATTTGATCTGTCCCCAGCGCTTGGCACCATGCCTGAGAGTAGAAGACGTTTAGAAATGCCTGTAAGAAATGGGTAATTGAAGGAGCCCTAGGGGGCACCCATCTGATCCCTTCGTTTCCTTGCATGAAAAGTCTAGGAGCTGGGAAGCAGGGTGATTGTCCAGGCTCCACGACGTACTGCAGACCCAGAGCTAGCTCCTGTGCTGTTTCTAGATCCAGGCTATTCACCCAGACCAGCTCCTTATTCGGGTGACAGACGTGCCAGTTTCACACAGAAATGAAACCTTGACAGATTTCCAGCTCTTCATTCAATTTCACCACACAAGGAGAAAGGAAAGTCAGATCCAATCTAGACCTCCGAAATCCTTTTATACCATGTCCACTCAGGCCGGGCTGTGCACAGAGCCATGGGCTTTCCTCTGGAGATCATCCCTAGGCCTGGTAACTACGTAAAGGGAAGACACGGGTTTTCTTGGCTCTGTTGTGCTTCCTTTAGCTCACACAGGGCCTCCTCTGAAGGAGTCGAAATGGCTGAAGAGGTCGCCTCCCATTTCATTGTGAGCCTTAAAGGCTTGGGCTGGGATTTGCATATGGCTAATTATAGTTGATTCTGACTTTGGAATAAAAAATCATTGATCCGTTTATAACTTACAGTAATTTGCAAAGCAATTACCTCTGGCATCTTCTTTCTTGCTAAAAATGAGTTGTGGTTTCTCTTTTTCTGCCCTTTGCATGAAAATGGTCTGAGCATTAGCCATGAAGGACCAGACTCTGAGTGTTAGAAAGAAACAGGTACACAGAGTGCTGGGTGGCTAGAGCTGAGAATGAAGACAGGATCTGACTCAGAGCCCGGGGCCTAGGAGCTGTGCAACCAGGCTTTGGTTGGAATAAGCAACATTCTTGAATGTGAGAGTATGTGATGAACGCAGACATTCTGGGCCTCTCTCTCCTGTGGTGCAGAGAGACAGGTACAACTTCTGTATGGTGAGTATGTCATGAACATACTAGATAGGATCTAGAATCTTCTAGAGGACAAGCCTCCGGCTATGCCTGTGAGGATCTTGACAAGGTTAACGGAGCTGGGAAGACCCGCCATGATTGTGGGCTGCACCGTACAAAGACTGCAATCTGGAACTGTATAAAGAACAGGAGCTAAGCACCAGCACCTGTTCCTTGGCTCTTCCCAACGGTGGCTGCAGTGCGACCAGCTGCCTCAAGCTCCTGCCTGCCTCCCCCGGTGTGAGGAACCGCACCACTGGACTGTAAACCCCTCTTTCTTTAGGTTGCTTTTGCCTCAAATTTTGTTGTAGCGACAGAACACATAACTAATCCACTGCCAGGAATCTCTGCCCTCAGCCTTCTGCTTACTGGCGTGGGACTTCAGACCCAGGTGCCCTCTGGTACCTTCCTTTCCTCATCTGTGAACTGTGAAGACTGCCGGTTTGTGAATATTTTCCAGGGTTTGATGAAAACACTAAAGGAGACGACGGAAGACAAAGGCCCGCGCACAGTCAACGTGAAGTCAGTGTCAGCCCTGACCTTGCGCTTGTTCTTGGAGCTGTTTTGGTTTGATGAGTGTATTGTCAGTTTCCAGCTAAACACCTGTCTGAAATGAATGAGGACTCGCTGGTGTGTGCTGAAGGTGTTAATAGAGACTATCAGTCTCACGTGCTTACGGAGGTATCCTGATGGTAGGCTAGTCTAGCAATCTGCCCAATGAACCTCTTGTGAACAATGAGGGCACAGGCATGTCAGACAAGTTGGCCCATTGAGCTCATGTGGAGAACTGCGGCTTAGCAGAAAGCATCTAAATTTTGAGTCAAAAGTCTTGGGTGGTAACTCGGCATTCGGCATGTGATCACGAGAAAGTCATCATCCTGTATTTCCAAATCTCTAAGAGGAGAAAGTCACGTTGGGGGACACTAGGAGCTCAGTCAAGATAGAAAATCATCTCCTCCTCCTCCTCCTCTTCCTCCTCCTCCTCCTCCTCCTCCCCCTTCTCTTCTCTTCTCTTCTCTTCTCTTCTCTTCTCTTCTCTTCTCTTCTCTTCTCTTCTCTTCTCTTCTCTTCTCTTCTCTTCCCTTCCCTTCTCTTCTCTTCTCTTTTCTTCTTTTTTCCTTCCTTCTTTCTTTCCTTCTTTCCTTCTTTCTTTCTTTCTTTCTTTCTTTCTTTCTTTCTTTCTTTCTTTTTTCCTTTCTTTCTTTCTTTCTTCCTTCTCTCTTCTCCTTTTTGGATCTGTAGTTGTGTATGTCTATAATCCCAGCACAGAGGCAGGAAAGTCACTATAAATTTGTCAGCCTGGGCTATATAGAAAGTCTCTCAATTCTGACTCCCCATAGTTCAAAAAGTTTTAAAGATAGAGTGCTTTAATAAAACATTTTAAAGTAAGAAACAGCAATCAGCTCTAGCTAGGTATGTGTGTATACACCCATGGAGTTCAAGGTCATCCTTGACTACACAGTAACTTCATGGCCAGCCTGTGCTAGGAGACTGTGTCTCAGCAAAACAAACCAATGGAGAGGCTCCAGAGATGGCTCAGGGGTTAGAGCACTTACTGTTCATGCAGAAGACCCAGGTTTGGTTTCTAGCATCCAAATCAAGTTGCTCAAGAGATCTGACACCCTCTGGCCTCCATAAATTCATACACACATGCACATAAGGATTTTTAAAAACTCTGTGAATAGCTATTTGGAGAAAAAGTTCATTATCTTATTCTCTGGAAGGGAAGTTCTTCTCTTGACCACTTGGACACAAGCCTAAGTGGATGGGGAAAATCCACATCCTGTGGCTTGATTGACTTCTCTGGAATCACTCTTTGGAGAGGTGGTCCTCCACAGATGCATCGGTGGCAGCCTCAGTACCCCCTGAGAACTTATTAAAATGCAAATGCTTAGACCCCCACCTCCGACTGCTCTGAATCTGGAGGCTGGGTGTTCAGAACTGCCTCTCAGTTAAAGGGCTTTCTCTTGGTGGAAGCCTATCTCTGTAGCTATCCTGTCCTTTTGCTCTGTAATAAAGGTGTCTACATTTTAAGGTTAGCAAACACTCCCCTGCCCTGGGTGAACTGGAAATAGAGCTGTTTCTCTCTAGCTAGGGGCTGCAGTGGGAGATGGCATCCCGCAAAGGAGCCTTCTCCCTCTCTCCAAGTGTAATGCCCTGCTCAAATGTCTTTAATTTTCGTGTCAGAACAGACAGGTTAAATGTCTCATTTGCCCGCCGGGAGCGTCTCCTTTGCAGCCCTGCCTGCTAAACTTGCGTGGTATTAAAGACATTTTAAGAACTGATGCTCTTTTGTTTCCTTCAGAGAACCAAGGAAAGAGTAAACATGTTATTTCTTCCCTTTTCCATTTAAGTAAATCTTTCCTTCAGTTCTAAAAAGCTTCTTGCTCGGGTGGGTCTGTGTACTTACATTAATCCCATCAACTTTCTAGTCATGCATTTTTGGAGGAGACATTAGAAAATAATCTGCTCCTTCCACTCTGCCGGAACCCTATCCAGTCCAGCTAAAAGCCATTTCTGCATAAAAGCCCAATCATCTTTCAGTCACACACATAGTGGGGAGAATGTTTGCTTGTTAAAGGCGTAATTGGTTAATTTGTATGATGTGGGCTCCATTTCTTTCTCTGCTGACAGAGGTTTATGAGCAGTGCTGCTCAGTGGGAGTTTCTGGAATGACACACATCTGCATGGTTCAATACAGCTGCTGGCGCAAGTGGAGCTCTTGAAACAGTGCGTGCAGTTGAAGAACTTAATTTGAAACTTTGTTTACATTTACTAAAGTGTAAAAATTTAAAAGGCACGTGCGGTTAGTGGCTCACCATTTTAGACTATGTAGTCCCATAACCTATGTTCAGGATAGAGACCAACCTAGCTCCCAAATGCAGCTATGCAGGAAGGACATACATAATGTACCTTCCCCACCCCAGCTTTAGGGGACAGCATAGCTGGTTATCGAGGACCCAAACACAGCTGGAGGAAAGAGTGGGATTCATGTCTGGGAGAGCCTGAGCCACATACATGGGAAGTGCCAGGGTTGGATGTTCAAATCTATTAGGTTACACAAAATCTGAGCCTCCTGGGTCCACACTCATTGGTCTGTTCTTGGGTTGACCAGTTGTCTGGTAAGTAAGTGCAACGGTGGTTTGTATCTTGGCTTGAGATGCTAGGGGAACTAAGTAGCTGGTGCTAATGGTAGAATACAGGCTGGTAAGCAGCTACTGCTGTGAGTGGTCAAAACCTGGAGATCTATGTTCAGAAAAAATAGTCTTCAAGCCAAATGAAGGGGTGGGGCACAGAAGTTAGTGTGAGAGGGTGTCGGCATCACTGCTGCCATCCATGTCCCTATAGGTTGGATGTCACTATAGGCTCGGTGTAGGGTCAAAGGGAGAGAAAGGTGGGCAGGAACAGACCATAGGGTTTGGGGATAGCATCTGCAATGACTCCAGGAACTAGTTAGGAGAAGCATCTATACCCACAGATACTGCCTTGAGCAAAGAGGTGGGTGGAAGGTGCCTTGCTTCCTTCAACCTCTCCCTGCCTTTAATGTCTCCACTGGTCCAATCTAGCTACAAACCTGCTGACACAGGAGCTGGGAAAATTCATCTCCCTGGTCTTCTCATCAGACAGACCACAGTAGGAACAGGGGAGAACTAGCTGTGTGTGTACTAATGTGAGTCCTGTTGTGTCATCAGCACAGACTTAGTCCCCTTTCCCTGCTTCCTGCCCTGCCTCTGTCTGGTGCCTCCTCTCACAGGGTACCCAGCTCAGAGCTCTGCTCTGCCATTGGAAGGGCATGTGTAAGCTGTATGGATGGAGTACGGCACGGGGCTCTTAGAAAGGAAGCTGCAGAGTGGAATTAAACATTGGCAGTGGCAATGGTTTGAAATTAACATTTTCTAAATTGTGGCAAGATGCAAGAACATTGCCACTCCAATCATTTTAAAGCTCAGTGACTTTAAGTACATTTCTCATTGTCAGCAGCCTGTCTCCAGAAGCCTTCCTTACATAAAACTAGAACTCTGTGTGCATTAAACACCCCCTCCTCTTCCCCTCCACCACCCCAGCATTCCCACTACGCTTCCTGACTCTGTGAAGTTGAAGATATTTGGTACCTCTGAACTGAGACAGCTCTGAAGTGACTGAGGTCTTGCAATTCGGTCTTTATAGGAGAATGTTCCAGCAATTTAAAACAAAATAACGAAGGACATCTGGGTAGAATGACTGTGGCTGGATTTTTCTTTTCAGAAGCAGAGGGAAAGATGTTCAGAAAGGCTAACGGCTAGGGTGGCTCCCTGGGGCTGGGATTCTTCTTTGCCAGATGTTGCAGCCTTTTTTTCTGTGGTTTCTGCAGGATTTGTGGACAAGAGGGTTTGCAAAGAACCCAAGACCTTCTGGAGTGGAATATATAGTCTCCCTTGTTCCACCATGGAAGTAGCAACCCAATCCCTCCACACACATCTCCTTCCTCCAGCTCAGTCACCCCAAGAAGAACCCTGCCTCCCTTCCTGTTCCTTAGTTCGGCTGCCATTGAGTGGACCCAAGGCTTAAGTTTGACATGGGGGTGCCTCTATGCCAGGTTAAACTGTTTGCATAAATTTAACATGCTTAGGTTTTGAACAAAGAAAGAAAGGCTCTCTAGATCAGGGCCTGGAACAGAGTAAGCATTTTCTACACCGAAAAAATCTGTTTGTACTCTTCAAGTGAACTTTTCTAACACAATTCTAGGATAAGGTGTTAATAAATTTGGCCATATGGTCTAAATAATTAAATATATAAGGAAGTTGAGTCTGAGGGAGGAATGATCTCCAGGCTCAAAGATTCACAGCTTGCTAAGGGCAAAGTTGGGAGCTAACTTCAGGTCTTCAAACTTCAGACATTTCATCCCCACACCCTTTGCAGGAATGGTTCCAGAAGTTTCTGGTAGAAGACATCTGGGGTGCATTCCTTTCTAGAGGTATTTCATAAAACCAGGGAATGAGCAGAGACTTTGGCCAATATGGACGAGGATGCTGGTGTGTTGTTTGTGTCCATCAGCTGGGAAGTCAGCACCAGGAAGTTCTAGGTAGCATCTCCAGGGCTTGCTGGGGGAAGGTCAGGTGCCCCTCCTGCCGTAGATGCTGCTGTGTGTCTACTCGTAGCCTGACTTGTGAGTGAGCTTCTCACCAGGAACCAGGAGAAACAGTCCAAGTTGCGCAAGAGGATTTTGCAAGGCAGTTCCTCTTATCTGTTTTATTTAAGAAAACTCCTGTACCAGAGCCTGAGTATGTCCCTGTGGCAGGTGACTGTGTAGGCACCTGCAACAGGGTCAGGAGAGGAGTGGTAGCAGGAACCCGCCCAGCTCTGGGCCCTACAGTAGAGATGATAGAGCTGTGTGAAATCTATCTAGAGTTAATTGGCGTGAACTGTCAGTGTCCTGTTGTTGGTCAGTGTTCCCATCTCTATCCCCAACTCAGAGGCTGAGTACAGACCCTGCTTGCCAGGGTGCTTGCCAGGGCACTCTGCTTGTGCCCAAAGAACAGGAAATGTCTGAGTTGGAATGGACCTCAAAGACCAGTCCAGCCCTCTCATGTTCATGATGGAAACAGCCTCGCCCGAGGGGGTGCAGCCACTACTTGGCAAGGGACGGAGCTGAATGGAGCCTAGGAACACCTGGGTGGAAGACTTCAGACCATCTTCCCTGGAGAAGCATGGCTGCCCCAGCGTGAGTCTGAATCCACCCAAAGCTAGTATGTTCCACTTGGACCGGTGAGTTACCAGCCCATGATACTTATTTCAAACTGTTTCCCAACAAGGTCTGTAGATGCCGGAGTTCTAATGATTGCAAATCCCCATGCAATGTTCAATATACACAAAGATGTCCAGAAGTCTTTCTGCACACCAGCAGAGAGGGGTTGTTCGGGGCTTCTAGGGCAGAAATTAAATTAAGAATCTACCTGTGAAATAAGGAAAGCAGACCAGACTCTTGCTTTTAAAGAACTTAGACTTGACCTGAACTAGCAGGATGGGTGTATCTGAACACGCTTTGCCCTGTCTATGTGCAAGGCCTTCAGGGAAGGTAGGTTTGGGGTGAAAACATTTTTGTTACCTTTAAAAAAGTGACATTAAATAAAAATTAGCTTTTCAAAAAATTTAGAACAGCTTTAGGTTGTGAAAAACGGCGAAGTTAGAGGGCTCCCATGCAGCACGCATGCGCCAAGCATTTCTCTATTGTATCCCGATTGTCCGATATCCTCAGTTTTAATATGGGGCATATAGCTCATGTTATATACCTCTGTTATCCTGTATCCATGTAATGCATTGCCATCATCAATAACTAATGTTTACATATTATTAATTACAATTTACACTGCACTCAGATTTCCTTCATTCCTGCCTAACATCTCTTTTTCTGCTCCGGATACCACGCCGTGTTCGACTGTCCTATTTCCTTAGATTCCACGTGACTGTGGCAGTTTCCTAGGCTCTTGTTCTTTCTGAGGACCACTTGGCAGTTTTGAGGAACTCTGGCGGGGTGTTTTGAAGAACAGCCTCTAATTCAGGCCCGGCATTCTTTTCGTGGGGAGGAAGAGCGCAGAGGCGAAGTGAGCGCCATTTTCATCACCTGGCATTGGGGACTCAGGCTATAATGATGATCACGATCACTGGGGATGCTGACCTTGTTGTCTGCCTTAAGGATTGTGCCGGCCAGTTTTATGTCAACGTGACACACAAACTCGAGTCATTGGAAAGGAGGAAACCTCAATTGAGAAAAGGCCTCTGTAGGATCTGGTTGTGGGGTATTTTCTAAATTCGTGATTGATGGGGGAAGGCCCAGCCCCTTATGGGTGGGGCCACCCCGGAGTTGGCAGTTCTGGGTTCTATGAGAAAGCAGGTTGAGCATAACATGACGTGATGAGCAGGCCAGTAAGCAGCGCCCTTCAGTAGCCTCTGTGTGAACTCCCGCCTCTGGGCTCCTCTCCGGTTTCAGATCTTGTCCTGACTTCTTTCAGTGATGGGCTGTGCTGTGGAAGTATAAGCCAAATAAATCCTTTCCTCCCCAACTTGCTTTTGGTTATGGTGTTTCATCACAGTGATAGTGACCCTGATTCAGACAGGAATGCTGGCTAAAGTTGCCCAAGGGGGTAGAAGGCGGGAGACCCTCTAAAAAGTAGCAGAGACTTGGGAGATGAGAGACTTTAGGACTCAAAGGGAGTGACCTTAGATGAAATGCCCAACAGTGGCGAGAAGGAGCTCGAAGAGCCCACCCTCAGTCACTGGCCCAATGGGGACCCATCTCAAGGGGAGGCTCCAAGGTCGGACATTATTACCGATACTATAAAGTGCTCACAGACAGGAGCCTAGCATAGTGGTCCTCTGAGAGGCTCAACAAGCAGCTGACTGAGACAGATACATCAGATACCTATACCCCACCTTTGGACTGAAGTCAGAGACCCCGGTGACTGGATTAAGGAAAGGCTGGGAGAAGCTGAGGAGGAGGATGACCCCCATAGGAAGAACAGCCGTCTCAACTAATCTGAACCCCTGAGATCTCTCAGACACTGAGCCACCAATCAGGCACCAGACACTAGATGGTCTGAGGCCCCCAATACATAGACAGCAGAGGATTGCCTGGTCTGACCTCAGTGAGAGAAGACATGGCTAATCCTTGACAGACCTGAGGTCCCAGGGAGTGGGGGGGCATCCATAAACAAACAAACAAATAAATAAATAAATAAATTTGCACAACCTGCTTCCACACTTTTCCCTTTCCTTCTGTCTTTCCTTTCCTTCTTCCCTTTCTCCTTCCTCCCCCTTTTTCTTTTCCTTGTCCATCTCCCCCTTCTCTGTCCCCACTCTCTGTGTCTCTCCCCTGCCTCTCATTTTGAGACAGGGGTTTGCTCTGTAGCCCAGGCTGGCCTAGAACTTGTGATCTTCCTATTTTGGCCAATACTGCGGGATGTATGCCATGTCACCTGGCTCCCGTTGTCCTTTTCAGATGGAACTTACTAGACACAGCCCACACTCCCAGGGCGAGAGACCATGTACCCTTTCCTTTGGGGGGAGATTCGTACAAATGCCTTGGAATTCTTTAGCCCGAATATTTCCTTTCTTTCATCCTACTTTAAAATATATTCAGTTATTTATTCAATGGACTTATGGATTGTCCTTAGGTAGTTTGGGTGATTTAATTTTGTTGGTGTATGGGGGTCTGCTTACTGACTTCCGTCCTCTTGTCGGTGGTGATGTATGAAACAACACTGTAACCATGTAGCTCTGGTACACTTGATCCTACATACTAGCGTGGGATACTAACCTGTACTTCCTTGACACAAGCAGACCTGGAAGCAGACTGTGTCCTCGGGTTCGTCCAGCAGAGCTGGGAGGGAGCACCAGCCCAGTGGCACTGCATTCTGCAGGAAGACCCCATCTCCAGGAGGCAGGAAAGGAGAGCTTCCTAGAACTGGTGAAGGCCCTTCCTGAAGACCTGTCTTTGCAGGGCCAGCAGCAGAGGGAGCAAGTGACAGCTAGCAGCAGGTAAGAGAACAACCTCACGCTTTGGGGCTCCCCTCGGGGTCCTGGCTCCTCCAATTGCTCTTTGCAAGTCTGACCTTAATTTTGTACCTTTTTTTTTTCCCTAACGAAGGCTTTCCAGATCTCCCAGACTTATGGTTCCATTCTGCTCTATTAATGAGTGAGAAAGTAGAGCGTGACCGGGGCCCTTTAATAGAATTGTGGTAACTGCTTAAAAATAAAATGTGAACGCTCTCCACTCTTATCTGTAGCCCAGTGTCCTGAGAAAGACATGGGCCAAAGCCAGCATCAGAGGCAAGGGAGGAGCGAGCCCTGTGCTGTTGACTGAAGGGGTTTGGGGGTGGGGAGAGGGAATGGACCCGTTGAAGATGAGACAGGGAGATGAGGAGGTGAGGTTAGTGATGGATGAGGAAGCCAGGCAAGGCTTCCTAGAGGAGGGCCTTGGGTACAGCAGAGTGGGGACAGGAAGGGCATCTTGGCTTTATTCTGAAAGACAAAGACCATCTTCATCTTCTGTTTTAAGATTTATTCTTCTCTCATACAATACACACGGACTGCAACCTTCCCTCCCCGGACTCCCCCCAGTCCCTCTTACTTCTCCTCCCTCCCAGATCCACAGCTCCTCTGTTTCCCTTCAGGACAAAGAAAGACCTCCTTCCCAGTGATGACAACTGAACACCGCATGGCAAGGGGTAATAAGACGAGTTATAAACTTTCATAGCAAGGCTGGACGGGGCAACCCATTTAGGGAGAAAAGGGCCTTAAGGGCTGGTATGAGAGTCAGAGGCACCCCAGCTCTCACTGTTGGGAGTGCCACAAAATCCCCAAGCGAAACAACCACAGCATGTATGCAGAGGGCCTACCACGAACCCACACAGCCTTCTTGATTGCCACATCAGTTTCTGGAAGCCCTTAGGAGTCCTGCTTAGTTTATACTATGGGCCATGTTCTCACCTTCTCTGGCTCCTCCAATCCTTCCTCCCCTTCTTCATCAGGGTCCCCAAGCCCCAACTAATGCTTGACTGTGGGGCCTCTGCATCAGCTCCTGTTGCTACAGGAGGAAGCCCCTCTGATGACCGAGCTAGGCCTCAACCTCTGAGTACAGCAGAATATGTTAGGAATTTTTTTTTTGGTCAATTATATTTGGGAAAGGGAAATAGATTTTTCTGGGTAGACTGGTGTGTGTGTGTGTGGGGGATGGGAACAGGAGGGATCAGGTAGGGGGGAAAAGAATGGAGTGAAAGAAGACAGGAAGGGATGACTGAGATTTAGGGGGTCATTGAGAGGATGATGTGGAAACCTTGTGCAGTGGAAACTTCAGGAACCTATGAGGGCAACCCTAATGAGGACTCCTAATTGAGGATATGGAGACTGAACCGGCCATCTTCCGTAGCCAGGCTAGGCTTCCAGTGGCGGGACCGGGACACCAACCCAGCCATGAAACCTTGGACCCACACCTCAAAGATGCTCTGGGACAAGGTTGGGATAGACCTTAAGAGTGACCAAGCAATGACTGGCCTAACTTGAGGCCTACACGGTGAGAGAGAACCCATGCTTGACACTGTCTGGATGGCCAGAAATGGGAAGCCGGATGGCTCAAAGCCTATTATTCTTATTCTTATTCTTATTCTTATTCTTATTCTTATTCTTATTCTTATTCTTATTCTTATTCTTATTCTTATTCTTATTTTACATGAGATCAGTGATGTGTCCCAGACTCATGAGTCTTTGATCACTGGGCTTGTCAGAAGTGTTTGTGTTCCTAGAACAGACAAGGGCAGAGGTCACCAGGTAGGAGCCGATGCAGGCAGTAGCAGTCCTGACCAAACCATTGGGATGTCAGAGAAAGCTTGGGGGAGCAGGTTGCCAACTGCTTCGCAGGCAATGACAGTCATTAGGGAGTTGATGACACTGCAGAAATATCACCGAGACATGATGCTGAATGGTTGTTATATTATTTATTTATACCATAAAGCAAATGAGAAAAGCAATCAGTTCTCCTCCTGGGGGTCTGGGGAATAGGTTGGCTAGAACGGAGGCCTATAAGGGAAGGAGGATACACAAAGGGGCCAGAGAAGTCTCTTCTGGATGAGGTCACTCCATCCACACCTCCCAGCATTTCCTACATACAGCGTGTGTGTATGCATGTACCATCCATCCACCCTCTCACCTTTCCATTTATCCGTCATCCCACATGTCTGTCTGTCTGTCCAGTGCGGGGCACTGGGTAGGTCACATTTTCAGCGAATACCAAGCAGTTCTTCCCTGATCAGTCTAACAGAATGGATTTCCTGGCCCTCAAATCCCTTCTACCTCCACAATCAGTTGGTTGAGCAGCTCTTATTTGAGTCTCCTGCTTTCTGTGGTCCCCGAGGCCGGTCCTGAAAATGATCAATAATAAACAGAGACAGCCTCATCCTCAGAAACTGCCCCTGGATTGGAGAGAAGGCCCACCCACTGTGAAAATGGTGTGGCTTGGGATATGAAAATAATTGATGGTGTACTTAATGTTCGCAGTGCACAGCTCTGAGAGACTGCCAGAGTACAGGTATCCTGAGCCCATATTTCACAGGAGAGGGGAGCTCTGCACGGACCTCCCAAAGCCCAAAGGAATGAGGCACAGGACGGAACAGAAACAGCGACTTGCCTGTCTGTCATGACAGTTACCGTCCTCACCTTTCAGATCTGGCTGCATATCTGACACTGAGTAGCTAGAACAGATCCAGCCTGGAGCATGGACACTCCGAGACCCCAAAGGTGTAGTGTGGTTGGGGGTGCCTTGTCATGCAACCCTCCTCAAAGAGGTTTCTGGAAGCCCCAGTGCCGTTCTTCAGGTTCAGAAGCAATGCTTGACGCACTACAAAGTGAGTGTCCCTTTCTGGGTTGTTGTGACTCTGTCGGTCTCTGCTGCCATTGCCTCCTGTCTCCCTTCCCAGCAAGGAAGGAGGATGGGTGGGTGTGGTCGTTTACCACTGTTGCTGCTACCTGAGGATATGTGAGCCCTTCTAAAGCATCGGCTTGCTCCTGACCGCCACTGAGCTCCTTTGGACTCCTCGAACTCTCTCGGGATCTCCCCTTCCTTCCTTCCTTCCTTCCTTCCTTCCTTCCTTCCTTCCTTCCTTCCTTCCTTCCTTTCCTCTCTTCCCGCCTTCCTCTTCTTTGTTTCCCTTCCCTTCCTCCCTCCTTCCCCCTTTTTCCTTCCCTTTTCCTCTTTTTTTTTTTTCTTTCTGGTTTCCTAGGTAGGTAAGAGAAGCTTCCAGAGGTTGTTTTTACTGGATACCACCATGACTTCAAACTCCCTTTTGGTCTGACCTTTCTTGGCTGTAGCTCATAGCTGGGGTCTCAGGTACTCCACGTGACTCCCGGACCAAGGTGGCTCTAGGCCACCCTTTGAGTGATGCTCTGGGGGACAGGAGGCCCCCAGCACTCTTTGTATTTTTCTTTTCTGGAGTCCTTGCCAAGCTGAGTCTGTCCCCAGTAGGGAGTATCTGTTTTGCATGACTTAAAGAAGTGAGGTACACTTATCTTAAGGGGTGACAAATCTATCATTTGTCTCTAGGAAGAATTTTCGTGGGTCAGCAGGTTTGGATCTTGATGCATTAATGTGGAGAGTTACTTTTCCTTCAGAGTAGGGGGCTGGTGGGTTGGCAGGATGCCAAGGCTGCATGTCCTGATCAGAGCATGTTGTTCAGCTTCTTAGATCCCTCCCTGGGACAGGAAGAAGTTGTTCTTGGCCATGGGACCCATTACACTTGTCTTAGTCAGGGTTTCTATTTCTGCACAAACATCATGACCAAAAGCAAGTTGGGGAGGAAAGGGTTTATTGAGCTTACACTTCCACACAGCTGTTCATCACCAAAGGAAATCAGGACTGGAACTCAAGCAGGTCAGAAGCAGGAGCTGATGCAGAGGCCATGGGGGGATGTTCCTTACTGGCTTGCTTTCCCTGGATTGCTCAGCCTGCTCTCTTATAGAACCCAAGAATACCAGCCCAGAGATGGTACCACCCACAAGGGGCCCTCCCCCAGTTGATCACTAATTGAGAAAATGCCCCACAGCTGGATCTCATGGAGGCACTTCCCCAACTGAAGCTCCTTTTCCTATGATAACTCCAGCCTGTGTCAAGTTGACACACAAAATTAGCCAGTACAATTGACCCCTTGTCAACTTGACACACCAACATATCACTATTAAGCCTCAACCCTTACTTTCTTATTCATCCCCAAGATCTAAATAAAGTTAAAAGTCCCACAGTCTTTACATATCAAAAGTTCAATCCCTTTAAAATGTCCAATATCTTAAAATTCAAAGTCTTTTAAAAATTCAAGTCTCTGAACAGTGGGCTCCACTAAAATACCTTCTTTCAAGAGGGAAAAATATCAGGGCACAGTCACAATCAAAAGCAAAACTCAAACTCCAATGGTTCAATGTCTGGGATCCAACTCAGGATCTTCTGGGCTCCTCCAAGGGCTTGAGTCACTTCTCCAGCTCTGCCCTTTGTAGCACACACCTTGTCTTCTAGGCTCCAGCTGCCTGTACTCCACTGCTGCTGCTGTCCTTGGAGGTCATCGCATAGTACTGGCATCTCCAAGCCTCAACTCTTTTGCATGACCCCTTCAGTCCTGGGCCATCAATTACAACTGAGGGTACACTTTCACCAATGGCCTTCCATGGCCTCTCACTGTACCAAGCCTCAGCTGTTCTTCATGATGCCTTCATGCCTTTAAAAGCAGTACCACCTGGGTGACTCTTACACAGTACCAAGTCCTGCTACAGCACGAGGCACAACCTTGGCTATCTGGAACACACCCTTTGTGCTCTCAGAAAACACTTCCCAGAAGATTTCACCTCAGTGATGCTGGTTTCTTCTTAATCACTGCTAATTTCTTAGCTCCAGCTAACCAGCATCAATAGTCCCAGTAACACAAAAGTTGTCTTTAATGGTTTTGGTATCTTGTTAATTACAGCTGATTCTTCAGCCCCAGCTAACCAAAACCACAGAATCTTCATGGCCCTGATAAGAGTCTTTAATCTTCCCTCTGAAATTTCACAAGCCAGGCCTCCATCTTCTGCCATGTTCTCAACATAATCTTCCAAGCTCCTACACATCTCACAGAGGTCTCAACACTGAATGGACCATCTAGCCCAAAGTTCCAAAGTCCTTCCACAGTCCTCCCCAAAACATGGTCAGGTTGTCACAGGAATACCCCACTATGCTGGTACCAATTTGTCTTAGTCAGGGTTTCTATTCCTGCACAAACATCATGACCAAGAAGCAAGTTGGGGAGGAAAGGGTTTATTGAGCTTACACTTCCACACAGCTGTTCATCACCAAAGGAAGTCAGGACTGGAACTCAAGCAGGTCAGAAGCAGGAGCTGATGCAGAGGCCATGGGGGAATGTTCCTTACTGGCTTGCTTTCCCTGGCTTGCTCAGCCTGCTCTCTTATAGAACCCAAGAATACCAGCCCAGAGATGGTACCATCCACAAGGGGCCCTCCCCCAGTTAATCACTAATTGAGAAAATGCCCCACAGCTGGATCTCATGGAGGCACTTCCCCAACTGAAGCTCCTTTTCCTATGATAACTCCAGCCTGTGTCAAGTTGATACACAAAATTAGCCAGTGCAACACTGAAGGAAGCTGAGGGCCTCCTGTCATTCCTTAGTGCTCTCAGCAGGAGCTTTGGCCTGACCCATACCTCAGGGTCCCTCACACCACTCCTTCCCTTAGATCTTTCCAGACATGCTCCCATCCTGCTCTCTGCTTTTGCATTGTTGAGTGCTCCTGACAATCCGTTTGGCTCTCTCTCCTTTCCTCTGAAGGCTTCTCAGCAGCTTGCAGGGGTACTCCCTTCTAGAAACTTCCATATCATTCCTCACCAGGAGCCCTTTTAAAGTTCTGCTTATTTGGGACATTAGTCATTTTTCTATCAATGTAACAAAATACCCAGGATAACTAACTTAAAGGAAGGAAGGGTGTTTTTGGCATGTGGTTTTGGATGTCTCAGCCATGGCTGACTGCTCCTGTTGCTTTGGGGCTTGTGCTAGGACAGTTCAACATGTTGAGAGCCCATCTTGGAGGTTTACAGCTGGGTATAAAAGTGAGAAATTAAGCAGGGCTATGGTCCTATAATCCCATCTGAGGGTAAATTCCTAATGGCTGAAAGATCTTCTAAGTTCTAGTTCTTCATTTCTATCACCTTCCAACAGTACCAGGCTAAAGACCAAGCCTGTTAACACATGGACCTTTGGAGGTCATTCAAGTTCAATCCATAAATAGTAGCTGGCTTGGTCAGCTCCCTTATGCTCCAGTCAGGCTAGGTTTTCCCTTAAGGAGAAGAATTCAAATGTCAGAAGGCAGGGCTGCAATCTTCTCTTGTGTTTTAGGAGTGTTCTTCTTTGTTGAGTGGGATCCATTGGAAACAGAAAGGGGTTTTGGGATTTGGAAAGTCCTGATGATTAAAAAAAAAAATCTTTTTTTTTTTTTTTTAAGTTTTAATTTTAACAAGTGTACAAAGTGATAGATGGTATGATGGGACTTTCATACAGGCATTATTTTTTGAGCACATGTATGTATGTGGTGCACATACATGTGTGTGGTGCACATACATGTGTGTGTCCACATATATTTATGTGCATGGTGTGTGAGTGTGCTGTGGACTCTGAAGTAGATGCTAGGTGTCCTCCTTGATCACTCTCCGCTTTGTTGATGTGTGGTCTCTCTCTGAACATGGAGTCCACTCATTCTAGCGTGTCCAGCTAGCCAGGACACTCTTTTATGTGTGTTCTAGAGACACAAGCTCCAATCTTTGACCTTGTGGGTCAAGCCCTTTATCCACTGAGTCACCTCCCTAGCAGCCGCACTCTGTGTAGATGATCTTATCTTCCCTTACGCCCCTCCCCCAGGCTCCTGATGGCCTCTGTCTGGTCCCCTCCATCTCCCCAGAAGCCTTTGTCCCCTCCATCTCCCCTTTTGCCTTCAAGTCACCTGTGTTCTCTTGTCTTCTTGTCTTCTTTTTCCTCTTCTCCCTAACTCTCCCTTAAGGCCTCTTCCTTCCCACGTGGTACCTTTTCTAGTTCATGACCAACACTCCCCACATACATGCTCATATATAAGCACTGAATCTAAGATTTTTATATAACAAGACATGTGGCAGTTGCCTTTCTAAGTTTAAACCAGTTCCTTGTAGATGTCATGGTTTCACGGTTTTGATGCCTGGATACATCTCCATTGTATGCATGTACCATATTTCCTTTACTCTCCTATTGATGGGTATCTAGCTATGGTCAATAGATGTGCAGGCATCTCTGTGACAGAGTATAGAGTCATTTGGGTGCCAGCCCAGGGGAGAGATAGTTGCCTTAGATAGAATATCCATTTTTAGTTTCTTAAAGCACTGCCTCTCTGTTTTCCATAGTGGCTCCACTAGTTTACATCTATACCAGCAGGGAAAAGGGCTTCTTCTTTTGGCATGAACTCCCTAGATTCTACTACTGTTGGCTTTCCTTTTTAAATTTGTGTGTGCTTGTGTATATGTGCAGATGTGCACAGGTGTGGAGGCCAGAAGACAACCTAGGATGTAATCCTCATGAATTTTTCTACTTTCTCCTTTGAAACAAGGACTCACATTGGCCTGAGGCTCACCAGTTAGGTTGGGTTGGCTGACCAGTGAGCCTCAGGCTCCTCTCTCTGCTCCCTGCCTCCCCCAGCACTGCAATTCCATGCAGGGGCCACCATGATGGACACTTTTACTGAGGTTCTGGGGATCTGACTCAGGTCCTAGCGCTTGTGAAGCAAGCATGACTGATTAGACCGTGCTCCTAGCCATTTGTTTATTTTCTTGATGTGGTTCTGACTGGAGTGTGATAGGATTTCAGACCAGTTTTTTTTTTTTTTTTTTTTTGAGACAGGGTTTCTCTGTGTATCCCTGGCTGTCCTGGAACTCACTCTGTAGACCAGGCTGGCCTCAAACTCAGAAATCCGCCTGCCTCTGCCTCCCAAGTGCTGGTATTAAAGGCGTGGGCCACCACCGCCCAGCTCAGAGCAGGTTTAATTTGCATTTCCTTGATGGAGGGTGCAGAGTTTGAGTCCTGCCTCTGTCACATTTTGCTTTGGGAACTTGGAGTGGATTCTTACGGCTCTTTGTCATTCATGTGTCTTGAGATGCATTGCTTACCTCATCCATGGTTGTGAGATGAAGATCTGTAACACTTTGGTATAGCACCTGCCATACAGTATGAGGCCCAGGGGCAATTGATCAATCACTAGGGCTATAATCACTAGTGTCTTCCCGTGTGCCCCATGTTGGGCCTGGCCCTGGACTGGCTAAACTGATTAGTTAAACTACTATGGGAACTGCAGCTCTTTTTTTGAGGACTTCCCCGTTTCTTAGGAACTAGAGCTTAGACAACAGGCTGCATATACTTCTTGAGCAGAGAAGAGAGTGGAACAGAGGGTGACGAAGAAACGTCAGTGGAATCGCAACAGAAGATACCCCTCCCCTCCCAGCACAGAGAACCTGTAGAGAGGAGCGCACACATTGTCACTAAAGGACGTGCACAGATCACTCAACTATAGCACTGGGGCCTCTGGAGTTCCTGATTAACTCTTTAAGTCACACACACACACACACACACACACACACACACACATACACACACACACACAGAGAGAGAGAGGGGGGGCATCTCTGTACCAGGCTTGGAGCAAAGCAATCAGGTCCTCTGCCACTGATGAGTATTGGGAAGTCCCCTCAGGACCACAAATACCTGCTGCAGCAGCCTTGACCCTCCCACCATCCTGCAGGGGATGCATCCTCCAGACTGCAGCACAGAAAGCCCCCATTCTCATTCTCACACGGGGGGGGGGGAGAATGACTGGGGAGGACAAAGTGTGCGCAAGAATTGTTATGATGCCAACAGCCTCTTCCACCATCTGGCAGCTGAAGCAACATTCCCTTTTGACGCAAAACAGCAATTTCTGTGCTTTTCTGATGGAATAGAGCCTCTTAGCTGGTGGTGTCACCATAGGGACAACAGTGCTCCTGTGGGGCACATCCTCCAGGACAATGCCCACCCCTGAGCAATGCTGTCTGTGTTCTCATGGAGACTCCATGTGACAGTAAGCTCACTGGTCCTGTTCTGCAGGTAAGAAACCAAGGCACGGGTATTAAGCACCTTGTCCAGGGTGAACCCAGGTAGCGTGACTCTAAAAGTTCCACACTTCTTTTAGGGTAATCATCGTTGCCTTTGTTTTAAAGCAGCAAAAAACGTATAGTTCAGAGAGGCAAAGAGACATGCCCCAGCACACAGAGCTAGTGAGGATCAAGGTAGGTAGGATTAGAATTCTGGTTGCCAGGCCCTAGCCTGAGCCTCTCAGACCCTGGGAAGCTGGATCCCAGTTGATTTTGTGTCACCCACAGTCCCCCACCTGACTGGAGGGAGCTGTTCTTGGAGCAGAGCCCGCAGGAAGATGTGGATCCTGGATGCAACCACAGCTGCTGTTGCTGGAGATGAAAAGAGGTGGGATGGGCCAGCCCCGAGCCCGGGCGTCCTGCCAGATCTGCCAACATGGACTTATATTTTGTCATCTTCTCCTTTTGCCTGATTTAATGCAACCTTAAATAATAATGGGGCAGGAGGAGGGGGACTGAGGGGGGAACCAGGAGTCTTCATAACGGTCTCATCGGACCGTGCATTTCCCCTTTGCTATTTGAGAAGCAATTTCTCCTCCGATGTAAACATTGTTTTTAATGATGATTCCAGGCTGAGTGGCACCAGGAGCTGCCTGAGATACTTTCCTCCAGCTCCCCCTGGTCCTCAGATGGAAGCAGAATGGGAGCTTGGTAACCATGGCAATCCTCTAATGTTTGTCTTCCATAAACTATGAACATGGGGGAGTCTTGGTCACAGCTTCTAGGAGAAAACAAAGCTCTCTGTTACTGGGAACTCAGGATAGCTGGAAGAGAGAGAAGGAAAGGGGGCAGGGGTGGGCTTTAGCCTTTTTCCTCTTTTTTTATTTTTTCTATAGAGATGAGTGACATCCTATTTGGTTTGGCTCAAAGCATGGCTCCAGCATGTAAGTAAGAACCAGCCCAGGCCAAACACTAAGAGTGCACTTTATAATTTAGTGAGGGAGAAGGGAGGGAGGGTGCATGCTTCAGAAAGAAAGGCTGGAGGAGGTTATGGGGAATGATGGAAGGCTGGATGACTTATAATTGGAAAGAAGTTAAAATCATCCAGGCTGCCCAATAAGTCTCAAAAGAACGTCCCCCTCCAACACATTGTCACCTTTGGAATCTGAGTTCTGATCTTCCCTGTGTCATCAGATAGATGGGTGTGAGGTCTCTGTATTGTCCGCATCAGTAGCTCATGATGAGTTGCATACAGGAGTGAAGGCCTGAAGTGGATCAAAGATTTTTTTTTTCCGTGAAGGCAGATGTCAGTGAGCTTCCTGTCATCATAGCGAACAACTGGACGGGCTTGCAAAGAGAATAGGCTTACATTTAGATCACATAGTCTGAGGGTTTGGTCTATGACTCCGTGGCTCTGTTGCTTTGGGTGAGGTACCACATCACAGCAGGCGAGCACTGTGGAGCAGGTCTCACCTTATGGCCAAGAAGAGAACAGAGAGGAAGGGCAGGGGGGTCTCACTATCTCCTTCATGCTCCTAGAGCATCAGAGAGCTCCCCTGGGCTCAACCTCCTAAAGTATCCCACTCCAGGATAGTGCCAAACTGAGGACCAGGCCTTTGACAGAGAGGTCTTTCTGGAATAGTGAAGATCCAAACTTTAAAAGAGGAAAAATGAATAGATCTCATTATAAGTACGATGAAAGCTCTGAATCACACTCCAAAACTGAAGTCATGAAAGCATTCATTCAGTATGTCCCTTCATGGTGATTTTTGTCACTGCCCACAGTTGCTGGTGTCTACATAGAGAACTCCGGAGCCTTGCCAGCCTTCAGATAGATGCCCTTGAGCATTGGTGAAGTTGGAGGATCAATGAAGGATGGCTCTCTCGTGCCATCTCGTTTCCCAGTCTGACTGTGAAGGTATGGATTTGGAGAGTGATCTTGTCACTAATCCCACATCTTGATAAACCTTGGTTTCCGTGAACTCCTTGGGAACAGGAAGCTTTCAAGTCAATTTCTCTCCAGGAACCACACAGAGAGAGGAACCAGATGATCCTGCAGAGAAAGGGCTGTTTGCTGCCCCCCCAACCAGATGCTTCTCAGCGTTTCTGTCATCCTTGAGGCTTCCACCCAAGGGCTATCCTGTGCTGGGTGGGATTTCTGTTGCCATCAGACCCTGCTGGTTCTGGATGGGCATCTCCTCACCCACCCACATCTCGGCACGTTATGCCAATGCTTCTCATATTTTGTGTGTTTTATGGACTGTCCATCTCACAGCAGAGAGTGGGGACTCGTTTACCCTTGCGTCATCAGAGATTAGCACCGTTTGAGGGTCCTGATGCTAGCTTGGATCAGGACCCTCAAACCGTCTTCACTTCAATCATGTGAAGAATCCTGTTATTTTTCTGAGTTGTCAGTATCCTGGGTTGTTAAGGCAATTTATGCTATAAAGGAACCCAACAAGTAGCATCATTGCTAGCCTTAGATGTGTTTTCTTGGCATGTGACCTTCTCCCTTTCACTTACCCAAACCATTCCTCTACCCATGACTTTCTTTCTATATAAAGTACTCATTGGCTTTCCTGGGCCAAATCTATCATTTCCTATTTTGAGTTCTTTTCTTTACACTCAAATGGCATCTCTTTATGGACCATGTTGTTTCCTGCATTGAATACTGATTTCCCTGAAGTTAGAGACCCAGTTTAAGTCATCACAGTATCCTATAACACTTTGCATTTAGAGTGGGACTTGTTAAAGAGCAGATTGAGCCTGTGGGGGCGGGGTCACCGTCTCTCCCATGCCACATCACATTGCAGCTCCCTTCACAAAAGTAGATGCCCTTGAATTTGGACTTTAGTTTTGCTTTGGTCAGTGAGATATATGGCGACAAGATACTACATGATGCTGAAAGAGACTGAGCTGGTGTAGACCTGCCCTTGATCTCTCAGTCACATGACCACTGAGTGAGGAGGAGGAGAAGGAGGAGGAGGAGGAGGAGGAGGAGGAGGAGGAGGAGGAGGAGGAGGAGGAGGAGGAGGAACACATAGCACAGCTTCCCCAGGTAACCTGCAAACCTACAGTGAAAGCAGACACTATTGTAAGATGCTACTGAAATTCTGAGGCTGTTTGTCATGTGATGATATAGGATAATTAAATTATTAGTCTAAGCTGTGGCCCGGGAAACACCAGAGGCCTGAAGTGCTAGTCTACCTTTGAGATTTTATATAAAAGTTATTGGAAGCTTAGAACATTGGGAGTGACTTCAATACGTGGTTGCTTATTCGCCATGTGGAGACTGAGGGAGGTGGAGAAGTGGATGCTTCCCTAAAGCCTTCTTCTCTGAGCCAAGCATGTTGTTAAAATTCACAGAGAATGACTTTTGTGGGAGGAAAAAAAATTGAGATCCTCTGAGAAGTATCACTTTCCCTCATAGTTATGGGTTACACTGCTTCCTGTTGTGACTTCTATGAGTAACTCTGAAGCCTAAAATAATGCTTATGTATGCCTGCGAGGGTGTGTGTGTGTTTTACACACAGATGCCTTTTTGGAAATTGGACATTTCCATCATTCTGTCATGGGATTTCCTGGCATAAGGTGAATTGCGTTACCGCTGGTATGAGGGATGGGGTGTGAGGTTGGGGAGCCTGATTAGGTTCACATCCTCAGCGGTGACTTGAGAGTTTCTCATAGCTCACTCCTTTCTAAATCTGGAGGTGCCAGGGATGACGAAGGACACACAAGGGGGCAATGTTTCTTCTTTAGAAAGAACTCCTAAATCACATTTAATCCAAACCAACTTTTCAAGGAATAGGGGCTCAGGATGGGGAGAGAAGCCAGTGCATGCGTGTCCTCCTGTAGAGCCTTGCCGAGTCACTCTCCCTAAAGCATCCTCCATGGAGCTGTGTGCTGCTGCTGGTACCAAAGCTGCACCCATAGCTCTATGGAGATCATGTTCTAGCGGGGATAGAACCCAGAGAGTCACCCGCATAAGTAGAAACCTGTGACTCTGACAGGGAGTGCACAATGCTACTAAGGCCTAGAAGAGCAAATAGTAGAACTCTTGGATTTAGGGATGTCAGGGGAAAAAGGCCATTTCCACAGCTCTATTAGGCCATTCAGTCTCGTCGCCTTGCTGAGATCGGCTAGATAGGCCTAGGGAGGAAAGTCAAAGAGCAGAGTGTAGGGACGGATGTGGTCGCAGCTGTGGCACAGTAAGACGACCACGCACAGGCTTGAGCCAACATGGTGGATCAAGATGGCCTCTACCTCATTATGATGACATTTCCTTACCATTAGATTTGCAAAATCTTCTGCTCCCACCATGTATTTGCTATTACTATATTTCTGGAAAACCTTATGTAAGGGAAAAATGGAGAGCAAACGTTGCTGGTTTCAGGAAATTCAGAACCCATGCCTGAAATTCCCTACCCTGAGTCGTGAGTAATATCTTCATTATATTTCAACAACAACAACAACAGCAAATACAAAAACACAAAACAACAGCAAAAACAACAGTATTGACAATCCTAGCATTGTGACTCTCTTGAGAAGTTATCTTAATCTACCCTTTTTTCTTGGATGCAAACTTTTTCCTTCTTAGTTTATTTTCTTTCCCTTCCTTCCTTCCTTCTTTCTTTCCTTCCTTTGTTCCTTCCTTCCTTCCTTTCCTTCCCTTCCTTCCTCCCTCCCTCTCTCCCTCCCTCTTTCCTTCCTTCCTTCCTTCCTTCCTTCCTTCCTTCCTTCCTTCCTCCCTCCCTCCCTCCCTCCCTCCTTCTTTCCTTCCTTCCTTCCTTCCTTCCTTCCTTCCTCCCTCCCTCCCTCCCTTCCTTCCTCCCTTCCTTTCATGTATATACTAAAGGTCTCATCCATGCTAAGCAATCCCATCACGAACTGTCCTCTCAGTCGCACTAGTCTTAACAAAGTCAACCCCACATTTGCTTCTTATCACCTCTTCCTGAGATACTTTACAGAGGTAGATATAGACAAGATCTGGGGCTGCCCCTGACTAGAAGTCTTTGAGGAGAAGTTACACTGCACAGCAGTGACACTGAGTTGCTGCTCTAGTTGCTGATGACACACTCAGGGCTGTAGCTACTCCACACAGAGCTCTGAGCACACAGGCAAGAGACGCTGGAACAGTGCACGGCCCACCTGGTTACACAGTGCACGGCCCACAGGAATACACAGCGCACGGCCCACAGGGACACACACAGTGCACGGCCCACAGGGACACACAGCGCACGGCCCACAGGGACACACAGTGACTCTGTGCCTTGCTCGAACCACTTCCTTTCTTGGTACTCAAGTGTGTCCAGGGCTTTGACATGTGGGTCTGAACTGTGTGTCCAGGGGATAAAAGATGATGTGAGAGCATCTTTTCTGGGACAAAGCATCTAGTATTTGCAGCTTAGCTTTCCCAGGACTGGTATTCTGACAGTGAGAGCACGCACTGGGTACTGTCCTGCCTGGAATATTGCTCAGTTTCTCCATCTTTGCCTGTTCCCAAATTGTTGATGGGGGAATCCTGGAATCTGTCCCAAAGCTTGAGTGTGCGTGAGTTCTTGTGCCTGACTGGCTTCTGTGTGATGGCTCTTCTCTAACCACCGCAACCTCCCTAACACTCAAGGGCAGTGATGCACAGCTTCTTAGGCTCTGGGTACTGCCGGGTTCCTGTACTGGTCTCTATTAGTGCCTTCTCCAGGGCCATGCTGAGTTTCTGCCATGCCCTATTTCTCAGGCCTGGTACAGCTGGCTTTCCTTTTCTTTTTTAAGATTTATTTATTATATCTAAGCACACTGTAGTTGTCTCCAGACACTCCAGAAGAGGGAGTCAGATCTCATTATGGATGGTTGTGAGTCACCATGTGGGGTTGCTGAGATTTGAACTCAGGACCTTTGGAAGAACAGTCAGTGCTCTTAACCACTGAGCCGTCGCTCCAGGCCCCCACCCCCCACCCCCGGGCCTTTCCTCTTACAGCATGGCAACCATGAAGATGACTACTTGATTTTTCAACTTGGAGTCTCCACTCCCATAATCTGACAGAGGCCTGGCAAGGTGGCACACAGCCAGCTCCTCTGACTTGAAGAGTATGAAACCTTGTTCTACAGAGCATTCCGCTCTGTAGTGGTGTTCTGTCAGATTTCCAAACACTGAGCCACGCTGTCTTCGTTTCATCCTGTGGTATATGCTACATTTGCAATAATTAACTTGGTGTATATATATATATATATATATATATATATATATATATACACACATACATATACATACATACATATACATATATATACATATATATGTATATATATGTACATATGGTACATATGTATGTATGTATGTATGTATGTATATATGACATTTTAACACATCGGAGTTTAATCTCTTTCCTCTTAATCTACCCTGCACACACTCCTATTGCTTTAGTAACCTTTAAATCACTCTCTGATTATGAAGCCCCCTACTCTGAAACCTTTTGGTGGCTCCTTATGGTTTCTCCCCAGTAAGCATTTATAACAAGACCTTCTTTCTTGAATCCAACCCACCCGACTCCCTTGGTCTCTCTGAGTTCACTTCTCATGGGCTTTAGGTGTTGATCTCCCACTATTCCCTAAGCACATCAGAAGTTTCAATGTGTTAGAATACTATTTATATGTTATTTATATCAAGTATCCAGGCATTTGCTAAGCATAGACTTCAGGGGCTTTAAGGACACCAGGCCATGCGATTTCATGCCACCATCCTGCCAAGCCTTTGTTTTCAATATTTCCTTTACCTGGAGGTCTCTTTCTCAGAGTTGGCAATAGAACGCTTTTCAAGGTTTCAATTCAGAGTATGTCATTACTAGGAAGCCATATTGGACTGCTCCTGTGCAAATCTGCATGCTGCCCTGTAATTGCATGAGTTCTCCTAGCGACTTTCTTTCTAGGTTGATAATATTAGTTCCTCGAAGCCTAAGAGAGAGTCTTGGTCATCTTTGTGCATGTGTGTGGTCTCTGGCCACAGTGACTCCCTGTAAATGACTTCTGCCGCCAACCTCACAGGTGAAGGCTGACGTGGTACATATACCATGACGCTGTCATTTGGCTGAGGGAATGGCACACAGCTATAAAATATCATAAAATCAAGGAGGCAAGCGAGCTGACGGTGATGAAGAGTGAACCGGTGGGAATGTGAAATGGAGCAGCCAGTGTGGAAGATTGTGCTCAGTGCCTCAAAAAGTTTCCTCATGTGAGAGATCAGGCTGACACTCTGCGGTCAGAACATGTGCTTAGCATGTACCAGGCCCCAGGTTCAATCCCAGAAACGCACAGAGAAATATCAACTTTAACAAAGAACAAAATTCCAATGCGTTCCACAGCATAGGTGGGTAAGCCAGCCACAACAAGGCAAATACTCCCCAATTTCACTTATCCGTGGTGAAGTCAAACTCACCAAGGGTCGGTGCCAACCCCTAAGACAGAATCGGTGGCCTGGAACTAGGGAGGAGGGACCGTGGATTGGTCGGTTCAGTTTGGGACTATGAAAAAGTCCATGATAGACTTGTATAATAATGAGAGTTATTACACTCCCAGTAGGAGTGTAATCCTGTCCCTTGGGCTTACACTTCGCAATGAATAATTTTACATTGTGTGTGTGTGTTTCCACATTTTACCAGTATAAAATTGTAGGCGACAGCGGCAGCAAAAATGAATTATTGGGGATAAATCAAGGTCTGTACCCAGAATGGCTGCTGCCCGTGTTCTCAGTTGTGTGGGCTTGAGGGAGGTTAAAGATATGGATGAGGGCGGGGAGCATCAGAGATGTCCTGAGCTGCTTGGGTTCTGCCTGAAGAGCCAGTGAGTAAAGGGTCCCCTGCCTCTGGTGGAGTCCCCATCTGAGCCCGAAGGCTTGGTGTCCACACAGGGGTTGTACTGTTATTCCTCAGCATTTTGCCTGTCTCTGCGTGAGTGTGTGAGCATCGATCTTGAGCTGTGAGCGCCTAATGCTTCTGTATTAACATCTGTGATTGTTGTTCTCCACCAGCGCTCCAGACCCACCCTCTCCCAACTTGGTTCTGCTCTGCTAAGGGTCTCTATAGAGACAGATAAGGACTCTACAGTTTCTTTGTCATTTATCCTCTCAGTAGTTCTGCGGGGATCACGAAATCTCAGAAAGGAAAGACGTCAAAGCCATCAAGACTCTTGACCTGGCTGTTTGGCACTGGGTCTGGTCCTGATGCCCATTTGCCCTTGACTCTGCTCCTTTACAGCCATCAGGACTGACACCAGGCAGTGGGCAGAAAGGGAGAAGGAAAAGAAGACCCTCCCTCATCCCTGTTTTTAAATAGAAGATTTACTGGAAATTTCTTTCTATACGTGTGCTTACATTGTACGTGATCAGAGCTTGGCTCTTCATGTAACATGCTTTTCTTCCTGGAGACAGTTCACTGGAGTCAATACCTGAGTTCTGTTTGGAATGAAGAGGACAGGACTAGATGCTCATGACCTTGGTCTCTATATGCTTGGGGCTTATTAAAAGTCTTCCTCATTAGCACAGGCCAAAGCAGGCAGCTGGGCCTTCTTTGTGCCCCCAGCCATGTTTTCTAGCCTGGCTAGCCCAGTTTCCACCCTAGAGCTGGTCAAGGTACCAGCTAAAGATAAAGAGGCAGAACAACCCTCATGCTCAAACAGAAGCTCAAGTCCCCTTGGCAGGAAGGTTCCCCAATCCTGCCTGCTCGTTACCTTGAGATGTGGTGACAGGGAGAACGTGGGGGAGGGGTGTTGTGGGTGCAGAAGACTATTTTCACCTACACATTAAACTTGCTCAAAGTTGTCTTTAAGGACAACTGGGGTTGTGGTAAAGCCAAGGTTGCTTCTTCCCATGCTACAGGGTTTGGAAAGGTCCAGAAGGTATCCCAGGTTCCTTTCTACCCACCAAACTAGCCTTGCAGAAAGCTAATGCTGCAAGTCAAAGAGGGAGTTCAGTGAGGCCCCACGGTGTGTTTGTGCTAATTCTGAAGCATCGGAGGAAACCACAGGACGTTGTCTTGCTTTGCAGTAGACATGCCTAGTGGTGGTGAGGAATGTGCTCATCAGCAGTCAGGAAATGACCTGTGCTAAGGGACCTCAGAGCCAAACACTGCCCTGGGGGAGTGGGTCAACCGATCTCCTAATTTTCTACCCACAAGAACTTGCTCACACATATTGCCCTCTCTGAAATGCTTTATCCTCATCCGTAAGAGGATATGTTGTCAGAACCCGGCTTACCAGATGGCAGTGGGCAAACAGTCATCCCTGTCGCCCGCTCAGTTAGGCCTGTGGCATGGGTCTATCTATGGTCACGGGAGGCCTCCATAAGTGACGTCCCAGTGATGGTGTTGGAGGCATATCAAGAATGATGGTCACTTCTGAGGAATGAGGAAGCGCCCCTGCCTGGGGAGGAGGAGGGCTGCTATGAAGAGCAGGTAAGGAACTCTGGCTCTCTAACTCCTGAATTATTCATGGAAGCAGCTTTTGAATAACTGGTGGCGATTTTTCATTATCACTATGTCCCAGAGAGAGGACCCCATTGCTGAAACCAGAAATAGGGAAGTACATTCTATTCCTCATAAAAAAAAAAAAAAAAAAAAAAAAAAAACCTGCTTAGAGATCCCTTCAAACCTTCCCTATTAGGGGGTTGTGAGGGCAGGGGAAGGAGAGGTAGAGGGGAGGAGTGAGGGGGAGTGGAGGGGGGCAATGGAGGGCCTAGGTATGGAGGGAGGGGAAGAGGGAAGGGTCCACAGGAGAACAAGGACGGAAACAAGAACAGACGAGACTGGGGCTGGGCGCATGTGAGTCTGGAAGGCTTTGGAGCCTGGCAGACTTCCGGTCACTCTGGAGGTCTGTTTTGTGTGGATTGTGTTTGGTAACAAGGAGCGTTTCTCAGGCCTTGTCCTCCACTGTGACATTGCGTGTGACATTGACGTATACGCCAGCACAAAAATGACAGGACCTGTCCTGCTTCTGTATCCTCTCAAGCAAGCAAGATGTCTGTGACTATGACTCCATTTCCCTTTCTGATGAGAGGGATAAGGAATGTGTCCATTATAGGACTGTTCTGCGGGTTCCCTAAGAGACGGGGGTGTCCCAGGGCAGTGAGTGTCTTGGAGGAGGCTTTAATATTAGGAAAGCTGTTCCTCTCCTTACTCCTCAGGACAGAACCAGTCCTAGGAGGTAAAGAACTGCCCAGTGCCAGAGAATGCCCAGGGAGTTAGTAATAGTATCAGTCCTACTAAATGGTCTCTCTCTGTTTCTGTGAGTTCAACGGTTTTAAATTCCATGTGAAAACTGTTCAGGAGGACTGGGGTTGTGTGTTGGGAAGAAGCTGCCTAAAGCAGACAAAGTCTCAGCTGGACAAGAGGAGTCAGTTAAGAGATTCACCTGTGAATTAAATAATATCAACCTAATAATGGCTATGATATAGGGGGGAGTTGCTAGGACAGTGGGTTTTAAGTGTTCTCTCTACATTTGTAAGTTGGTGAGTGATCACACATTTCTATTTGTCAATTTAAAAACTCCCAATTAATGCATTTGTTTTGATATGGGCCAGTGGCCTGGGGCAGCAATGACTTCGGAATCTGAGGCATATTGGGGGTGGGCGCTGGGGGGTGGGTGCTAGAGGTGGTGAGGGTGGAGAGCCCAGGCATGGAGGAAAGAGGCCGACCGACCTTTGGAAGGAGGATGCAGGAATGGATGTAGGGCCTGATGCTCTTGCCAAAGGCCAATCTGAAGGTCCACCTCAAATATGCATGTGCACACACCGATGTCACCCAGGCACAGGGCAGGAGGTAGGTCTTGAGGCTCCTGGGATTTCCCATTCCACCCATGCAGCCACCCTGCCCAGCCCAAAGCCTGAGCATTTACCTCTGGCTGACAGAGGGAAGCCAGAGGCTCACATGCCCATTTCTTTGAGCCTTTATTAAGGTCTCGGGCCACCAACTGTCACCTGCAGCACACGTGGCCTCTCTCTTGGGCCAGCTCCACCTGACACCTGCAGCTTTCTGTTACTGTAACATATGGCTATGGAAGAACATATGAAGAGAAAAGGTTTTTAGCTTACAGAAACTGTCTCAGTCCCCGGACCATTGACCCCTTTTCTTTTGAGCCTGCAGCAGGGCATCAGTTAGGAGCGAGGAGCAAGTGACTGGGAAGGTAAAAAGAAAGGAAGGAACAGAAACTCGTGCATCCTTCAGGGCAGATCCACAGTGACCCACAAGTTCCACCCACGCTCTACCTCTTAAAGCCTTCATCTGTTCCAAGTGCCAAGGGCGGGATCAATCCTTTAGCACACGGGTTTTCGGATGACATCCAGATCTGAGCTATAGCACCCATGTAAAAAGCTGAATGATTTGGTATGGAGAGGGACAGACAGATCCCAGGAGTTTGCTTCTTGTGTTGGCAAACTTTGTCTTTCAATGAGAGGCCATGTCACAAAAAATAAGGCAGAAGGTGATTGAGAAAAGCATCTGACATTGATCTCTACCCACACAGGTGCACATTCGAGTATGATTGTTGGTATGCACAGGCGCGCGCGCACGCACACACACACACACACACACACACACACACAAGCACACATGCCCCCATGCACACACTTAAAAAAAAACAAGGCATACAGAGGTCGCACAGCAAAATTCTATGAAGACTATCTAACACTCACCTAATACTCTAAATTCTAAGATGATTCTGTGCAATTCAGCCAATACAAAGTGGAACAAGATGGACATCGACAAAAGGGCATGGATTTTGAGGTTCAGGTGGGGGTGGGGGTGTGCTGTGGCATCTTGGGAACACGAGAAGGCTGTGGAGTATAGGGGACATTTGGGGTTGAAGGTTACATTAATTTGAGAGGTGGGCCTTTGCTAGCAAGGGCGAGTGTGTCTGGATGAAAATCAGAGGGAGTAAGGCATGTTAATCAGAGGGAGTAAGGCATGTTAATGAGAAAAGGTGGGAGGGAGGGGCAGAGCAGTTTGTCTGGATCAGGCAGTATGTGCAGAGATGTAGACAGAGAAGGCTGGGAACACTGGTTGGAACAGAGCAAGACCCCCAGTCTCCTTTCAGGGTCAACATTTGCTCTAAAGGGTGCAGATGCTGGTTTCATAGGCATCCTCTGCCCTTCTGCTTGCCAATCATCTTGTACTGAAACAGGTGGACAGTCGTTTTCTGGTGGTGTCCACCTCTGGCCTCCAGGACTCCCAGGCCACAGTAAAGTTGCTTATTGGGGGTAAGTACCACCACCACCTGGAGTGGATGTTCCCAGGTACTCCTGCTGCCACCTGGAAGCCTTCAACAAGGCTCACCATTCTTGGGGATCCAACCCAAAAGAGCACCCAAGTTTACTTACAAATCCACACATCCTCAGGGTCTGATGGCCACACCCAGTAGAAGGGCCATCCCTGGTAGAATTCTCTGGAATCGATGCTTATACCCGCACACTCTCAGAAATCACTCCATCAAGTGATTGACTTTCTGGATTCAACTAGAAATTTCACATAGAACCAGATCCACAACAACTACACACACACACACACACACACACACACACAAAAAAAAAAAGAAGCAAAAAGGGCTGGCCGTGGGGATTGTATTCTGTATTTCTTGTGTGGTATGGCTATGGAGGCTGCATTGGGGAGAACTGGCTCCCCTGGCCAGAGCTGCCCAGAACATCTGGGAAAAGACCTGGCTTCTGCCACTGGATGGGAAGATTAAATGGCAGAGAGAATGGGACTTTGCTGGCAGCCCCCCTCCCCACTAATGGCTCAAAGATATTGAAAATCAATTTAAAGTTGCGTTCGTCACGCGTGCCGGGAACCTGGCTCTTTTGGACGAGCTATGCCCTTGTTGCTGGAAAGAACAAAGAGTCAGGGAGGGCTGTGTGCAGCTTGAGGCTGTTGCCCCTCACCAAGGAATTGCATCCTATGGAAGTTTCAGATATGCAGCTACTGGGGCAGCGTCTTGAGGGTTTCTTAAAATGACAATGAGAACCAACACGCCTGAGGTCCAACAGATAACTCTCCTAAGGAAGTGGCATCAGGAAAGAAACCACAGTGCCTCACACCATCAGAGTGAGGAGCTGTAGCTTTAACCTTCCATTGAGACTTCTGAGATGGCTATGGCTCCATACTCTGGGTCACTCATACTCTTTGTGGACCCACAACTCCCTGAGTATTCTTCTGCCCAGAGAACCTAGCCTTGTGACCGCCCGTGCAAACCACCGCATTGGGGGAATGCACTATCATCTCTCATTCTTGACTTTCCTCTCTCTGCCTGAGCTGTCACTTTCCTCTCTGGATAGCATTTATGTGGCTGGTTCTTGTTTCCAACTGCGGAAGGCTTAGTGTTCTCGGTATGGCGTGTACCTGCCACCACTGCCCTCCTTCTTGGCTTTCTACCACCTTTTGCTTTTAAGATTTCTTTTTATTTTAAATTATGTATTTGTGTGTGTGTATGCACACACACATGAGTGCAGGTGCCCATAGAGGTCACAGCGTTGGGATCCCTAGAAACTGGGATTAATAGGTTATAAGCCAACTGACATGGATGTTTACAAATTTAGATACCCTGGGAAGAGCATCAAGCTCTCTTCACCAGACCCTCTCTCAAGGCTTCCATTGTGCCCTCCCCCTAGTCCTTGAGTAGGAAATTCAGATCCTGGTGTTTGCCACAGCTGCCCACCCAGGGTGGAGCTTTTGGACCTAGGTGAAGTGTATTGTTCTTCCAGATCTGCAGCCTCCGGCACTGAGTCTGTGGAGCCAGCCTCCTCCTGAGCAGCTGAACTGGTTTTCCTGAACAGACCCTGGCGCTTTGGGGAAAGGGTTCCCCCCCCACCTTCAAATTCTCTCTCATTCATTAAAAACATTGGGCCTTGATCAGCGCCACTGTCTTGGTCTCACTCCTTTCTCGCTGTTCTTCCCATTCATGCCCAGCTTCCTGTTGAGGTAACCCGTTCGACCTAGCTGCAGGCCAGCTACATTTCATCATATTTTACTCATGGTGGCTCTTTTAGATACTTGTGCATCCCTGTGACCAAAACACTAGAAGAAACGACTTCTGAAAGAACACATTAATTGGCTCATGGCTCCAGAGGGGTGCAGTCCATCCCTGTAAAAAGGCATGGCAGAGTGGCGGAGTCCGGGGCAGCAGGCATGTGTGGTGGTGGGCATTCAAGTCCTGGCAAATGGGGAAAAAGGGAGGGTGGTTGCAACCTGAGAGACCCTAACTCAATGTTTTTAGACCCCTAGCAACCAAGCTTAGCACAGAGTAAATTATTTTTCTGCTTTCATCTCAGCACAAAGTAACTTGTCTTCCTGCTTTTGGCTTGAAAAAAGTAGCTCACCCTGTTCCAGGAACCCATCCTGGACCCACCCAGTGCTCTGCTTAATGTTCAACTACACATTGTCCCCAGGGTAGCTGTACAAGATAAAATCTAAACCTTCCTTGTGGCATAAACTGTTGCCTGACTTCCTCATATTCCCCATTCCATGCATAATCAAGTCCTCCACCCCTTGCCTTGTGACCCTCCACCCTTCGCGCCTTGCGGTTTGGTTTTCTTTACCCTCCACCCCTTACCTCATGATTTTTTGTCCTCTGCCCCCTGCCTTATGATTTTCCCCTTTAAAAACCCCTGACTTCAGTTGTTCGGGGTCGAACTCCTCTGCCCCTGCGTGGGTTACGAGCTCGGCCCCAGTGCACTGGTCTCCCCTGAATAAACCTCGTGTGATTGCAGCAAGACAGTCTCTCTTGAATTTCTGGGGTGTCACCTTATCCCGAGACTCGAGCGAGGGTCTCCCCGATTCGGGGGTCTTTCAAACCAAGGGCAGATGTGACTTATTTCTCCCAGCCAGGTACCACCTCCTAAATGCCTTTAAAATGGTGTCACAAGTTGAGTACCAAGATCTCAAACTATGAGGTTATGTCAGGTTGAGGGTGGGGAACATTTCAGGTTCAAAGCATCGCAGTGATCAACTGGCTGTCTCCAGTTAGCTGTAAATCTTCCTATCTCTGGACTTCCTGCTTATGCGTGTCTATATTCAACACACATATATGCTTGTCAGCTGTTCTACCTAAGAGGAGGGGTGAGCTTGAGATAGATAATCAAACCTTTTGCCTTCTTGACCACGGGCAGCATTTCATTCTCCTGGCTAGACAGATCACTTATAGGCAAGCAGACAATGCGAATCAAGCCACTGAAACTCAAATCTGATACTTGTTTGGTAGTTCTTTGGCAAGTGTCATGCGTTTTCCTGCACTTAGAATAGTAAAAGCTTGTCTAGATGCACAACACTGGAAGGTGTAAAGAGAGAAGTTGTGGGGACAAAAAAGGATCAGAGAGATAGAGGTGGATTTGGAGGTGTGGGTGTGGGCGGGGATAGGAATGAGGGTAAAGTAAAGATGGGGATGGGGTAGGGACAGAGATGGGGTAGGGGCCGGAGTGAGGGTGGGGGTGGGGATGGGGTTTATGGAGATGGTGGAGTCAGGGATGATGGGAATGGAGATGGGGTGGGGTGGGGGTGGTGCAGGGATGGGGGTAGGGATGAAGATAAGGGGATGGGGGTAGGAGTGAGGGCAGGAATGGGGAGAAAGAGATAGATAGATAGATAGATAGATAGATAGATAGATAGATAGAACAAATATACTAAGATACTACTCCTGAGTCCTGGTGATATTTGAGCACCTAGATCCAGGCAATCAGCAGTGACCCCTGGAATGAAAACGTATCAAGTCAGACGTCTGTCTTTTCTGCTCCACCTGGACTTCTTTAACACGTAACCAGCACTCTCACCACCATAAAGGCAGCCACTTGTTCTCATGGATGGGACACCTTCCCTTGTCCTCGGGGCTTTCCTAAACCTGGGTCGCACATGTCACTTTCTGCCTGTCAGGAATGTAGTTGATTGATGGTGGGTTTGCCTGATGCTTACCACCTATGTTTGTTCTTCATGCCCCACTCGGTTGGCATGCCCTCGAAATAGAAGGGCTGGGTTCGCTTCCCATACCTCCAGGATTCCCAGATAAAGGCACACAGAGCTAATGACAGGCTCCCAGCAGGATAGGAGCTGAGGCCAAAGCCATACTTCACTCTTGCTCTGGCTGATTAAGAATAAGGTGTCAGTCCCCTCAGGGATTCTAAGCATGCACTAGGCTTTGCTGCGTCGCATAGATATGCATGTGTGTATATATTTGCCACCCTGCTGTTTTCTTGCCGGGTCTCAGTTTTCTTGAAATTCTTCTTCTGCCCCCTGAGATCTTGAGGTCCCATCATTGCCCCCGGGGACTGAGAATGTTCCCGCACACTGCACACTGAATGAGTTCTGCATCGGTGTATTTTTAGTTGGTTTGTTTGCATCTCTTCTCTCCCCACTCCTTGCCTGATTGGCACCTAGTTGGTGAAAGGCATGAAAGCAGAACCGTTCTGGGAATTGTTGGCTCCTGTGGGTGTCTACACAGCCCTCCTCCAGTCTGTTTGAGCCCAGGAAAGGGCACAGAGATTTTCGTCTCTTTTAGCTCACCTGGACTTCTTTGTTTAAGTGGAGTGCAGGGGCTAATCTGGGCTTGTTTGCCTTCTCTCTATAGGTGGCAAGAGAGGAAAACAAGTTTGACTGTTCTTGGTAAAGTCATGCTGAGTAGGTTGAAGCTGCGGACAGGGGAGGTGCTGCAGTGACCAGGATCCAGCACACAGAGGCTTACTAGGCATCACTAGGGAAGGGCCCTTCTTGAAGTGGTGGGACCAGGACTGCTGGCAGCGGTTTGGGGAGAGCAAGTTAGAGGCTAAGTGGGAATCATATTACACCTGGCACAGCACAGTGGTTTGAGAGTGTTGAATGAGGGGTAGGTCACAGGGCGTGAGGAAGTTTAAAGAGGTCAACGGAGGGTATGAAGTACCTCAAGATTTTAAAAGAAAGAAACTTATTTCATGGCTTCTCTCACCAAGACATGAGTGTTTTCCACACCACAGACATTTACAGCTCAGAAGGTGCCTCCAGTTCAGGGGATTCAGGAGAGGAACCGGGCCATTTCTTGCCGTGACAGGGATGGTGTAGACCTGACCTTTATTCCTTCTCACCTTTGGTGTGTAAGTCCCGAAAGAAAAAACGGGGGCACCCCAGCACCCCACGCCTCAGAAGCCGGCACCCCAATCACTCACGAGAAACAGTCTTGATGCAAACAGCAAGAGGGATTTTAATTCCAGAGCTCTGGGGTTCACAGTCTTACCATGCAGGGTAAAAGAGTGTGAGCCACGCAGGAAGAATCTGAGCCCCTTTTATAGGCTTATAACAGAACCCGCCTACCACAAGCTTCTAAGCCAATCAGTTCAAACCATCTGAGCCCACGCTCTCTGAGAACCAATCAGCCTCCCACAGAGGCTGGATGAACTAGTTAAGTCATTTCCGCTTACGTGACCACCACGCACAGGGTCGCGCCAGGGTTAGGTATTCAAAGCCCACCCTCCCCCACTAGCAGTAGGTGTTGGGGACCGGAGTGCCCTCAGGCATGAGCCCCGCAGACCCTGTGGTGATTTTGCCAGCCCCAGCCGCGCTTGTCCTTGCCACAGCCACTCTGCGGAGGCAAGACTGGAAAAGACGCCAGGGACACTCCCAGCCCGAGGTTCGCTGCCAGACCCTGGAGCAGGTGTGACGTGCGCACACTTCCAGGCCAACAAAGAGTGGGCTGAACCTCTGCTCCTTTGGGGTCACCCAAGACTCAGGCATGGGGGATTCCTAGCCTGCAATCTTATCCTTTCAGTGTGCTGGACCAGGGAGGTTTGTGGAGACAGTCACTGAGCAAGCTTGAAGATAGTGGCCCATAGGTTTTCAGTGCCACCCTTTGTCCCCAAACAGAGATCTCTCAGATGCAAGAGATAGAGTCATTTCTAGTGACTTCCAAGAGAAGTAATGGGCAGGGGTTATGCAGGAGGAACCAGGGTAGGGGCTATGCAGGAGTAAATAGGCTGTGTGAAGACCCTTACAGAGCAGAGAAATGAGGATCTACAAGGTTCCTTCCTGCTCACTTGGTCTTTAGGAGGAAGAGACCCTGCAGTCTGCGTTATTGGAGACGTTGACTTTGTATTGTTGCGCTGCTTCCTGACTCAAGGAAGAAAGCAGCAAGTGCTCATACATTTCCCAAACCGTGGAGAAATATGGAAAGGAATAGTTAACTCCTTCCTCTAGTCCCAACCCTATTCCGGTTCCAGCAAGCACCACAAACAGCCCAGCATGTGTCCTCTCTTCTGTCGGCCACTCAAGTATATTGAGATGTTTATAAAATATTCACAACACATTTTTTTTCTTCAAAAAAAAATGGCATGGTATAATGCCTTACAATCAATTTTTTCCCACTAAAAGTGAAATGGATATCTTTCTAGGTCGATCAATAAATACAGCTCCAACTCATTCTTTTTAATTGCTTCTTAGTATTTCATAGTATCTACACATATAAAGATATTACTAGGAAAGTCACATGACCCTTTCAATCAACCAACATGATGTCCTGGAGACCTCAAGGTTCTATGCTGCCACAAATCAGACTCATGCCCTCCTAGGACATCTAGGCTAGTGAAGGCTGTAAGACTTGGGCCTGGAACAGGGGAGTTCAGGCTTCAGTAGCCCAAACAATCGGCAAGTGGATGTCTCAGGGCTGAGAAAAGCTTTAAGCAGGAGGGATGACTGGGACTAGACTTTGAAGAAGAGGAGTGTCCCTGCTACAACATGACGAACTATGATGAAGTAGAGGCTCTCTGGTGGGCATGTGCAAGGGTTGGACAGTAATTGTTTGGAAGCATCACTAATGTCACTCAAAGCTCTTGAAAGCATCCCCTCCCAGTAGGTTAATTATCCCTCTGGTCCTTAATTCTGTCACAGTCTTGATTTGTGTAACAAACCCTCTTGTACTGAAAGCTCATATGTCAATTTGAGTTTTGCCTGCATCTGAGTGATCGCAAGTCTAAAGGCAGGCATGTCACTTTTAATGAGCTTTGAAGTACTGTGCATTGACTGGTGAATACTGTGGGGCCTGAAGGTCTGTATCCCTTTACAGGGCTATCTCAGTACCATCACAGGGGCATCTTAGCACCATCACAGGGCTATCTCAGCACCATCCCAGGGATATCTCAGCATCATCACAGGGACATCTCAGCACCGTCACAAGGGCTATCTCAGCACCATCACAGGGACATCTCAGCATCATCACAGGGACATCTCAGCATCATTGAAGGGACATCTCAGCACCATCACAGGGACATCTCAGCATCATCACAGGGATATCTCAGCACCATCACAGGGACATCTCAGCATCATCACAGGGACATCTCAGCACCATCACAGGGACATCTCAGCACCATCACAGGGACATCTCAGCACCATCACAGGGACATCTCAGCATCATCACAGGGACATCTCAGCACCATCACAGGGACATCTCAGCATCATCGAAGGGACATCTCAGCACCATCACAGGGACATCTCAGCACCATCACAGCGACATCTCAGCACCATCACAGGGACATCTCAGCACCATCACAGGGACATCTCAGCACCATCACAGGGGTATCTCAGCACCATCACAGGGACATTTCACCATCACAGGGACATCTCAGCATCATCACAGGGATATCTCAGTACCGTCACAGGGGTATCTCAGTACCATTGCAGGGGCATCTCAGCAAGGCAACACTTAGGTCCCCGGGGGAGAAGAGAGTCCTATCCTCTCTGCGATGAGGGTTGGCTCATTCTGGACCCTCAGACATTCCTCTGTCTTTATCCTGGATTTTCTCATGCTGTCCTTTCATAATGGCTTCCACTACCCCTGACCTCTCAGTGTGCCAGATTGCAGAGGGCACTGTTTTTTGCCTCTCCGATTGTAACCCTTTCCGTGTCACTTGGGGAGATTCTTCTCCATGCCCTCTCTTCAGTTTCCCAGCACTTGCTGGGGACATGGCCCTCTTAAGTCCTTGTCGGGGAAGCAGAGCAGAGTTCCATCTCTGGGCATCGATCTTTCCTTCTGCGTCCTCTAGCTCTAGACTCCAGCACTCCCAGTCTCTCCCTCTTCTCTATCACTGACTTTCCTCTCTTTCAAGGCTTTTGGGGACCATGAAAATGTACCGCTTAGGTCAATGTAAAATTGTGCTTTTTGGACTCTTCCATTTAGACTTCAGGAATGACTACAAACTCCGACAAATAGTAAAAAGGACACAGAAGCAAATGCAATCACATTTAAATGAAAAAAAAAAAAGTCCCAGCTCAGAGCCCGTGGGGAGGAGGCAGAGTCTTACCTTAAAGATGTGGTTCTTGAAATTGCATTTCCTTTCAGGGCACTCCCCCAACTGCTGAAATATCTCCTCTCATTACTGAGAAACCTATATAAAACGTGGTAAAATTTTATTGTGGGCCTATTACAGCTTCAGTTTAGGATACCCCTCCCCTACTTGTCAGCCCTGAGGAATGGATTTCATATGCGGGTCACGGCAGTCATTTAGGCCCCCCTGAGCAGAGAGAGCCTGAGAGAAGGACTTGTGGAAGCCCTTATATTCCCCAGACTTATCTGCTCCATGCTCATCCCCTCAGTGGCCTCGCCATTGTAAGGACCTTCCTTGCTGGGTCTAGAGAGCTGCCTCAAGGCCATAGGACTCCCTGTATGGAGAAAGATGGAGGTCTTCAGAGTGAGGGCTCTCCCATGGTTCTCATTTGAACCAGTTTTATGAAGAAGGTTCTGGAAAGAGAGAGACCTGAGTGTGCTGGAGGAGTGGACTTCTGCAAGCCCCCAAGTGGCCTCAAGTCCCTTAGATCCCCTGTGATATACCCTGGTCTCCTTTAGTGACTAAACCTTGGAGCTTATAGTAGTTAAGGGGTGGAGATGAGGGCAGCCTGGGCTCTGGTCTCCTCGGATGGGTGTCCTTGGCTGCTGCGGGCTCCACCTTCCTTCTCTCCAGCTCACTCTGATTTGAACAAAAGTAATATTCCGCCGGAGAGGTTTAAGCCGAGTAGCACAGGCAAATCCCCCAGTGTCAGTCCCGGCTCGAAACGGACGCCTAATTGACAAGGAGCTTCTCTCTGTACCTGATTTATGTCGCCTCTGCTGCATCCTGCCCTCCCCTCTCTCTCTCAGTCCTCAGTGGTCCACTCTCACTAATTATTATGGAAATGCTTCTCTCAGTTGAAATACTGTGTTACTTACAAGGTCAGCTCTAAAACTCCAAGAGTCCATGTTTTTCCCCCCCATTAACTTTTCATGGCTGTTTAACTTTTTATTTTATTTATTTATTTTTGTTATGCTCACTAAATCTTTGCCATATCTGCCACTTGTTTACAGGGACTATACTATTTGATCTCTCCTGAATAATTATCTGAATAAAGACCAAAGCCGAGGTTCAGGATAATGAAAACACCCCTTGTAATTGAATCAAAGTAGGTCATATGTTGGGTTTTCAACAGTGAGGATTACCTACATGTAATCTTTCCTCAAATGCTGTGCAGGGGACCTGTGAGGCCAAGGCTCAGTAAACTACAGCCTGTAGGTCAAAGCCCTCACGTCATCTGCTTTTATTAATGAAACCTCAATGTAACATCATTGTACCTTCTGATTTGCAAATTGTCTACGGGTGCTTTTATGTGACGGTGAGAACTGAAGAGATTAAAGCAGATTCCCTATGGCCTCAAGAGCCTAAAATATTTTCACTGTGTCCCTTTACAGGAAACTCCAGCTCACAGCTACAGAAGATGATCTGGAGCTGATGATGCATTTCAAGGTCCTTCCTCTCTCAGTCCAACAGGTCAGAGGTGTCTTGCAATCCAATAGAAACACTGCCCCGCCCCCCATAACCCAATGCGATGATACAATGTGAGCAACTCATTTACTGTGGAAATATGTTATTGTCCTGTGACATGTAGGTGACTTTGATAGGCAGTTTGGCACTATGGTAGAAAACTATGGTTCTTTAAATTGTTAGGTGTCATCTCAGAGAGAAGCCCTGAGGGCGAGTCGACAGCCAGCCAAGGAGTAGCTGCTGTCCTTGGTCCTGACACCAAAGTACCTCCCCTTCCCCTTCCCCTCCCTTCCTCCCCTCCTCTCCCCTCCTCCCCTCCCCTTCTTCCTCCCCCCTCCTCCCCTTCATCCTTCTCCTCCTTTCCCCTCTCCCTTCTCTTGTCTCACTTGTGCTCTCTCCTCTTTCTGTCTTCTTTTCTACTATTACCTCTCATTCCGTCCTTTTCTATCTCCCACTCCTTTCTTCCCCTCCTTTTCTGCTCTGTTCCTCTCCCCTCCCCTCCCCTCCCCTCCCCTCCTCTCCTCTCTTTCCCAGTCTTCTCCCTTACCCTCCTTCCTCTTATCCATCTTCTTGAGCTGGGTGTATGTGACGGTTAGCTTTTGTCAATTTGACAAATACTAGAGTCATATCCATCACGATTACATCATAATTTGTTGGAGGCCCACATTTCAGGGCTTTGTGTATTTGGGGTAGAGCTAAAAGCAGTTCCCAGTTCTTCCTGTACACTATAGGACCTTATCGACTCTGTGGGGGTATTTTCTCGATTAATGATTTATATGGGAGGGCCCAACTGACTGAGGCCGATACCGCTCCTGGAGAGATACGTGGTCCTGGGCCGAATGAGGAAATTTCTTTGTGGCCTTGCTTCGGTTTTTGCCTCCAGGTTCCTTCTTTGAGTTCCTGACCTGACTTCCATCAGCGATGGGTTGTGATCTGGGAGCTATAGGATGAAATAAGCCCTCTCCTCCCAAAGTTGTTTTTGTCTAAATCACAGAGGAACAAACTAGGGTAGCATCAAATCCGGACATGTGCTTCTTAGGCAACTGCTCTGTCATGGAAGCCATGGCTTGGTGCCAGCTCCAGCCAGTAGAATTTCACCATTTGTTTGGCTTTTTTTTTTTCATGACTCCAAAATGCAATTTTACTGGATTACAGTATAATTTGTAGGAGATGCACATTTCAGAGCTTCGTGTATTTGGGGTAGACCTGGGGTAAGCAGTCCCCAGTTCTTCATGTACACTATGTGACCTTGTCTACTCAGTTTTCCAGGCATATCCTCACTTTAAGGCACTCATTTACTCCTACTGTGTCCTGCCTGCAGAGATGGCCAGACAGTCGTGTGTGGAGGACAACACCTTGGGTTTCATTGCGAGGACACCTTGACTAGGTGTCCTTCTCTTGACCCCTGGGACTTAAGTCCTGCTCAGGTCCCTTTGCTACTGTCCTTCCTTATGTCTCCTCCTCAAGAGTCTGCCATCCGGTTTCCTCTAATCAACTCGTCATTACTGTTGTTATTGAGCCAGGATGTCAAACTTGTGGTTTCCCACCTCGGCCTCCTGGTGCTTGGGCTACAGGCGTTTACCACCACGCCCAGCGTTTACCACCATGCCCAGCGTTTACCACCACGCCCAGCTTTTTGCTCAGGTTGTTGCCATTGGCGCCATAGAGGGCAACTTGTCTCTTAGGTAATACATACTTTGTGCCCCAAGTAAGCCACAAAGTGACAGGACAGGACCATTTCTCTTTCATAACAGGTGGTCCCAGGGTTAAGTACCCCTTCTGCTGAAGAGAAATGACATGGTCTTAACTATCATAGAATGCTAAATTGTGACTTCTCATTTTGGTGAACATTTCAGGGTTTAAATTTTTTACATATGTATATGTATATGGTGTATAAGTATGTGTGTTTGTAGGGTGGAGTCAGAGAACAAGTTCAGGAGTCAGTTCTCTCGCTCTACCTTGTAGTTTCTGGCACCAAACTCCAGCTTGGCAGCAGGTATCTTAACCTGCCAAGGCATGATGCCGGCCCCAGGGTCTTTTAGATATACATTCTAAAATTTCTTTTTCCCTCTCTGCCAAAGCAGCTGATATATTTTTAGATTTTTTGATTTGCTCTTAGTGAGAGGGCTGCATGCAGATGCTCAGATTTGGAAAGAGCCAACGTGGGATGGTTTTGTAAGAAGTAGGAGCCGGCGGTGGTGGCGCACGCCTGTAATCCCAGCACTCTGGGAGGCAGAGGCAGGCGGATTTCTGAGTTTGAGGCCAGCCTGGTCTACAGAGTGAGTTCCAGGACAGCCAGGGCTATACAGAGAAACCCTATCTCGGAAAAAAAAAAAAGCTTCAAGTGGTGGGAAATAGATGTGTGATAGTGTACGCACAAACACTTATTTAGAGAAATCATCTGGGGAAGGCATAGGAGGAAGACAGGAGAACCAGTAATTAGACCCAGCAACCAGGCCTCAGCTTGTAGAAGTCAAAGATTAACCGTGAAAGGACATAAGCTGGACTGGGGAGATCACACCTGTTGTACAAGGACCAGAGTTCAGTCATCAGCATCCAGGTGAAAAGCCATCTCTGCGTGAAGTGACACATGTGTGCGCCATTACTGTTGGAAAGGTGGAGACAGAAGGAGCTCTCAGGCTCGGTGTCAAGACAGCCCAGCTGAATCAATGAACCCCAGTGCCAGTCAGAGACTCTGTCTCAAAAGACAGGTGGATGGCTCCTGAGGTAGGGCATCTAAGGTTGCCCTAGAGTGGGCATGCACATACATGCATACACACACACATACATACATACACACACATACATACATACATACACCCACATGTACACACATATACACGTGAAAACCACGTTTCACACACACCGTACACACACACACACACACACACACACACACACACACGGGTGGCGCTGAGAGGGGACATGGAAGCCTGTGACATTACAGACCCAAGAATCCAGGTCTTCCCTGGTGTGATTAGAGTTCCAGCGTTAGTCTCCTGAGAGCTTATGTGCCTCGAGGAAAGGAGAGAACAGGACAATGGATCCCATGCAATCTAGTTTTTTTTTTCCCCCAAGAAAATATTTTGTTCTTTAAAAACAATTTGAAAGTCACTGCAGCAAAGCATGCCTCAGCCAACTTTGTGGGGATTAAAATCCTGAACGGAAAACTGAGAAGTCAGTATACAGTTGGGGTCTGTGTACCGAGTGTCTGCTGTATTCCAGACGCTTCATAGTCAGTGGTCCAATTAATCCTGATGACATTCCTGGGAGTCGCATTTTAAGGTACTGTTCTAAGAGAGGAGGCTGAGCACCATCCAGTTAATGACCCCGTCCAAGGGTATTCGATCGGTGAGAGGAACGGGAACACACACCTGACTTTAAAACTCATTCTTTCTCATTGCTCTATGCTCTTAGACCATCCAGCCAACTTCCAGGAGCCGGATTATTTCAGAAGTCAATCGCCTTCTTACCTCATCTTTTACGACAATTTTTACTTTATTGCATTTCATGTCTTCCAAGCCTGAAGAGAATCCCCCAGGTTTTATTTATTTATTTTTACTTTTAGGTATTATAATGGCTAATCCTGGTTGTCAACTTGACTATGTCTGGAATGAACGACAATCCAGAGTTGGAGGGCTCACCTGGGATCCAGATCTTGAGGCTGGGAGACACAAGTTTCTGACCTGGATCTTGGCATGGAGATCTTGAAGCACAGTGGCTATGAAACCCAGGAGACCAAGGCAAGGAGATTCTGAGTTCAAGGTCAGCCTGGGACTAAACAAGTCCCAGATCCAGGCGTGGTGGCACAGACCTTTAATCTGGGCCACACCTTCTGCTGGAGACCTCCATAAGGACACTGGAAGAAGGAAGACTCGCTCTTCTTCGCCTGCTTGCACTCACTTGCCAGCACATCTGTTGGAATCTACCAGCCTTGTGGGACGGCGCAACTACTAGATCCTCGAACTTCCCATCCACAGCTGACCATTGCTGGGGAGTTGGACTACAGACTATAAGTCAACAAATTCCCTTACCATATAGAGACTATCCACAAGTTCCGTGACTCTACAGAACCCCGACTAATACAGGAAGTATCACTTAAAGTTTGGATTGAAGCAATCCATTCTATTTCATCCCTTGGACCTTGTCTCTCCACCAGCATCTCCCTCGCAAGTCCCAAATCCTCTTGCTATGTAGAAAACAGTAGACCATTTCTAATTTATAATAATTCAACTTACTTTTCATCTTAAATTTTATTTTTTGTGTGCATGCATGTATGTGTTTCTATGTGCACATATGTTTGATGAGGCACATATCACTGATGAGGCTAAGCTGGCTTGTAGGTGTGAGCCTGTGAACTATCTCCAGGTTCCCAGCATTGGGATTACTGCCCTGCAGAACCATGCTGTTTTTTGCTCTTTTTTTTAAAGTGGGCTCTGGGGTTGATCTCAGGTCTCCACGCTTATCTAGCACGTGCTTCACTGAGGATGCTACCTCACCAGACTCTCACCTTTATAATGATGCAAAAGTGACAGGCCTTCGGGAAAACGTACACTTAGAATTCCGAGTGTGGTCCTCGCACAGGCTAGCATTATGCAATGCAGAACTCTCACAATGCTCTGCAGAGTGAGCCACACAGGTCCCGGTCAGCCATGTGATTAAGAGCACACTCTATAGTGTGCCCAGTGCTGAGGCCTGACGTTTGGTAGGCCACTGTAGGATGCACATTCTGGAGTCACAATATTTTCAACTTTCAGTGCGTCTATCGGGATGCAAGCCCGTCAGAAGTCAAGGAAGACACTGCGAAAGCAGATGATGCTGATAGAAGATGTGGATACGGCCATGTTGACCACAGAACTTGCTCCTTTTTCCCCTCTCACCTTACTGATATTTTTGCCTGAACAGTCTTGCCTTGCACATGGAGGGAGATGGATATTTCAGCATGAAGATAGTTCATGACAGCTCTTCGAGGGTGATCGCTGGACTAGAACTATAGATGGGGTCCTCTCTTGTACTGTTTGCCTACTTTTTGCAAATGAAGATAAACCATATGATGAGGTTTGCCTCTCAGAAGTGTTAGCCAGGGCTAGGCAGGTGTTTCTGGAGGAACTATCAATGTTGAGGTAGAAGATTCTCAATTATGAATGTCCCCTAATGGCAAAGACAATTCTGCTTTTGACAAAAACATGCAGTCACGAGGGATGAGAAGAAGGAGCCAAGACATGGCTAAAGTCATGTTGGTCACCGTGCCAAAGGAGATGTCAAGGCTGGCGACATCCACATAACGTGGCTTTGCCGTTCCAGAAGCTCGGCATAAAGTCAAGACGGAGGAATCCTCACACGTTATGTGCATCTATCTTTTGGAAATCTGATATCAGCCATCTCCAAAAATTACTTGTATGTGATCACTGAATGAAGAACTCAAAGGAATCAGGCTCTAGTCCTGATCTAGTTATGGACTCATTCTTAAACTGAAAGCCAAAGGCATCCATTTGCTAAGGCTTAGGGATGTCCAGGAACTAAAGAGGGGGTAGAGTCAGCTTGTCTCTGCTCAGGTGTGCCCAGGAGCCATAGGTTCGAAGGCTGCGTCTGCCTCACCTCTGACTGCCTCACCTCTGGCGTGTCCACTGTGATTGTATTATCTGCCCCCAGTGGGGGGCCTTTGGCCACTTCACGGCAGAGTCTCTCCTGTATTTCGCTCATTGTTCTTCACCTTTTCTTCTGTCAGGGCAGGTTTCTCTCACAGCCAGAGAGCACGGTAGTTAATCCTTCCTGGAAACAACTTCAAAGATGAATCTAAAAGCACATTTTACACAAGGCAGGAGGAGATCCTGTGTTACCTATGGTGACTGAAAGAGATACTCCTCCACCCCCAAGGAGTGCTCAGCCTGCTGAGGAGAGAAGGTGAGTACTAGAAGCAACAGGCCACACCCAGAACGAGAGAGAGAGAGAGAGAGAGAGAGAGAGAGCGAGCCTGAGAGAGACAGAGGCCTCCAGGCCTGACAGGAGACCGCTCCTCCTGGGTCCTCCTCCGCACCCAGGAGGAGCACCAGGCACCTGCCTTTTAAAAGCACCCTTCCTTTGGGACCTGGCGGGGGCGCCCCTGAGCTTTCACACGCCCATGAGTTCCTCCACACGGCATCTCTGTTCCTCGCACCCCCGAGCACCTCTCTCGGGCTCATTTTCTTCTCCCCCTGGGCATCCTCACACGGGTAGAAGCAGAGCTCATGGCTATGTCTCCTTTGCCAACTTTCTAATAGCTCTTTTCCAAATTTATCGTGACAATAGGCTACCCAAGGACCGCTCCCAAAAGTCTTATGTGGGTCCCGGGGCTCTGCGTTTCTCATAGTCTCCCAGGAGGGGCTGATGCTCCTGGCCCGTGGACCTACCTTGCTTTGTAGTAGGATCTGAGGACTTGGATGCAGGCCAAGTCCTTTAAGTTAACTTGATTTATTAATCTGGTTAATGGGGACATTACTTTCTCCCTGCGGTTCTCTTTTCCCATAAGTCAGATGAGGAATTTTCCTGAGGCTTGACAAATGTGAGGGGTCCCATTCTACCATGTCCTCTGTTCCCTCCGTTGACTATGATTGATCATAGCATTCCTCCCCACAGAGATAGGGCGTGCTCTACTGAGAATGACTGCACAGGGTGCCAGAGAAATCTCCTTTTGGTCCAACAGACTTGCTTGAGAAGATGATCCTGTGACTATAGGTAAGACGGGGCTTAAAACATTGCCCAGTGGGAATATCTGGCGGACAGATGCAGTATTTCCGGTACTTTTCCCACTGCCGAGAAAAAAATACTCCAACAAAAGCAACCATGGTAGAAAGCATTTAGTCTGACTTACAGATCTAAGATATGGCCAGCCCATCATGGTGGAAAAATAAAGGAGGACTGAGTTTGAAGCAGATGATGAGTCTTCCATCTCATCCATAATCAGACAGTAGAGAGCCCAGGACGTACATTACAGCCCTGCTTTCTTTCTCTACTTACATGGTCCCGGACACCAATCAGGGAGTGCCCCGCCCATAGTGGGTGGGCTTTCCCACACTCAGGACAGCCTCTCCCACAGGCACACCCAGAGGCCCATTTCCTGGGCGATTCTAGATTCAGTCAATCCAATCTTTGACACTAACCACCACACAGATTTCTCGTTTGCTACAGAGTGATGAAAGCATTTCTGGGTCATGGTGGAAACATGGTGGACAATGATGGGGGTGGATGAAGGACAGAGAGTGGGTTTCCAAGGGAAAGATGAAGCCAATGGTTTGTGCCTACGTCAGCACTCAGTAACGACTGAGCAGCAGAATGGTGATGTCCCACACCTTTGCCTAGCCCAGGAAGGATCTCTGCCTTCTCTCCTGAGAGCCTCGGCTGAGAGAAGGACATAGCCTCATTGTCTGTAAGCCTCAGTCTGACATTTGCCCCCTTTTGCCTGACACACATGTGCTTCCCGTCAGCTCCCTGGCTTTCCATGCCTGCAGAGTTCAAACCAAGGGATGCAGCTGACTCCTGCTAAGAAACGGGGGTGGGGGCTGCCTGCCACCCCAGCCAATACTCTGGGCCTCTTGCATTAGGAGAGCCAGGCTGTTGTCCTCGATAAGCCCAGTTAGTTGATTTCTAGGGACTGGAGGAAGAAGGTTGGCACAGGCAACCGGATGGGTGTGACTGTTTTTAGAGGTGGGATGCGAAGGGTGGCAGTCCTATGTGCTTTTGTGTAGAGGCCCCTCACATGGTGAAAGCATGCATGGCCATTGTTTAAGAATAACCCACATGCCTCTTCCCTCCTCAGAGAGAAGAACAAAAGAGAAAGGGGGTCCGCTTCAGGCCACTTCAGCGTGTTTCTAATTATAGTGCCCACATTTGTAACCAAGACTTTGGCCTTCCAAGAAGACTTGATTACAACATTCATAATTCATTGGCAGCCAGTCTATTACCGATTCAATGATTTCTGCAGCCAGAGAAATATATATAGAGATCTTGATCCTTTAAAAACTGATTTTTCACATTAGAATAGCAAAAGCAATTAGTTTTATTTTTAGCTCAGTTAAGCAGGGGCTCTAATGAGGCTGAAGGGAGGATTTTTTTTCTCCTCTTGCCATCTTTCTTTCTCCAGTTCTTTCTCTTGATGTACACTGGGAGGATTTGACGTGGATGTTGTCTGCCCCCCACCCCCACTGCCGCTGGGTCTGAACGCGATGCCTCTGGCTGCGTTGTGAAGCTTCCAGAAGGAGGAGTCTGTGAGGGTGGAGGCTAATTTTGAGAGCTCTGTGCTCAGCCTTGTGTTTCCTGAGGCCCAGACTCCTACATCCACACTAACCACTAACCGTGCGGGTGGGGGTGGAAGCGTATGCGGGGGCGGGGCTTGGTCACTTAGCTCCCAAACCCCACGTCACACCTTCTGGCATGAGAAGCTGGAAATAATAGCACATGATATTTGGGGTTCTCCTTCTCACGATGGGGGCTCCACTTAGCATGAGTCAGCTCTGTCTCCACCTCTCTGGGTCTGTCTCTTGGGGTCTGTCTCTGTCTCTTTTCCTCTTTCCTTTTTTTTCCCTTTTTTTGAGAAAGTTTTCCGACACACTTCTGCTGCTGCTGCTGCTGCTGCTGTTTAACCAGCTGCCCCCACTCTGCCCAGAGCTCCCCCTTCTCAGCTGTTTCTCTTGTGCCGATAACTGCACACCCCAAGGGAGCAGCACTGAACACACACTGGTCTGAGTTACTAGTTAACCTGCTCAGGCTGACTGGCCACCACAGGTCTGTGAGGTCCATGGAGGATCCTGAAGGAGGGATGCTGGGTATAGAGTGAATTTACAGTGAGGGGGAGACCCGGGTCTGGTCTGAAGGATGAGCTGCTTCTTCAAATCGCTAAGATAGTGTCCAGCGTTCAGTCTCTCTCTAGTCTGGGGCTGTCAGACGTCCTGATATCCTTTAAGAGAGCTGGCAATCTAGTTTTCGAAATACAAAGCCCCCTGATTTTCAGATGTTGGAACACAGTTAGGTCTGTTAGGAACCACGCGTGTGGTGGTGACGGCGGCTGAATGTATAGCTCGGTTTGTGGGATGTTCTCCTCGACTCTGTGAAGGTCTAGCTTCCATCCTTTGAGCCTATTAAACCATTCCTGATGATACTCACTTGACATCGTAGCATCTGGGAGG